>JABBOT010000015.1:2653652-3110850 GCA_016165875.1 Acanthopleura granulata | reverse complement strand
GTATGCATTGTTATTTTCTGTCCAAATGAAGATATCACTTCCTCGGGCTTTTACTGGAAGGACACGAAGGTTTTGAATTATCACAAACACGTCGAAATAACACTTCATTTGGGTATGAGTTAATGCAATATGCATTTACTTTAATGCAGTACTGTTTGCTGTTCTCAAAACTGAAGTGGTTTTCTTGGATCACTACCACAAATGTAAATAACAACTTATAGCGCAGAGTGCTCGAGGAGAAACCCGGAAATGCAATCAGAAAATCCAAGCTGCAGAACGAACAACATAATTCCAAGACCTACATACAGTAGAAGCAATAGAGCTCACTCTGATGTATGCCTGAGTCCCAGATGAAGGAATCGATATGTCAAATCTACCAGAACTTCGATGCCCGCCGATTGTTATATACTGGATAAATCTATCTTGTTATGTGTTCTAAAATTTATCTTAGATCAACGGGCTCTACCAAAACTGGTCCTTTATTTTATTACTATAAGCCACTATAACCAAACTGCTTCTGATTAACATGAAAGAGCTTTGTCCGTGAGACAAAAACGGAATGCCCAATTTATCCGTTCTTTCAGGAAAGGAAAAGAGGGAACAGGTTTGAAAGCCAAACCGGTGAATCTATAGGAACAAGAAGTCAGTATCAAATATCACATGATGTTTGAGCAGTTTGTCGCTTGAACCCTTCCCTTGTGTGATCAGTCGCCCGGTAATGGTGTCTCAGAACGGAGACTTGACAGAATGGTCAACGCGAAAGTGGATTTAATATTCATTAAACCATGGAAATTTGTTCAAATTCTTTGATTTAGATTGTCATATATAGAGCCTCAAAGAATCCAAACACTGAAATCGCGCTACTGTATATTTACATGGTCGAGTGTACTCTGTTGATCTAGCTGACAAGGGTTGTTTCACGTGTTTCATGTATTTCACGTGTACACAAGTGTGTGGGAGTTGGATACAGGTGTGGGCAAACACACGACACACTGCTCGTGTATTCAGCCTTATCTAATCTAATATTTGCAATGTTAATTGGATCCGGTTGCCACGAGTACAAGCGAAGGATTTGTCGCGACATGCTTGTAAGTCATTATAAGAGACTGAAAATTCTCACGATGAGATAAGCAATGTAACTACATGTATCAGACTTTGACTTTGACATTGCTTCCATCGGCATTCATCCGTTGATGGCAGACATTAGTTTTCTTATAACCTTGGATACCGACGCCTGAAGTGAAGCCTACAAATAATTTGTTACCACTGTGCCCGCCTGTCAGGTCAGAGCGAGGAGCCGTTAAACTTGTGTAGTTTGGGTGGCCGTCTTCGGGAGATTTTCCACACGCTTTTCGAGCAAGCTGTCCCACTTTTGATTGCAGGGTAAAGTTCATAACAAATTCAGTTCAGTGCAATTGGGCAAGTAATATCTACGATAGTACAAAAATAGTCTTTGTTACACCGTTGTGACATGTACCTGTCATTTGAAATGGCGACGGTCACCAAATACTTGTACCCATCTTTGGCATAACTACATTATAGTTATGTGAATTGTACCTGATTGATCTGAATCAGATTTGTTAAAAGGTTGTGTATTCGCCTTTATAGTGCTTGCAGTTGTTTTCTGGAACATACTATCTCCCCAGAGATCTGCAGGATTTCATTCAAGTGAGAAATCGTCCCTCTGGTGGTGAGATCACCCGAATCTTCGGCAGATTGCGAAAGTAATGCACTCACCCATCAGGCATGACTTATGCTGTGTTGTCGGGCTATATATCAATGACTGCATTAGATAAAGGTGTATTCCACTAGATGACACGTCGAAACTTGTCTCTGAGGACTTTTTGACCACCGAATATATGTACCCCACACCGGAAATGATAGAAATAAATGAAGAATATATCTTCATCTTGTCAACAGTGAGCACATCTCATTTCTTTACATTATGAGCACACCTAGGACGGCCCTTATAATGCACAACTCTTTCAGATGGGTTTTAAAAGAAGTCGTAAAAGAGACACAGTAAACTACATAATCCAAACATGCTATCCTGTTGTCCTTCTTTCGATGTATCAGTTGGTTCCCTCGACTTACTAGCTTGTTATCATAACTCGTTTTCTGGTTTCCACATCCTGTTACTTGGCTGCTTTTCTGTAACGATTTTGGCTGAAGAATTTTTCTGAAAACTAAGACCAAGTCCACATTTTTTGGGGAAGCTGGCCACTCAAAACACAAGTCTAGATTTGGCCATTCCTGATATAAACCCTAAGATAGACAAAGTGCGTTACGATTGAGTCAGGATTTGTCTTTTACTTTAATCAGTCAATTTTTACTAATATTTGTCACAAGTAGTTTTGTATTTTCCTTATTTTTGTAACTGATCAACAAATGTAATGTTGCCAAATACTACTGGGTCATTGCCTGATGAGTGCCTTCAATTTACCTTGCATTGATTTGCCAGTTCTTTTCAGTAATTTGAAAGGATGCAGTGCAATGAAAAGATGTTGCCTGTGCCTGAATAAAAATGAAACCATTTTAATAAACTTTTACATATACTGTTAATATCTCAAATGTTATTATGGTGACTGAATTGTGCAAATATATTTTGTATAAAGATGAATTCTGTAACCAATAGTTGTTAAAATGTTTTAGTTAATTACAGTTCATGTATCTCATGGATTTCAAACCTATTTCCGACTGACTGGATTGCAGGTATCAGTGTTGGATCGGCAGCTGAAGGAAGCATTCTACGACATGGAGGAGAAAGATCAACGTATAATGGAGTTAGAGAAGAGTGTGAGAGATCAGCAGACGATGTTACAGCAGAGTTCTGTACGTATCAGCGAGCTGGAGAACAGCCAGGCAGACTTACAGACCCAGGTTGGTGATGTCGAAACACAAGTCTACAATGTGTATACTCTGATTAACGGCACGGACTCTTATATGATTGGGGTGGGCCATGATGACACGTTTAAGTCGATGCTTGTCTTTACATTGCTTGATTCAGTCGACTAAGCATGTAGTAGGAGCACTCTTATGTAACTGCCATAATACAAGGGAAGTACTTTTGGAATACAGCATTGAACTAAAAGAAACATTCCTCATTCAATCAGTTTACGTTTGTGTTCTAAATTGACAGGATATTGGAATGGGATAGATGATATACTCTAATCCTGGATGGAAGTTATGACTGTGTGTGTGTTTCTGTGGATGGTTGAGGGTTTCCCGAGGGCTTAGCCTGGTTTCCTTAGATCATAATGCAGTGAAATGTTCTTTATTATGGCGTAAAACACCAGTCAGATAAATAAATAATTAAATAAACAGGTATTCTTTTTTATGCAACCAGTACATTTATACGTATATGTTTTCGTACTCAAGAATACTCCTGTAAAGAGTCAGAGCGCCAGAGATTTCATTCTTCTTTGGTTGATGCATGTTGATGGTTTGCAAACGACGTTTGTTTGGCTCTGAGGTTGCCATGGCTACCTGATTGCCCTTTACCTTTGTACAGGTGTCCCGATTAGAGCAGAGGCTGTCCAAGGAGAAGGGCCTGTGGTCTGAGGAGTGTCAGAGTCTGGAGAGGAAACTTCACCAGGCTTGTGTGGACCTGGAGATGAGGACGTCGCAGCTGACGGAGCTCACCTCAGCCATGCAGTGAGTGGGTTACGATCATTCTGGAGATAACTCGGCCTCTGCCAATATGGTGTACATTGTAAACAGTGAGCTCACCTCAGCCATGCAGTGAGTGGGTTACGTTCACTCTGGAGATAACTCGGCCTCTGCCAATATGGTGTACATTGTAAACAGTGAGCTCACCTCAGCCATGCAGTGAGTGGGTTACGTTCACTCTGGAGATAACTCGGCCTCTGCCAATATGGTGTACATTGTAAACAGTGAGCTCACCTCAGCCATGCAGTGAGTGGGTTACGTTCATTCTGGAGATAACTCGGCATCTGCCAATATGGTGTACATTGTAAACAGTGTGCTTACTTGCCTTGGCCACGCAGTGAGTGGGTTACGTTCATTCTGGAGATAACTCGGCCTCTAACAGTATGGTATACATTGTAAACAGTGTGCTTACTTACCTCAGCCAAGCAGTGAGTACCTTAAATCCTCAACAGGTGTGCCGGCAACCTGCGGGCGTTTGTGGGTTTCCCCTGGGATGTGCCCGGTTACCTCCCACCATAGTGCTGGCTGTTGTCGTATAAGTGTAATATTCTTGAATACAGCGTAAAACACCGATCAAATAATCAAATAAATAAACAAATAAATCTCGAAACAAAACTGACCAGTAAAGTATAAATTCAGATACAGTTTCAAAACATAATTTGCAGGATTTTGAAGACCATATTTTATTTATCAGGTACCTGGTGTACTCATATTTGACTTGTACGCCATACTTTTGTGTAGCAAAAGTAACATACACCTCTCCATCATTATAACGCGACTTGTTACAACACGAGATTCATTACAATGCAGTCGTTGAGCTGTCTCCCATTTTTTATCAGGTGTTGTTGTTGGATGCGGCTTGACATAAACTTGCATACTCTTTCAGTGAAGAAAGATTTCCTGTGTTGTGTCTTGTTCGTCCTTACAGGCTGTGTTAGATGTTTATCCATGCAACAATCTTATATCACATATACATGTTGACAGACTTCCAATAAATGCTATGACAGGGATTCGGTCGATTGATTGGCTGCCTAGCACGGGCTGTAGCTGGCAGGCCTAGACTCTTCACATGAAGCCCGACCCAAGCCACTTGTATACACCGGCTGTGTTGCAAAGAAAATTGACTGTAGGTTTTATGTTTTTGCTCTCATATGACGTCATGTGGTTTTGTTCTCTTAAACTGTGGCTTCTCCTGCTGTATATGTATAAACTCCCAGTTTAATGACCCTGATAAGACCAGCGACCACAGCGATAGTGATGAGGACAAGAGGCTGTCCTGTGAAACTCTTCCTGGCTCCCGGGAGGCATTGCGCTACCTGGAGGGCACCCCTCGCTTACATGGAGGCTATCCTGACTCACTTACATGCTAATAACTATTCCAAGTTATTCAGCATGATGGAGCAGGAAATCAGGAGAAAATGACTGAATTTTTCACGAAAAATTCAGCCAGAATTGTTCCTCACTCGTTATGACAGAGGCCTATGGTATAGCGAGACAACTACTCTTTTATCTGTGGCAAATCTCAGGATGAAAGGCTTGTACTGCATGGTTTTGTTTTGCCTTTCATAACTTTTGTATGGAATATTTTAGTTTCTGATAAACAACAGTTATATTTTTATATTTATGAAGGTGTTTGGGGCTTTGCTGACTATGCTCACTGTACCTTATCAACAAGTACGGTGTCTGCTATCTTGAAATTTGGGAAGTCCAACAAACCTCGGCTTTATTTCGATTACCACATGTATTCATGATATGATGTGGTTCTTGTTTGTTTTTCCAGTTACCTGCAAAAAAAAAAAAAAAAAACAGCATAAGGGTGGTTGAAATATTAACAACAATTCTGTTGTTGGCATTTAAGGAGATACGCTCGAAAGTATTTTTTTTCCTTTTTTTTTTCCATTGTGTCAATGGTTGATGGAAGGAACTGTGTGATAGGCTACGATTGGCCGTGCAGGCACTCTGGTAGAAGTTGTATCACACCGCATAGTAATGAGGGAGGGGTGTGCTTTAAGTAATGTAGGGCAAACCTGAGTACAGTGTGAAAGTCCAAGAAAAAAATACCCTGAAGCCAGTGATTGTTTATCGCAGAACACTACAGTCCCAGAAACAGGACTCTGAAGAAGAAAGGCGGCTTCTAGAGAAACGGTTGATGACTGAGCAAGAGGAGACGAAGAGGTGGCAAAACAGGATCAGCCAGCTGGAGAAAGAGATCAGGGACCTGAGGGTGATGACGGAACAGAAAACGGAAATGAGTACGTTACCACATGCAATTAAACTCAGCATTTTGCCTGCCACTGTTGACAAGTTTGGCTGAAAATGTATTGGTCTTCACGCAGCTGATAGACGCCTGCGATGTAACTTAAGGTTCTGCACTCAGATCTACACTGAGTGGCCTAGAGTTTGGCCCAGTGATGTGAAGTTCTAGAGGCAAGGTTATGTCGTAAAATGTTATTTTTGGGGGCTGAAACTTGAAATTTTCGAGTGGGATATCATCCTACCTACGAAATAAACCTTACAATAGCTTTTTAAATTCAACAGAACTCTCAGAATCCTGAAAACTAGCAAATTAAAAAAAGCAATGAAAACTGGGATGAAATTCAAGGTTGTCACGGGCAACTGTTGCTGGTTCAGCTGTAACTCAGAGTCGGGGGGGTTTTGTCAGGTATGATGGATGGTGGCATACTCTGGGCTTTCCACCCAGTCCCAACCATCGCATTATGAGCGACAAGTGTTTGACGACACTGTTAGTTGCCGACCCTATAGTGTGTTGTCCAAGTGAAGGGACGAAAACTCTCATTGAAAATGTTTCATGTTGTTTCATTGTTGTAAGTGATACGGTATCATTCTGACAAGTCCCCCTTTTAATATTTGCTAAATACAAATACATGTATGTCAGGTGCAGCATTTTGTTTCAGGTTTGCATCAATGTGCATCATATAACATCCTTAAAAATATTTGGCATTTGTTGGACATAACTAGACATTATGGTTAAAAATATTGTTGATCAGTTGGGGATTTTTTTTTTTTTTATTGTGGCTTTTGAAAAACATAGGTGTTTATCATAAAAAATAAAAATAAAGAAAAAACTTTTATCAAAATACCAGTGAAAACGTTTGAGTAAGGCCCTCTTCTGGAAGGTTGGTTGGGTTACACCCAACAGACATATTTTTAAGGACGGCCTAATATTTTATTCGCTGAGTAAGAAGGGCCAGTGATCGACTGCACACAGTATTGATAAGTGGAAAAGATGATGTCCCTGTTTTTTCTTTCCGCCATGGTTAGTTCAAGACTTGGAGGACCAGGTGCAGAGCAAGACAGAAACGCTAGAAACGCAAAAGTCAAAGCTTGCAGAGAGGGAGCGTTTGCTGGAAGATGTCAAGGTACGCGTTGTGTCTTTGTTGACACTTTCCAGATCTTTACACTTTTCTTCATCTTTATTTAGTCTTGATAATCTTGTCTAAGAGTGTAGAAAGGTTAATGAATAAGATGAACCCTTTTAGACATAACGATATAATACTTTGGCTTTATGTTGTTCATTAGATTATGCCCTTGAGAATTCCTGTCACATTTACATGGATATTGGCTAGAAAGAGCAGACCCCGATGTCCCAAAAATAGGAAGGAACAGGTTCTGTGTCTAAGGCAAAATTCAGACTTAAAGCCCATCATGTCAGTTTGCCTATTCTGGGGGTTTGTGTGTCTTAATGAGCTATATTTTGAATGCTGGTAGAAGAATAGTGGATGTAAAACATTATGTACGTCTCTATATCCATTTCTGCATTGTGTGTGGGCCCTGGAGGCTGTAATACCTTACCTATGTGTTGTTACATGAAGTTTATTTCCTTCAAACAGTATAGCATACACATTCAGCTGACTTGGCACATGAAAATATATGCACTGTTAAGTTTGCCAGATTACTACATGTGCTTGCCCAAATGTGGTGGTTGAAGAACTCTTGTATGGCTGTTTTTTTGTTGTGTTTTTTTCTTTGTTATACAGGCTGAGGTACAGTTACATAAGAACAAGGTTGTGGAGTATCGTGACCAGATACAGCACAGTCAATTTGACAGCAAAGCCAAAGAGCAGCTCCTAGAGGATATGAGGGAGTCCCTCAGGTAAGCAGAGCTTAGGGTACAAGGTTGTGGAATAGTGTGATCAGGTACAGCACAGTCAGTTTGACCTCTAGGCCAAGGAGCAACTCCTATAGAGGATATGAGGGAGTCCCTCAGGTAAGCAGAGCTTAGGGTACAAGGTTGTGAAATAGCGTGATCAGGTACAGCACAGTCAGTTTGACCTCTAGGCCAAGGAGCAACTCCTATAGAGGATATGAGGGAGTCCCTCAGGTAAGCAGAGCTTAGGGTACAAGGTTGTGGAATAGCGTGATCAGGTACAGCACAGTCAGTTTGACCTCTAGGCCAAGGAGCAACTCCTATAGAGGATATGAGGGAGTCCCTCAGGTAAGCAGAGCTTAGGGTACAAGGTTGTGGAATAGCGTGATCAGGTACAGCACAGTCAGTTTGACCTCTAGGCCAAGGAGCAACTCCTATAGAGGATATGAGGGAGTCCTTCAGATGAGGTTGTGGCAAAAAGTTTTAATCTGCATGTCGCGTTTTGGGAAAATTGAGCAAAAGTGTCAAACTTCAATCCATTGTGTGTCACCAGTGGTGTTGATGGTTTGAAGGCGGCGTTCAACCCCTATTTGGACAGGGAATTTGTAGATAGCCCTGCTTTCACCATTTGTCAGGCCTTGGCGACAACAAGCGAGCAACAGTACACATCTGACTGATTGCCCAATCAAACGTCCTTTGAAAGCCACTTGTCTTACACCAATGTGGTGTGTATATATGTCTATAACGTGAGAAAGGTTCTTAGTAACATGCTAAATGAGAGTGGCTTTTACTGGGTATTTCGGTTTCCCACCCGCCCATAGAGGTGACTGCCGTCGTATAAGCTAAAAATTGTGTTAAACAGCTGTCCGATAAGTGAATACATAAACTGAATTTATCCACAGTTACATGTAGAGAAGTGATACTTGTTAATGGTGGCTACAGGTCTGAAAGCTTGAGACCAGACATGCAAAATGGAGTGGTTTTCCACTGCCCTACTTCATCTGTTCGTAAAACAAACGGCTTTGGTAGGAGTGAATCGGCTGAGCAACAGATCGTGGCTGGGCTGTTACAGTGCTTGTCTTTCAGTCACTGGAACCAATGAGGTATCGGTTCCATGGTTCTTAAGACACGGAATTTTCAAGATTTTCTCTTTCAAGTTAGTTTTGTGGTTATAACTGGATAATAGCTCTTGTCGCAGAGTTGAGAAAATCTTGCATGTAATTGTTTTGGAAAACAGTTAAGCTTAATACTCAGGTGAAAATCTCTGCATCATATCTAGAGAAAATTATTCATTTACTTTGGAAAAGCCAGTGGATTTCTTCTGGCCCTTCAATTCCTTTCAGCCATACATGTATAAACACAGATTTTCATCATGAAAATGAAATATCCCAGAGAATTACATTAAACCTGAGTCACTGCTGGGTATGCCTTGAAATAAATCTGATCTGCATCGTATTTTGTTTATTATTTTAACACTGCCTTTGACTTTCCCTGTTGCTAACCTGCATACAATGAGTTAAAAATCAATTCATGTTTTCTGTGGTTTTCAGACGAACCCAGGAGGACTTGAATGAAAGTCGTGACAGAGTTAGAGAACTTGAAAAGGCATTGGAAGAGAGATTGTGGGAGCTCCACCAGAGGGCAGCACAGGTATGTCATGTGGCAAAATCAGTTGGCAAGTGAAATCCCAGTGTTGATAAATACTCTTCACATTGGTCTGAAGTTAAAACTGAGTGTAAATAAGCAAAGTTATTGCCTAAATGGTCACTAGACAAATGTCAGGTCAAGTGCCAAAGTACACACTACAGCATGGGACTTCACCCCGATGCTATTAATTATCTATTTGCATGAAAACAGAGAAATAATTGTGATTATCAAGGCCTTTATCAGACTGACTTCATCCTTCTGGTAACGAGACAGTGTGAAGTCTTGCTGTGGTGCTTCCAACAGGTTACTTTTAATTTCTGATAACTCTTTGCACGAAAGATAAGTGAATTTTTAATACTGCAGGTGTCAAAACTGGAGGGCACTATGAGAGAATATCAGGAGAAAGTGGAACAAAGATCTGAAGAGCAGAGACAGGAGTTAAAGTACATCCAGGACAGTCTACAGGAGAGAACCAAACAGGTGAGCACAGAGACAAGAGTTACAGCACATCCAGGACAGTCTGTAGGAGAGAACCAAACAGGTGAGTACAGAGACAGGAGTTGCAGTACATCCAGGACAGTGTACAGGAGAGAACCAAACAGGTGAGCACAGAGACAAGGGTTACAGCACATCCAGGACAGTCTGTAGGAGAGAACCAAACAGGTGAGCACAGAGGCAGGAGTTACAGCACATCCAGGACAGTGTACAGGAGAGAACCAAAAAGGTGAGCACAGAGACAAGAGTTACAGCACACCCAGGACAGTCTGTAGGAGAGAACCAAACAGGTGAGCACAGAGGCAGGAGTTACAGCACATCCAGGACAGTGTACAGGAGAGAACCAAAAAGGTGAGCACAGAGACAAGAGTTACAGCACACCCAGGACAGTCTGTAGGAGAGAACCAAACAGGTGAGCACAGAGGCAGGAGTTACAGCACATCCAGGACAGTGTACAGGAGAGAACCAAAAAGGTGAGCACAGAGACAAGGGTTACAGCACATCCAGGACAGTCTGTAGGAGAGAACCAAACAGGTGAGCACAGAGGCAGGAGTTACAGCACATCCAGGACAGTCTGTAGGAGAGAACCAAACAGGTGAGCACAGAGACAGGAGTTGCAGTGCATCCAGGACAGTGTACAGGAGAGAACCAATCAGGTGAGGACAGAGACAAGAGTTGCAGTGCATCCAGGACAGTCTGTAGGAGAGAACCAAACAGGTGAGCACAGAGACAGGAGTTGCAGTGCATCCAGGACAGTGTACAGGAGAGAACCAAACAGGTGAGTGCAGAGGCAGGAGTTACAGCACATCCAGGACAGTGTACAGGAGAGAACCAAACCGGTGAGTGCAGCGACAGGAGTTACAGTACATCCAGGACAGTGTACAGGAGAGAACCAAAAAGGTGAGCACAGAGACAGGAGTTACAGCACATCCAGGACAGTGTACAGGAGAGAACCAAAAAGGTGAGCACAGAGACAAGAGTTACAGCACACCCAGGACAGTGTACAGGAGAGAACCAATCAGGTGAGTACAGCGACAGGAGTTAAAGTGCATCCAGGACAGTGTACAGGAGAGAACCAAAAAGGTGAGCACAGAGACAAGAGTTACAGCACACCCAGGACAGTGTACAGGAGAGAACCAATCAGGTGAGTGCAGCGACAGGAGTTAAAGTGCATCCAGGACAGTGTACAGGAGAGAACCAATTAGGTGAGCACAGAGGCAGGAGTTAAAGTGCATCCAGGACAGTGTACAGGAGAGAACCAATTAGGTGAGTGCAGCGACAGGAGTTAAAGTGCATCCAGGACAGTGTACAGGAGAGAACCAATTAGGTGAGCACAGAGGCAGGAGTTACAGCACATCCAAGACAGTCTGTAGGAGAGAACCAAACCGGTGAGTACAGAGACAGGAGTTACAGTACATCCAGGACAGTGTACAGGAGAGAACCAATCAGGTGAGT
The DNA here is from genome assembly GCA_016165875.1 of Acanthopleura granulata. Taxonomy (NCBI): domain Eukaryota; kingdom Metazoa; phylum Mollusca; class Polyplacophora; order Chitonida; family Chitonidae; genus Acanthopleura; species Acanthopleura granulata. Next base: position 3,099,476 of record JABBOT010000015.1, on the reverse strand, counting down.
ACAGAGATAGGAGTTGCAGTACATCCAGGACAGTGTACAGGAGAGAACCAAACAGGTGAGCACAGAGATAGGAGTTGCAGTACATCCAGGACAGTGTACAGGAGAGAACCAATCAGGTGAGTGCAGCGACAGGAGTTAAAGTGCATCCAGGACAGTCTACAGGAAAGAACCAATTAGGTGAGCACAGAGGCAGGAGTTACAGCACATCCAGGACAGTCTGTAGGAGAGAACCAAACCGGTGAGTACAGAGATAGGAGTTACAGCACATCCAGGACAGTCTGTAGGAGAGAACCAAAAAGGTGAGCACAGAGGCAGGAGTTACAGCACATCCAGGACAGTCTGTAGGAGAGAACCAAACCGGTGAGTACAGAGATAGGAGTTACAGCACATCCAGGACAGTCTACAGGAGAGAACCAAAAAGGTGAGCACAGAGGCAGGAGTTACAGTACATCCAGGACAGTGTACAGGAGAGAACCAATCAGGTGAGTGCAGAGATAGGAGTTGCAGCACATCCAGGACAGTCTGTAGGAGAGAACCAAACCGGTGAGTACAGAGATAGGAGTTGCAGTACATCCAGGACAGTGTACAGGAGAGAACCAAACCGGTGAGTGCAGCGACAGGAGTTAAAGTGCATCCAGGACAGTCTACAGGAGAGAACCAATTAGGTGAGCACAGAGGCAGGAGTTACAGCACATCCAGGACAGTCTGTAGGAGAGAACCAAACAGGTGAGTACAGAGATAGGAGTTACAGCACATCCAGGACGGTCTGTAGGAGAGAACCAAAAAGGTGAGTGCAGCGACAGGAGTTACAGTACATCCAGGACAGTGTACAGGAGAGAACAAATTAGGTGAGCACAGAGGCAGGAGTTTCTGTACATCCAGGACGGTCTGCAGGAGAGAACCAATTAGGTGAGCACAGAGGCAGGAGTTAAAGTGCATCCAGGACAGTGTACAGGAGAGAACCAATTAGGTGAGCACAGAGGCAGAAGTTTCTGTACATCCAGGACGGTCTGCAGGAGAGAACCAATCAGGTGAGCAGAGAGACAAGAATTACAGCACATCCAGGACAGTCTACAGGAGAGAACCAAACAGGTAACCTAACTAGATGAAGAAGCATGACACGTGGAATTCAGACTGTGATTATGGTGATATGTTGTTAGGGAATCCAGCTGGGGTGGGTACGTAATTAAGTACAGGAAGTTTGAGGGCAAAAGTGCTTGACTCCATTCCCCCTTGGCTTGGTTGTGCTTTCTGTCAGAGCATCTTTTAGATGTAAAAGGCAGTCAGTGCTTCACTTGGAAACTTGATCAGATCAGTGAAATATTCTTGATTAGTATTCAGAGCCTATCGAGAATATATAGCACTAACAGAAATTAGATTAGACTAATTAGAGCATTCGCCTCGAGGTCGGGAGGTCCCGGATCAATCCTGGGTTGGGTCATACCAAAGACTTCTTTAAATGGTACTTGTAGCTGCCTCGCTTTGCGCTCAGTAATGTGAGGTCATAGCCAGGTAACAGGACTTGGGTGGCCATGACAATGTGGTTGGGTTGTCATGGGGTGAGGTTTCTTGGGCATGATGTACCAGTGGAGGCAGCACTTTGGTGCCATAGACTTACCTGACTACAAGTAGACACACTATATACACATGCTGAAGACAGCTTATCATCTTCTGACTGAGCAGTTTTTAAGTATGACATAAACCTAACCTCCATACATACACGGATACATCCATACATACAGGGATATATCCACACATACACGGATACCTCCATACATACAGGGATACATCCATAGATACGCGGATACATCCATACATACAGGGATACATCCATACATACAGGGATACATCCATACATATACGGATACATCCATACAAACAGGGATACATCCATACATACAGGGACACGTCCATACATACAGGGATACGTCCATACATACACGGATACCTCCATACATAAGGGGATACATCCATACATACACGGATCCCTCCATACATACAGGGACACATCCATACATACAGGGATACCTCCATACATAAGGGGATACATCCATACATAGACGGATACCTCCATACATACAGGGATACATCCATACATACAGGGACACATAAATTTCAGGCCACAAAAATGTCCTACCCTTTAATAATTACAGTTGCAGAAACAGCCATCACCACAAAGGGTTGTCAATAAAACTGAATCAAAACTGTTCGTCAGCTTCACGATAAAAATGAAACCGAAGCTCTCTGTCCAGTAAATCCAGGTCAAATCTGCACCAATCACTGCTGCAGCCTCTCGCCTCTTGCCTCTCGCCTCGGTAAAATGCCGAGCGCTTATGAGAACTATTAAGACAACTTGAAAACCACACCATCCAGATGTTGAAACAGTCCTATGTCATACATGTGCAAGGCAGAATTCGCGAAATCTTATCCTTTCTGACAAACAATTTCAATCAAGCGCAAGTCACACGTGACTGCAACTTTTTGAGTGCAAGGTCGTTTCCCAGGAGACGTGTAGCCTGCGCTGGCAGAGACAGAGATGGAAGTAATTTTTCTAATTCGCCGTTTAGAATGATTCTTTCTGTAATACCCTTACATATTCTTGACTTTGATCATGCGCATAAAATACATACTTTGGACACAGTAAATTTTTCACTGAAGTATTTTGTCTGTTGTGAAGACATCTGTTCTCTCTTGAAGTCGTGAAGCCAGACATGCATGCGTTGCCTGTTCTGCTGTGAAATTTATCCATAAGTGATGTGATTTTTTATTGTTGTCCTCTCGTAAATTTGGCGATCCAGTTATATGATAAACAGAATCTCAGACACAGATCCTCTGTGTAAGAGTTGATCTACTGCTGGGCAGCTTTTTAAATGTCTACTTATTATTGCATGGCCGGACATAGTAGATATAGTATGTAATGAAAACTTGTATAAATAAGTTGTTTAAATCTTCCTCCACCTCTGCAGCTGTCTGACGTTGATGACAGGCTGCAGGCCACACAGAGTGAGCTTCAGGAAGCCAGGCTTCAGCAACAGCAGTCACAACACCGGATTGGTCGACTGGATCAGGATCTGAGGGAGAGGACCAATCAGCTGGCAGACGTCCAACAGGTAAGGTGGTGTCATGTACGCAGTCCACGTATTGTTCAGTCACGTGTGTTAATCTTGACCGTGAAGTCGTGACCGTCCTGCCATGAAAATGCTACCAATCCCAGGCAATTTGCATTGAGAAAGAAGTGATTGGGTGTAGTGGCATAGTGGTTAGAGCACCCGCCTCCGGAATAGCCCCAAGCCAAGCAATACCTAAGACTTCAGCATTGATGGGTAATCTTGACACTACGTGGCAGGTGTCAAGCTGATGTCTGGTGGCATGGTGTTTTGAGACGTGAGACATTGGATTGTACAAGGACTGATAGATATCATGTTGAAACGTGCATTAAACCCCAATCAAAGAAGCAAATCTACTGAAGAGGAAGCAATGTGTGTGGCAAAACAGAAGTACAGGAACCGTCATTTAAAATGATTTGTTCAGGTTGAGAATTATGCGGTATTTTTCCACACCTTAGCTCCCAAGATTAGGAGTACAGGGTAAGGATGTTATTATCTACAGATCTGTTGTAATGATGTAATTGTTCATTTAATATCATGATCACTGTTATCAGTGCATCGATTTCTGTTTTAGAAACTAGACAAGGAGAAAAGCATGCACAAATGTCAAAGGGAAGAACTGGCAGAAGTCACACAGGAACTGCGCCTCACTCGGTAATATTGGTTTCCCTGGAAAAAAACTCGGCTTCTGGAAAAAACAATAAACTGTTTAAATTCCCTGGGGAAAATTCAGCAAAGATAGCTCTAATGAGCAAAAACTTTTATTGACGTCGCATGCTCAAATGCAGATCCGTCTGTACTTACTCTGTCCTTAACTTTTTGGGAGGTTTGTCAGCTACGTATGCCTACCAAAGCTCAGTGGTTTAATACTCTGGTCACTGTGGTTTGTAGCCTTCTCAAAAAGTCCTTGCGCAGGGCATGAAACACCGATCAAATGAATAAATCGGACTGTATTAAACAAAGTGTTGCATACACGACCTCACGGTTACGTGTTCAGAATATAAACAAAGCGACATGCTGCTGGTTGACCACTCTGTAGGCCACATTTGCTCTTGTCGACATACTAAGCATGTATTTACCTTCCAAAAGACCATATCAGACCTAGCTATGGACTTGTGTATTGATTTTTTCTGGAACAAAAATTCCTTTCTTAAACTGACTTCAAGAACATTTGGAACTGTGTTCAGTAGTATGTACCGTACAATGTGTACCAGATCAGTTTATTTGACTTGTAATATGAGAAAAAAAAAACAAAACGGATAGCGACGTAGTCTTGTGAGGAGAAATGTTTAAACAAATTAAGGGAATTTAGTGAAAGATATTAACCCAGTGCTTATCTGAGGGAGGAAACGTGTTTATGTGATGTTATGGAGTAGTGTGTAAATTAGTATCCAAGAAAACTGGTTCATGCAGCTAGCTGCAAATACTAAAGTAGTGTGAATATCAAGAGTGTTTATTCAGTGTTTAACTGTGGGAGCCTCCGTGGCTCAGTCGGTTAGCGCACTAGTGCAACATAATGACCCAGAAGCCTCACAGCAGTGTGGTCGTTGTGAGTTCAAATCCAGCTCATGCTGGCTTCCTCTCCAGCTGTATGTGGGAAGGTATGCCAGCAACCTGCGTATGGTTATGGGTTTCCCCCTGGCTCTGCCTGGTTTCCTCCTACCATAATGCTGGCTACGGTAGTATAAGTGAAATATTCTTGAGTACGTTGTAGAACCCTAATAAAATAAAATAAATATATCAATGTTTAACTTTAAATCTGTTGGCAGAGAGCAGCTACAACAACAACAACATGAACTAGAAAGTGTCAGACAGGATTTGACAGAGACTCGACGAGATCGTGACAATCTCTCTAGGGAGGCGGAGAAAGCAGTCAGCACTGCAAAGGCAAGCTAGCGCACCTCTGATTCAGAAAACTGTGCTTAAACACGAGTCTGTGGTTTATGCATGAAGTTTGCTATAGTTTCCATTCCGACCTGTAGATGGCTCCACATAGGAACATGTAAATTTAAATTGAAAATAAATAAAAATGCAATAAAAAATCTGTCATAGTTAAAATCACTGTGATGTAGATTATTTCTAGTGTGGCAACATCAGACTTTGTCTGTGAAAAGGAGGATATTTTGACTCCAGCAAGCAGTCTCTGTGTAACGTATCTTTTAATTTTTGTAGACAAGACATGCAGAAACTGAGTCTCTTCTCTGTGAAATCGATGTGCTGAAGGAACGCGAAAAGCTGGCAGAATCACGCTTCTCCTCAGAAGTGACTCATCACCAGCAAGAGATTGACCGCCTGACCAGAGTACATCAGGATGAGGTGCGTTATTTAAAATCCAGCGAATTGTATTTGCTGGGACTCATTTTGTTTTCTTTTCTCTCTGTTTGTCAGCAGTTTTCTTGGAAAAAACTTCTTCGGGGATACTGATGAAATTTTGTGCACAGGTTGGCCTTAGGCTGAAAAAAAGTCCACTCACTTGTAGTGGTGATCCAGATTGGGATCAGTGGGTCTGTGTGACTCAGTTGGTTAGTGCTCCAGAGCAGCGTAATGACACAGGAGCCTCTCACCAATGTGGCTGCTGTGAGTTTAAGTCCACCTCATGCTGGCTTCCTCTCTGGCCATATGTGTGGGAAGGTCTGCCAGCAACCTGAGGATGGTTGTGAGTTTTGCGCGGGCTCTGACAAGTTTCCTCTACCTTATTGCTGGCTGACTTGTAACTAATAAGTGAATTGTTCGTAAATACGGCTTAAAACACCAATCAAACAAACAAATAAAGACGAGGATCGAGAAATTTTTTGAAGTAAATATTCCATTCATTATTTGTGCCTTAGTAAATATAATGATTTTGTGAATTTGAAGAAGTTTTAAACAATGTTTTAAACTGCAGATTTTTAGAGACGTGTCTCAAGGGGGACGGGATGTACATGACGTCTTGTATGACGTCGTATCCTCTTACCTGAATTAGGAAGGTAGCAGTTGACTAACTTGTATCATGATCACCCTGCTGAGCTCAAATTGAAACATTGCAGAGCAAAATGTTTCTTCTCTGGCGTTATGGGTCATGAAATATCCAAAAGTAACAAGAAAACTGATATTCCATGTAGAGGGCATGTATTGCATGATCAGTGCACATAGAGTGCTTGTTCACTCAGCTGTGACCAAAGCATATATTCAGGTTCCAAAATTCTCATTGTATAAAAAGTTGACCTGTATTTGTAGATTTCTCAGCTCCAGGACGCCTATGCCAAAGTCCTGTCCACCAACGAGGAACTCTCTGCACAGAATCGCCTACTACAGAAGGAAATAGAGGAAAAGAAACAACAGGCTGAGGCAGAACTCAACGATTTCAGAGGTCAAGTCGAGAGCCTGGATCAGGAAATCAAGTCCAAAGAGATTCTACTCGATTCCGTCCAGGAAACTGTGGTCCTGAAGGTTGGTTAATGTGCATGATGTGTTATGACTGTGTCTTATGTTAAACTAAAACAGTGTTATGGGAGCTCTGTGGCTGAGGTGGCTTGCGCTGTAACATAGACCAGTGACCCAAGGAGGTTCTCACAAGTGTGGTCACTGTGAGTTCAAGCCCTGCTCATGCTGGCTTCCTCTGGGAAGGTCTGCCAGCAGCATGTGGATGGGTCTGGGTTTCCTTGGGCTCTGCCCAGTTTTCTCCCTTCATAATGCTTGCTGCTATTGTACGAGTGAAATATTCTTACTTGTAATGAGTCCAGAGAGCGTGTAAGTTGATAGTATCTTCGCACTGAAAAAAACTGAATAAAACCCCAATAAAAGGAAACTGACAAGAAGCCAGATTTCACCAGTTACAAGTCACCATGAGTCAGCTGTCAAAGTTTTCATTGCTGCTCTTGTTTTACTCTCTGTAACGTAGTCTTTTATGTTTTGGAGGTTTCTGATGAGCATTGTTTTGGAAACGAGCCTCGCAAGGGTTACGTGTGACTGTTTTCCATTTACCACAGTGTTGTCACTTTCTAGTTTTACTTTGCATGCCATAGTCTTATATATTATTTGGGTGTAGTTAAACAGCACTTTGACTAAGTTTTTTCCCCACAGGATGCGGAGATTGCCCGTCTCGAGGCTCGGATCTGTCGGTTTGAGCGGGATGAAGGGATGCGAGTAACAGAGCATTGGCTGTCCAGACGAGAACCTCTGGCTGAGTCGTCTGTTTATACACACAATAACGCTCAGTCAAAGAGCTCTGAGGAAAAGTTGTATTCAAACCAGAGCTGCTGTGATAGAGTTGGGACGAAGGGGATGCGTGATGATGGTGGGGAGTACAGACTGCAGGACGTGCCAGGTAGAGATAGCAATCGCTACATAGTCGATGTCAGAGGAAAGCAAGCGGAGCATCCCGGGAACCAGATGGAGCAGCATTCCCGGGTCCAAATGGCACAGAATGCATCAAATTTCCGGCAAGCAAATAATAACAGAACAGAATTTTTGCAAGGAAGTGAATTGCTGGAGATGTCTGATACAGACAGTGACCGTGGTATGCGTAGGTGTTTTGTTGACAGTTCTCCAAACAGCCCACCCCAGAAACCTCTGCTGCTGTCAAGTAGTCGGCCATCTTCATCCAACTACAGCAATCGTTCCATTTCACAGGGTTATAATGGGTTAGTGAGAACATTAACATTTGAGGAATACTCCAGCGAAAATTCAAATAATTCAAACAATTCATCGGCTGTAATTGTTCCTACAAGAGACAGCAATGAGAATATACTGAAATCTGGCGTTCGTGTTCTTCCAAGGACTCAGCGGGAAAATGTCCCGCGAAAAAGTGCTTTGAAATCGAACAGAGCAAGCAGTGATGGTGGACTGATGCAATCTGGAAAGGTCAATCAAAGCGTAAGGCAAAATGGGCACCAAACTCAGAAAGGAGGCAATTTGTGTACCCAGCAGACAAAAAAATCACGGCCAATGACTCAAAAAAGGCAACCTTGTGATGGTAACATTGGTCGGACATTTCCTAATCAAACCGAGAGGAGAAAGTCTGCAAATTTGGAAGCACATGACTTTGAAAATGAAGGTATGGTTGTCGCAGTGTTCATTCTTACTTCCTAGTTGGTAGATTTTATAGTAAAATCACTAGTGATTTGTACATGAAATTTATTTATTTCTCCACATTTAAACCTAAGGCACACAACTTAAATACTCTGTGATTATTACTGTAGTAATGGCCGGAAAATGTCTGCATATGCTGTTTTTTGGGGATAGGCTATCAACTCATTACAGGGTGCATTTAGCTCCCAACAACAATGAGATTGCAGCTCTCGCTTTGTCTTCTATAGCTTTCAGGTCTGGCAGGTATTTGCCTAAGGGGAGTGGTTTTTTGGTGGGTAATCCACCTGACCGCTGTCATACAAATTCTTGTGTATGGCTTGAAGCGCCAATTTAATAAATGCATGTAAAGGGAAGTGAAAATCAGTTGGATGTGCATAATATATAGAACACAACTAAAAAGTTAAAAGTGAGAAGTCATTGTGGTGATCATGAGTATTGTGTACGGCTTTACAAAGAGTAACAGCGGTCTAATAAACCCCAATCCATCAGGCGTTTCTTTTCGTCTCGCACAGTGACGGCGGTACAGCAGTTCAGGAGTCCCCAAGGTAGCCAGCCCTGTGACGTCTCGGACATGTTTCCTGCCGTGAACCTGACATCTGATAGAGAGGACGCAGTGCTCAGGTAGGCGTTTCTGTATGCACCAGTCAGGAAAATCACATCGGGGTGCAGTGTACGAGAACAGTATCTGCAGTAAGCCGGCTTCGTGACGGCTGTACGTGTACCTGACTCGGACGTTAAACAGCTCTTGCAGCTGTTAGTGAAAGGGAGGTATTGGGGTAGTTAGAGCTGCAGGGCTGAGTTCAGGTGGAAGTACATTATGGGATGATGATGAGAAGAAAATCAGAAGGGTTACAAAAGATGGTGTTCAGGCAAAAACCAATATAAATGGTTGTGTTCCTCCTAACTGGTTCAGTCACAGTTTTTAGTCAGAAGGTTTGTGAGGTATTTGGCAATGGGGAGTGCTTTATTCCAGGCAAATCAGTTTTCTCACTCCATCCCGGAAACACCCTTCAGCTCTTCATTGAAAAACAAAAAAAGTACATGCAATATGGGCAGAAAATTGACCCTCAAAGTGCTAATAAATGTCATAAAATATTACTTTTGGTGGTAAATTTTACATTTATCTGTTGCAATTGATAGAACTTGGAGAATTTCAGACCATTTATTACGAATCTATTATAGTGTGTTCATTGTGAATGTACCAGTACCCAAACTGTATTTCTGTTTTCTTGTGAAATTTTTTATGATGTGACTTTTTTTTGACATGTTTTTATTTTTGTGTAGTGTTGAAGATCTCCAGGAAAAATTGCGAGCCAATGAGCTGAAGCAGCAGGAGATAGACCGAGAACTGCTGTCGTTAGAGACTGAATTTGAGGTGTCCCAGGACGGAGCTGATATTTCACAATAAGTTTGTGTCATTTTCATAATCTTGACAGTGCTGAAAATGAATGTGAAAGGCTGCATTCATTTTAATCTTCCAGTTTGGATAATTATGGACATGTAGTCAGTTTCATGTTGTAAGCAGACCACTAGAATTGTATGTACATGCAACAATTTAGCCAACGCCAGTTGGAGAGAAAGGAAGTAGAACATACCCACAAATGTGATCTGCAAATCGCAAAACTCTGAAGGAGTGACAGGTTGTAAAAGTTACTTAACACATTTGACTACAGTTGATGCAGACTTACTTATGTGGTGCTAAAACCACAATTATCAGTATTTTGAAAGTGTATTGGAAAAAAAAAAAAACCCTTTGGAGGTAAGATCCAAAAGACAGATCTGTGATAATTCAAAGAACATTGCATTTATTCTGTAATACATTTTTGTTGACGTATTTATACTTACATTTAGTATTTCTGTACATATATGTATATTTTCAAAGGAGTGAAAGGATTTCAAAGCAAATGTCAGCACAGGTACTTCATACCCATCATTGAGCCGATGTTAATGCAAAAATCATTTTTGGATGAGGTGTTCATATGGTGCTATACATATCCATGTTCAGCTTTCATAGTGGGAAAACCTTGTTTTGCTGATGTTTTGGTATCATGGCTTCATTCACAGTCAGATTTCATATTGGGAAATTTTCCTGAAAGTATTGAGTCAAACCTTTTTTCATTAGTATGCGGATGTCATGGTGGGAACATTTCCAGTGGATATTAATGTATCACAGTAGGAAACATGTCATGGTGGGAACATTTCCAGTGGATATTGATGTATCACAGTATGCAGATGTCATGGTGGGAACTTTTCCAGTGGATATTGATGTATCGCAGTGTGCAGATGTCATGGTGAGAACATTTCCAGTGGATATTGAAGTATCACAGTATACAGATGTCATGATGGGAACATTTCCAGTGGATATTGATGTATCACAGTATGCAGATGTCATGGTGAGAACATTCCCAATGGATATTGATGTATCACAGTATGCAGATGTCATGGTGGGAACATTCCCAGTGGATATTGATGTATCACAGTATGCAGATGTCATGGTGAGAACATTCCCAGTGGATATTGATGTATCGCAGTATGCAGATGTCATGGTGAGAACATTCCCAGTGGATATTGATGTATCACAGTGGGAAACATGTCATGGTGAGAACATTCCCAATGGATATTGATGTATCACAGTAGGAAACATGTCCAGTCGATATTCACATATCCTGAGAAGCCTTTTGCATTGATATTCACGTGTTGTAATGGGAAGTGTAGATAATGAGGTACCTGTATCCTGGCTGTTTAAGAAACCATTCTCACCACTTCATGGATAAATGTGGAACTGGTTTCATTGATATTCACCTGCCACATTGGAGACTGTTATCACTGATATTCACGTCACATTGGAGACCGTTATCACTGATATTCACGTGACATAGTGGAGAACCTTTCCCTGTGATGTTCAGATATCATGGTGGTGAACCTTTCCTGACTGATGTTTAGATATCATGGTGGTGAACCTTTCCTGTCTGATGTTCAGATATCATGGTGGTGAACCTTTCCCTTTGATGTTCAGATATCATGGTGGTGAACCTTTCCTGTCTGATGTTCAGATATCATGGTGGTGAACCTTTCCCCTGTGATGTTCAGATATAGTGGAAAACCTTTCCCTTTGATGATCAGGTAGCATAGTGAAGAATGTTTCCTTTGTTGTTCAGATATCATAGTGGAGAATATTTCCCTCTGATGCTCAGATAGCATAGGGAAGAACCTTTCCCTCTGATTTTCAGATGTCATAGTGAAGAATCTTTTCCTCTGATGTTCAGATACGATAGTGGGGAACATTTCCAAAATTTTTGATCGGGTACTTGTATCTTTTAGCATGCAGTGGCGAGTCAGGTTTAAACCGGATTGGTCATTTATTTCTTGTATTACATGCGTACTACATCACCAGTTTGCCCACAAATCATGAACACAAAGGCAGGAATGAACCACAGACTACACAGCTTGGGCTAGAGTTACCTTAGGCAGGAAAGGCTTCCTATTGTGATGACGATGGGAACGCATGTGAAAGACATGCCTCCTATGTTGGCCTTGTTCCAAATCAATCTATGAAAGACTGAGTTAATTGTAACTACATGTTAAAGCCATAAGTAACCATGTTGGTTGCAATGAACTGAATCTTACTTAGGTAGCTCTGAGGAACAAGGCCCCAGGTATCACTTAACGATCAGCACTGTTTTCTGTATTGTTGAATGTCTAAGAGTGGTCGAATACTTGCTGTACAAATGACTTATTAAGGTAAAAATATTTTTATTTCCCTTTTTTTTGACGAAATGTGTAAATAAAATGCTTTGAATTTGAAATTGTGTTATTTACATTTATACTCGAGAAATTAGATTTAATTGAGTAGTTGTGAATGCCATATATGAATATTTAGCCTGTCTGGTGGCAGTGTGTGTTTGGTGGGTGGAGGAACTCGAGTGCTTGGATCCTATTTTACAGAGCAGTTGCAAGGTGGGACTGTTGTAACTTCCACAGCAATGTGTCGTGAAGACACACTTCACCATGGTAAAAGAGCTTGACACGGTTTTGTGAAACGAGTGTTGGGAGTATATAAGACACTTTCTCCACCTGCCTTACTGCTACCAACACTTCTCAAGATCGGAAGCTCAGCAGTCAAACCATGTAAGGTCTGTCAGCAGCTCGTGGAATGTCATGATTTTACCCGGTTTCCTCCCACCTTAATGCTGGCCATCCACGTGAAAGTGAAATATCCTTGATCGCAGCATAAAACATCATTGAAATAACTAAAGTAGATAAATTCAAGATCAGAAGAGGCAGGAGATCAGTTAAAATTTCCTGGACTGGGGAGAGATTGAACCAACTTCTAAATTATCAGGGTGATTGAAAGACGACCATCTACACTTTTCAGAAATGTCAATAAACTTGTGGTTCTAACTTTTAAGAATTAAACTAACCTAGTCCCGATTTCTTGAAGTGCTCTTAGCTAAGGGTTACTTAACAAGGAGTATGCTTCATGAAGCTGACCACAGACTGATTTCACCAGAAGAGGTCAAAGGTTCTGCAACTGTCATTGAACCTCTTCTCAGATGCATTGTGATGCAGATTCTGCAATTCAATGCATCCAATTCTCTACCATGTAAACAGAACTATGCTTCAAACTTTACAACACCCAGATACCTTTCCTAAACATGCCGACACATTTAATGACGTGTCCGTACATTTAATTTTGCCATGATGCCTTGCAAGTTGGGGTGTGCACAGATTGGAAGAAATGGAAAGGATATGCAAAGAGCTTCATGCAAGAGCACACGATTAACCCTACAATAATTACTGAGCTCTTCAATACCATCAAGACCCCCCAAAAAAACCTCGTCAGTGGCTGGGACTGAACCGATAATAGACAACACCTATATATCCTAAGTATGTTTCATGTAACTGGGTGCTGCTAATAAAGACGACAGATAAACACGTGTATTCAGCAGAAAAATATTTTGTATTTTTAGGACAACATTTCCTACCGTTTCAGATATCATCATAAATATAATAGATGTCCTTGCAGATCATAATGATCAAATGACTCTGATGATAGATGAAAACGTCAGAAGAATTCTCCCACTGAGGACCACTGCCAGACAGTAGAACAGGATCTCACACAAATCAGCAAAGTCCGTTACATATACACTGTCAAAATTACGATACATACACGGACATATAACTCCATTCACAGACAAAACACATTCATACGTAAAAACCAAGTTCCTACGACGACTGTCTGCTTTCAGCCTCAGCTCCAACTTTGACTCTGGCACCTAAATTCTCCTCCTAGATGGAGTGTTGCCGGGCTTGTGCTGTTTTGGTGGCCGTCTTGGCTGGCTTTTCCCACATTTTTAGTTTCGGGAACTTTAAAGCTCTTAACATGCTTAAGGTCATAGAAATGGATTTCTTTTCACAGGTTAAAGGTTCATACAGACTCTGAAACACATTCCACAAATCTGAGCTACATGAACATGGTAATAGGCGTGTCGGAAGTCTGGTCTGAAAAGAAATGAACTCCACCAACAGAGGTTGTCTGAAGGTCATTGGTTTCCCCCCAAGCTCTGCCCTGTTTCCTCCAGCCATAATGCTGGCAGATGTCATATTTAACGGAAATATTCATACGTGCAATGTTCACCTCCAATCAAATATACATGGTTTTCATCGTGGCGATTTTGCACACATGCAATTAATGTTCTGAAGAATCAAAAGAGCTTAAAATTTGATTGGTTGTGAATGGCGTGACCCTTTGGCTAATGAAAAATGACAAAATGATTGGAATCCAATGTTGAGGTAAAATCCTTTTATGAGATACCAAACGACATTTTCATTGAGTAATTTCAACCACTGCTTCAACACTGCTCACTCCAGGCCCCAGGCTCATGATGCACACTTAGGTAAGTATTCGCTTAACTTCCATGACAACGTATGTTGTGGAGACAGGAAGTGCACTTAGCTAAGGGCTACTTAGCATTAAGTATACTTAATGGGCCCAGGTCCATACTTGCAACGCCACTGTTTCACATCAAAACCAGTGACGACAGAAATCCATAGGTGTTACCATTAAAACACATGGATTCCATTCATTTTGTCGTTTGTCATTAGCCAAAGGGCCACACAGTTCACTACTAATCACAGTTTACGCCCTTTTGATACAGACGTACATTAATCGCATGTGTACAAAATCGACACAGTCAAAACCAGGGGGGTGCATAATGAAGTTCTTTGTGTATAAATCAACAAATATAACTGAACATGAAGGATACCAAATTTTGACTAAGAATACGATTTTGATGGTAAGATATTCCTGAATCCTACATCACAGAACACAGATCGCTGCTTGAGATTGTTTACATACCAATACTTCAAAACAAAAACATGTACATGTATGTGATGTGAAACTATAGTTTTATCAGCCTATTTCAAGTGATTTCCAGACCATCACAAGAACCATCTTGCAACAAATATATACAATTCTTTCTACATTGTCTTTGAAGTGTCTGACTTCACTTCAGTCACACAGCAGTGTTGGTCTGTCACACACTGCATGAACTATGCAAATTTCCTGACAATTCACAATCTGATTGGAAGATGGTGATGGAGACTGCTGTTCTGTTGTTTGTACATCATTTCCTGTTGGTGGATTAAATCTTGTTCCAGTTCCTCTTGACTAGGGTGCCAAAGTTTATGAATAATTCTCTCGATATTCGTGGCGTAAACTGTGTGAGAAGGAATAGCATCCTTGTGGAGCTGAAACGAACCAAAAGTCACGAATAGATTTTTCCAGATTCAAATGAGAAAATCAAGTTAAAGACCATTCACCAACCACCAGAAAAACCAACCAGGAAAAGGTTGTTAGCTGAGTGTATATGACCTCAAGTTTGGCCAGTAACAATGGTGGATCATTAATTCAAGTGTGCTCAGTGCATAAGTTTCACTTAAAAGAGCTACTGTGGTGTGAAAACATCTTTGTCTTAAAAGCAAGGTGAAATGATGAAGACTGAGGTAGTCTTAAAAGCCTCCTAAATTACAAAAACATTACACTGTGTTAAAACAGATACTGTACGTTTCGTCAGAGAATACGTGAACAAAATTTTTTGTCCATTTCAATTGCCTGGTGTGACGCCACACACGAACTAATGACGTCACTAATGGCTGACGTGTATTACACAAATGATGCTGCCCTTTCAAACGTTCTTGACGTCACCCCTGTATAATTGCCTCACTCGACGTCACACCTGCCTGATTCCACGTCAAATGAAGAATATTTTCGCGTCCCATCAGGAAAATTTTACAGACACAGCCAAACATTTTGTTTCTTCAGGAGTCTTGAATTATACGGGATAAATAGCGTTATTCATCGAAAATTCTTTTGAACCAAAGTGTCAGCTTTGCTCCGTCATATTTCTTTCGTATAACTTTAATGTTTCTACGTACTTCATATTCTGACCAGAGTGGCACTTTGAGGAAGGTTGTAAACACACTGTGCTCCGTGACCGCAATTCCAAAGGTGCTTGGAAATGCGGTTTACTGCAGCCGTTGACATTTTTAGTACTTGATACTGGTGGTGCTACTGTTGTATGTATATGTCAGCAGCACATCTGTGTAGACACTGCATTCCAAGTTTTGTTTCCAGTACGATTAAACGGTGGCTGAGGCTAAGGACTGAGACCTGTGCAGCCCCAACAGGTAAGCTGAACATCTGCTAAATGTGTCTGTGTATGGCTGACACTGTTGGATAGTACTGCTAAACAATCTCGAAAGTCTCAAGTATATGTTCCTCAAAATTGAAGGCCCTACGTCAATGGTTCTACAATGACCCAGAAGAGTATGGCAGAGGGAGGCGGTATTCCTCTGATCCCATGGCTTTTAAAAGGCACAGCTTGAGAATCAGAGAATGCAAGATTACTATTGCATTATCGCGTTCTTGAGCTGTGTGTTTTTTAACCGCGGTGCAAGAATGCTAGTGTTGCACGGTTTGACAAAATCTTGTCTTGCTGGACTTCATAAGGACTTCATAAGGCATGTACAGTGTAGGGGGTGTTCCCACAAGCTTTCCTTTAGAAATCAAGAAATTGCCAACAGGGCTGCGTGCAGGTGTGCTGGTCTTCTATTATCCGTCTGAAATGAACCCTCACCTGTAGAGCCTCTAGTAAATCAAACAATGTTACAGGGCCTCTTGTTCGTGGCGTGTCAACAGCCAATGAGATTTGTTTTGCCGCGGAAGCCTCTCCAAGGTCAGTTGAAGGTCGTATCGTTGGGATGTGATGACCTGAGGTGGTTATCGAAGTCGCTTCACTGGAACAATACAAACAACAACAATGTGCACTGACAGACCAGAGTTCACATTTACTGAAACATGTACTTATCTTTAAAGACAAGAGCCTTTAAAAACTACGAAGTACTACCAGACTAATGCATAAAATAATAATAATTCTTCAGTCATTCTCAAACCCTACCGTGCACGCTTTAGTGAAAATTAAAATGCAATCCTGTTCATATAATATAATGCGATTCCAGCTTGGTTATTTGGTGAGAAACCTTTGAAACCACATTTCCTGCAGTTGAGTAGATCTGAGATCTGTTTTATTCTCTGAAGCTTAGCTTTCAGAAATATCCAGATCAGCACTCATCCATTAACTAACCTGTAGCACGTTTCGGGTATGCCGTCTTCAGAGCTGTGCACTGCAAAAAATATATTTCCTTTATCCCGTAGTGTGATTCTGTATCACATTTTTGTGAATAACAAAAAGCATAACATCACGACTAAAACAAGGCTTGGCCTACTGCTTTGGTGTGGATGACATTTCAGGTCACCAGAATGACATACCTCTGAGTACTGGTGTCCTCAGTAAGGGCGGATTGGCGTAAGTATGGGTTGGGTACCTCGCCCCCCATTCCAAATTTGAACCTCCCCTCTCTCAGCTTGTAGGCGTTTCTCCGGGACAACACCACGGTCAGGATGTTCTTCAGATGGTGCTGAAACGAACCATTTGATTGGTTGTTTTGATGGGGTTTAACAAAAATGATACTTATTAATTTCTTTCTTTTCTTTGCTCTGAACACTCAAAAACTTTTCATTTGCACGTTGGTGTCTGGTGGTGTATTAGCAGAGAAAATCGGAGTAAAATACTCATCGTTTGCAAGCAATACCCTTGTGAACATTGCATGCATGTGTGAAATGTCATACTGGTTGAAACTAAAAGCAGTCTCCTGTGAATTTCATGTAAGACAATAAGAGGCGGCACCGTCGACTGCTTATGACTACCAATACCTGGAGAGCAATGGAAGCAGGGAAATTTTTAATATATAATCTAACGACAAATATTTTCATTTGGATCAAGTGTATTTCATTTAGGATCTCTGTCTGCCCTTAGCAAGATCCGTAACCAGTCAGACCACTGAATGCTCCGTCTTATCTGTGATGCTTCAGGTCGTACCAGGCACCTTCAACAGAGGTCTATCAGCAATGAGGACACGTCTCTACACATAAACACAGAGGTTTCTGACTGATGCTTCATTGTTTGCTTTGCTGTGGTAGACTGAATGATTATGTTCGATGCTGCACTAGAGAATGCTTCCTTGATAATATCTAACGATGATTGACTGACAAACTTTCACACAGAGGACCCCAGATTTAGACCCACAATGCCGTGAGGCTGTGACTGATTGATTTGTCTTCAGATTTACCTCGACTGCGAACATGACCATCTTGACACTGTCATCGGTGACGCCTTCCAACTCACTCTCCCAGGCGTTCACAAACATGCGGCCATGAATTAGAGAAGCATCAGGCAGAGTTAGCTCCCTTGAGCAAAATCCTGGTGGCGAGAAACATTTACGTGTGGATGTATTTATCTACTTAATCTTTGATGCCTTACTGAAGAATTTTTCACTCATACAACAGCAATTAGACTTTATATTGGTGGGGGAAAAAAAAGCCAAAAAGTAAAAAAAAAACCAAAAAACAATGGCCTGGAATAAACTAGCCCACTTTCACTGATACCTTAAAAACCTTGTGAATCTAAGTTCTAAAGAATCCAGCAGGAGGCGACCTAACAACCTAATACTATTCGTCCTAACCATGCTTTTACACAATCCAGTCAGGCCTCTCTAAGGAGATACACACCCACTTCAAGTTTGTGAAAACTGTACTACGCTAGCAACATACATGTATTTCAATGAATTTATTTACCTGCTCATTGTTTAATGCCACACCCAAGCATTATTCACTTATATGGTAGGAGGCACTTACTGCGAGTGCAGGGAAGCAGAGCAGGCCTAAATGAAATCCAGATTTAAGTCCAGATTGGAAATACACCAAAGGTTGAAAGAAAGAAATAAAATCTGAAACTCTTAACTGATGCTGACATTCATAAAAATCTGAATTGTTTTTTTTTTTAATGATTTTTGTGACCCCTTAAATAAACACTGAACACAGTGGAGACACAAATACATACAACGATAGGCTAGTTTTACCCTGAACTCATCAACATCTGGATGTCATATTGTAGGCCTATAGCCTCCAATGCCTTTAGTATTCATGGCTCTCTCTGTTAACTGCCACACGTGAACTACAAGAGGGCACTATGTAACTTCTGTTTCAATGATGTTCAGGGATTCCCCAGAATTCTGTCTTCCCATTGGCTAATGGACCACACACCTTATTACTGGTTGACAATACCACTACCCTGAGATACGTATAGCTTTTGTTTCTTTTGTATCTTTAAGGCTATGCATTTTCTTCATAAAAATGAAATCAGAAATATAAGACAGCTATAGAGACTATAGAAAATTGGCTTTCCTTTTCGGTATGCTATAACCAGTGCGAGGGATTTGTTTTCTTTTAATACAGGTACAGAAAAATAGCTGACCTTGGAATTTCTAGATTCTGTTATTTTGCATACTTGTAATTATTGTAACAGCACTAAAAGGTCTTACCCAGTGAAGTTTCTTCGTCCCGTGTCAAAGCTGGTGGGGCGTACAATAGTGGATTGACAGGGGCAAAACGCTGCTGTAAAGAAAACAAGTTGATTTTATCTTTATTTGTAAATGACGTAAAATTTCGCCCCAAAAAGTGCATTTTAGAGGTGAAATAAATGCCTTAAAATATTACTTTTGGAGCTGAAACTTTTCCCCAGTAGGATGTCATCTGAAATTCCCAACAAACCTCAAAACCTCATTTTGTAATCAATGGAATTTTCAGAACTTGAACTCACACCCACTGCATTGGTGAGAGGCTTGCGAGTTACTGCTTCTCAATTGCGCACAAACCTCTCAGTCACAGAGACCCACTGGTATGATTCTATGCATGTACCTGTATATTTATCATGTGGCGTCACTGGAATGATCTGTATTATGGTAATGACATCAGACACCAGGCTCACCAGTGGCTAACCTTTAACGTTCTGCTGAGTGTCAAGTGGAATTTTGATTGTGTCAGCAGAATGAAAAACCACTGGCAACTGGTCTGTGATTTATTAATATTTAGTTCAGTTACCACTGAGCCTACCTACATATATTAACACACAATCATCTAAAAATATAGCTTCCACTCGGTACTATATAATGAGATAAAAATATAGAGTTTGATGCTTTCCCTTTAATAAATAAGTGAATGACCAGTTAACCTTTGGGACGACTTAGGTTAAGCACATGACTGACCGGCTAATGTTTGGGACGCCTAAGGTTAAGTACATGACTGACCGGCTAATGTTTGGGGCGCCTAAGGTTAAGTACATGACTGACCGGCTAATGTTTGGGGCGCCTAAGGTTAAGTACATGACTGACCGGCTAATGTTTGGGGCGCCTAAGGTTAAGTACATGACTCTTTGAACGTATAGACACTTTTGATAGTTAATTTCAACCTCTGCTGACATCAACTTACTTAACTAGATTTATTTGTCTTTTGTGTTCAACTAGAAACTGAAACAGGAATTAAGGCTAGGTGACTGATCTTGGTTACAGCAATGAATGTTAAAATATCCTCACAGGAAAACTGGATCTGGATGATGGCTCTCTTCTTCTGCTCTTTACATCTTTTCTCTTTGGGCACTTTCCCGCGGACAAATACTGTGGCGAGTTTGTGATATCCTTTGGTGCTAGAAGCAGATATTAGATAAATAAACACATCTGCTGAAGTTATGGTTCACTACAATGATGATGTAACACAGTGGAATATATCAATAATAATTTCCTCCAGGCCAGTATTATATTACTTCAGTATTATATAATACTCTGTTATGATAAAAATAACATGTAAAATGTTTACAATAATTCATCTATATAAAAAATTATGCACTCCATAATACCTTTATCACAATTACAGCCTTCAGAGTACCTCTTTGTAAATACTACATAGAATTTTTTTAAAGCAACATACTCTAGGAAAAATATAACAATTCTTTCCTAAAAATATAGAAAAATATAGGAAATTCCAGACTTACTGCTGTGATTAATGGATGGTGCATTACTTATTTAGACACTTTGTTTTTGTAATACAAGAAATATATAAAAAAAAAAAAAAATTCTGGAATACAGGAAAACATAGGAAGATCTGGAAAAACTTGGGAACACTCTGAGGCCAACAATTGTATGCAATATCCACTAAAGACAAGTGCCGCAGCACTGATATGACATTTGTTTCCCTCACTACCCACAGTGACTCTGGTGAGCTCATTTGAAGTAAAGATAATTTTGTAACATAAAATACATGTGCAGGTACACAAATTGTGAACTGCACATAAAACTTACCCATTGAAGAACTGAGGCTGCCACATTTGGTGAAGATTGCCAGCAAGAAATCATTATGTAAATGAGCTAAAAAATGAAAAAAAATAATATATATGCAACATTATTACATACATATGTAAACATTTATCATCTATATTTGATTGAATTTGAGATGAGATTACCAAGCTTTTAGACTTTAGTGGAGTATCAACCTTTCTGGCCACACAATCTTGTACATAATGTATGATTTACAAGTATCATTTGGATTGTTATTCAATGCCACATCTAACATGTTTTCACTTGTACTCTGGCAGTTGATTTTACAGGTTGGGAAACTGGAGCTACTGGGATATTTAAAAACCAATGACATATGGCAAGTTACTGATGAACCCCAAACTGCATTTTTTGAGGTAAATAAGTGTCATAAAATGTGACTTTTTGGTGCCGAAATTTACAGTCTTTCAAAAACATGTGAGCAATCATTCTTCCACACAAATCGCAACATATCTTTTTCGAGAACTCTCTGATTCAGAAAAAATGAAGGGGAAAGTTTAGGTCATTTACACTGTGCACACATACATTACCCATAGCAAACAATTTCACTTTGAGGGAAAACATTTAAGCGAGGTTTGTCTGCCTTGATTTTCTAAGCTTTTGAAGAACACAGTGAAGCCACATGCATGTAATTGTACAAACGTTTATATATGATGGACTGTTTTATCTGAAACACCTACATGCGTGCATCTGCACTTACCAAACTCCTCTTTTAACAGTCGTCGCGATTCCAAATCAAACTCTTCTTTGGTCATCTAAAACAACGAAATGAATGTACTGCGAATCCTGCATGACCTCTCTTTCTTAGCTGCTGTTCAGGGGTGGATTGGTACATTCAAAGTGCTACTCCAGTTCCAAGAGAAACATCGTAGAAATATTCTAATTCTATGAAGGGAATAACAACCTACAGGGCATATACCACGGTTCAAAAGAACTTAGGAACAATAACACGTTTAACCCCTCAAAGGGCCTCCGTGGCTTAGTCGGTTAGTGCACTAACACAGCACAATGACCGAAGCGTCCCACCAATGCGGTCGCTGTGAGTTCAAGTTCAGCTCATGCTGGCTTCCTCTCCGGCCGTATGTGGGAAAGTCTCTGCCAGCAACCTGCGGATGGTTGTGGGTTTCCCCCGGGCTCTGCCCGGTTTCTTCCCACAATAATGCTGGCCGCCGTCAGCAAGTGAAATATTCTTGAGTACGGCGTAAAACACCAATCAAATAAATAAATAAATTAGCCCCTCAAGGCTTGAAATACTCCTCAAAAACTACATGCACACTGTGCACCCATTTTTCACAAGTACATGCACCAGCGAAAAATTACGTGCACAACTTATTTATGTATGTAAACAAATGCAACTTTAAAGGTGAAATATCTTTTTCATTCAACAAGTGCCCTATACTCAGTTCACAGCATGTTTTTCCAGAACCATGGCTTTGCTGTTGTTCAAGGAAGAAGAGACCGTGTGAAATGAAGGTAAACTGTAAACTTCTACACATATTAACTTACTGTATATCAGCAGGTGGAGGAATAACTAACCTTAAAGTTTATCAGAAAAATAACTGAAATACGCTAAAAACTGAACCCTCATGCTTGCTTCCACTGCCAACACATATTTAGATATTGAATGTCCATGAGCCAAAAAGTCGCTCTTTTGTAAAGAAGGTAAATTTACTTCATGATCTCCAAAACATTTTTTACATCCAGCAAATGTCTACCGTGCAGGAGTCTGTTAATCAAATCTGTTTCTAAAAAAAAAAAATTTTTTGGCATTGAATGATATTAAGAATGCAGTACTGACGGACAATAATGGGAGACTCTGATGGAATACTCAGAAGGGTCCAAATCACAAAGAAAAACACATCTTTTTATCTTAGGGCTTTCTGAGCACATATGCATCTAGAAGAGTGATGTAATCCAAGAAAGAACAGAGGAGCACACTGAACTGGCGCCCGTTATTATAGGCGGGAAGGGGTTTACGAGTTTCCTATTATTTACTGCTTTCTGCCTCAAACTACTGAGGTGCACGTCACATAAAGAAGTAGGGGGCACTGGCCGTTTTTCACCTGCACACGTACGCGCGTTATTTCGAGCCTTGGTCATTATTCAGCACTTCCAAATTTGTCCTCAATTTGCCAGACTAACTGCGGAGAAAAAAAAATGTCACTCTCTTGGCCAAGATTAAGTATAGGAAACATGAAGTGATGAGCCATTGATCTCATTACCTTCTGTTTAAACCATGCCTTTAGATTACCCAGGTAGCTGAAACAAAAATATCACTCTTTATTACAAAATGACTGATCACTGAAAAAAAAAGCAGTGCATACGCTCTACGCGTGGAATGGGTGCATGTCAGATCTTTACAGGGTCATGAACATTGTTACCCTTGCACTCTTGTGCCTAAATCATATTCCGGATTCAGAAAAATAAAATGATATTTAAATATGAACGATTACAACTAAATTTTGGCAAAACCACATCTGCAAAATGTACACAAATACGCACTTTCACGAAATCTGAAATGATCCTTATTTTTCTTATTTATTCTTGTAAAACTGTACACAAGCATCAAATTTCAAGTCAATCTACAAATCCATTAAAGTAGTGAACTGTCAAAATCTCAAGTGACAATGTAATGTTATTGTTACGTTGTTGTTGCACAGGACTCTAGCAACCTAAAAGTTGCACGTAATAAGCCGAATCGGCATTGCATAAGTCTCTCGAGATGACGCTGGTTTTGAACGAGACAGAGTTGGGGCTCTCGGGAACTACCATGATTTCACGGAGGTCAACAATGCTGTTGTTGTTTTCGGGCGCGAGAGTCCCCATCCCGTCCAAAACCAACGTGATCTCGAGAGTGTTATGCAATGCCGATTCCGCTTATGGTGACACTTAAGTTAAATGGATTACATTTTCCAGCTGAACAGAAAGCTAGACAAGAAAAGATAAATTCGTTACATTTTCATGCTGTCCCCTAAGGCTTCGCTCAAGTTTCGTTTGGCAACGTTGAGATCGCAGGATGCCGCCATCTTTGATGTGATGCCGGAAGTGAATGACCGGTAGATCTCGATGATTACCGAAGCCATACACGTGAGGAATTGTTGGGACGTGGCAGCTGTGCTGCTCTACTTACTTACTCCCCTGTAAGAGACAAATCATTATTCTTACAGAATGTCATTCCTTTCCCTTGAGATAAAATGTCACCATTCCCCTGGATGAAGACATGGATTTCTTGAATCTGGTGACAAGATTACGAATTTTGTGGTTAAACTGACGATATCCGGGACAGTGACTTTTTGTGATTCAGGAGTGAGCTCGGCAGGTGGCACATCCGTGCTATGGACTTGCAGCTTCCGTTTTAACTGTATGGGGTACGTGGACACAACTGTCTGACAGAAGACAGCCAAAATGAAGCAACAAGAGTTAATGGACAAGGCAGAAGATGTCGCCGATCAGGTGAATATTTACTTCCAACATTTAATCACTGCGTTCACTTGTGATTAGTCAATAATTCTACCTGTTTCCCTAGCAATTCTTTGACAAAATCGCGATGGGATTTCGCGTTGAAGGACGCGGTGCCATGCCCCATGTGCCGGTAAAATTTTTTAAAAAGCCGGTAACACGTATTAAATTTAATGTTGTAATGTTATTTTATTGTATGAAACTTTGTTGAATGAGCCATTGTTAAATTGGCAGCAGAGTGTTTCACTAAGCAAAAATTCCAGGCTTTAAAGATGTTTCATTTCTGTAGAAGACAGTCGTCAATATCGTGGAATTAAATACACATGTACACGTATGTTTGACTATGTATGATGTTTACTGACGTGTCATTTTCATCTACCACATCATTGTTTTTAGACAAAAGTATGTGTAATATATGACTTCTGGTCTAATTTTCCTCCTTTTTGCTTTGACTATGGCGTCTGGTAAATAAAGATAGTTATGTGAAATTACTCTTAGATGAGTGAAATTGTACAAGCATGGTTGTAACTTACATCACGATCATGTGTGAGTGAAACAAGTACATGTACGTGTTCAAATCCCATTGTGACCCAGAGTAAATAGTTCGGCGATAGCACTTAAGGAGAATTATATGTAGTGGTCAAAAAAGAAATTATATATTTACACAGAGTTCCAAATTGCATATATGGTGACAGTTTATGTGTATCATGTCTTCTGTTCGTTTTTGAAACCTGTCACTTAGTTGTTTTCATTGAAGTGGTGATGATGCTTTGGTGGAGGTTTGAGGAGCCTAGTGTAATATATGGGCAAGCTTCAAGAGTGGTTTGCCAAAGGGTTTTTGTGGATGTAGCATGATGCGATACTGGAAAAATGTTACTTTCAGCTCCAAAGTAATATGACATTTATATGCCTTTGAAAATCTTCTTTTCCCGGTGTAATTTTGCAACAATACAAGGCCAGTTTTTGTCCGCATGTTTATATGTATAGGTGAATGATTTGAGGCTTTCGCATTCTTTTATGAACAGTGCCGTATATATTTAGTTTTGTAAGAATTGAATTAGGAAATGAATCTTTATCTGGTCATTGTCATTCATTTTAGTACAGTAAATGTAGAAGAATTGACAGTTTAGAAGGAGAGCACTCTGTGCTCTCTCCGTATAACTGACCTCTATCACATTTAATTGAACAAGTCTTATGAGTGGAATACAAATAACAATGAAATAAATAAATAAATATGAATGTTTGGTATAAACCCAAATAGGTTTATGATCTGGTTTGATACCAGTGTATCCAATGCTTAGAATGTAGCTTGTTATATTTCATCTTCTAAGTACTTCAAAATGTGTTTCTCTGTGATTCAATAAATCCGTTGAAACTTTTGAGATTTGAACTCCAGGCTTTTCAAGCACAATTGAGCTTTGTCAGGTTGTGATATAGTAGATAGAACTTTGACACACTCCTATATTTATTTATTTATTTGATTGGTGTTTTTCACCATACTCAAGAATGTTTCACTTGTACGACGGCGGCCAGCATTATGGTGGGAGGAAACCGGGCAGAGCCTTTGGGAAACCCACGACCATCCGCTGGCGGTTGCTGGCGGACCCTCCCACGTACCACACTCCTATAGTTGAACCTAAATATGCAAATGTAATGTGTTTGGTTTTCACAGGTGAGTAGTTATAGCCCCAGGGTACAAGCTTAAGTGCATGCATGTGTTATAGAGCAAGTTATAGATCTAATGCTGGTATTTCAGTTCACTGGTAATTGACTAAATATATATTTGATATCATGTGAAGACATAAGCTACATGATACCCTGGTGTATTTGTTAACAGGCCTTCAATACTAACGTGTACTATAACATTCGAGCAACCTTACACTCCTGAAATAAAACAAACATGGCAAATGCCTGTCATCAGTCTGTTTAATAGGCTGAGATGCACTTGTTATCAAGGGAGTGTGAATTAACATGTAGGTATGCAAATCACACACCTTCATTTATGTGAACTTGTGCCAGGGGAGGATGATGAAATAGAAGTTAAGGGCCTGTCTCAAATGCTTTTCATTGGTCTCTAGTATATTTTTATTCACATCAAATCCAACAGGTCAAAATGGACTCAGTTACAGAACTGTTAACAGTGGTACATTGTTTAAAAACATATATGACATATATTGGCTAATTAGATCAAAATTGCATTTTGTTATTACCCTAATTCCTCTGCCTTTTCGCATATGAAAGAGCAACGTTCAGTGCACCACTTTAATTTGACTTTGGAGACAAAACTACAATTTTATCAGTCAAGACAGAATAATGCCTTCATACGAAAAGGTTTAATTGCAGTTCTACATTTTGCACTAAAAATGTAAACAAAGTGGCAGGCAGATTTTTTGCACTTAAGTCTAAATTTATTTTCATAAGATACCTCCATAATTACATTGAGGGGGCCTCAGTGGCTCAGTCGGTTAGCGTGATATCACAGTACAATGACCCGAAGCCTCCCACCAATGCGGTTGCAGTGAGTTCAAGACCAGCTCATGCTGGGTTCCTTTCCGGCCGTATGTGGGAAGGTCTGCCAGCAACCTGCGAATGGTCGTGGGTTTCCCCCGGGCTCTTCCCGGTTTCCTCCCACCATAATGCTGGCCGCCGTCATACAAGTGAAATATTCTTGAGTACGGCATAAAACACCAATCAAATAAATAAATAAATAAACAAGTAATTACATTGAAATCAAGCTGCTTTTGGAGGACATTGAATTATGCTTGCACACATTATGCAGATATTGCTCAGTGTAGAGCATGGGCCTCTGTGGGTCAGTCGGTTAGCGCGCTATCGCAGAACAACGACCTGAAGTCTTCCACCAATGCGGTTGCCGTGAGTGCAAGACCAGTTCATGTTGGCTTCCTCTCCGGCCGTACGTGGGAAGGTCTGCCAGTAACCTGCGGATGGTTGTTGGTTTCCCCTGGGCTCTGCCCGGTTTCCTCCCACCATAATGCTGGCCGCCGTCGGATAAGTGAAATATAGGCTTAAAACACCAATCAAACAAATACCATCCCATGACATGATCTACATGTATATGTTTTATTATACCCAAAGAAAGTGGAAGAAAAAGGAAGAGATATGACCTGCTCTGCTGAATCCCTAAATTGCTGGACTTCTACTCCGTGGCTGGCTGAGAAAACAGGTAGACGTTAGAGAGCAGAGAAAGGGAGATAACCCTTTAGAATAAACGCACATGATCGTTGGCTATTAGCATGTGATCGTTGGACATTGCCCCATGATGGTTGTACATCATGTTTAGTGGAATGTCAAGAGACTTGAATTGACCAATGGAAATGAAAAATTACCCTGTGACTTATAATAATATTTAATATCACACACGTGTACAAATGTCCAGTAAATCTTTGAAGTAGATCTTTGAAGTCTTGAAGTCTTGCTGGATATTCATATTTCATAGGTACATTGTATGAACAGCTGATCTAGTCCGTGTGGCGACTATGCTGACAACTACCAATGAGTGTGTACGTCCCATTAATACATGTGTGGATTATTTAAGCGCTCTTCTTTAAAAGAAAGAATTATTACTGACAGTGTTTAGCAGTGGATTTCACAGCACTTTGATGGCATTGACTCGCCCTACCACAAGAAGACACACTGTGCACACACCAGAAGGACTCCTCATCGTCATGTGACTGAAACACTGTTAAGTGCGACTTAAAACCCCAAGTACTCACTCACTCATTTATTTAACTTTCTATTATAGTAATTAGGTTGCTACAGTACTTTGAATGCTGGTACAGTACTAGGTTGTTGGTACAATACTTTTTTTGATTGCTGGTACAGTACTAGTTTGTTGGTACAGTACTTTTTTTGATTGCTGGTACAGTACTAGTTTGTTGGTACAGTACTTTTTTTGATTGCTGGTACAGTACTAGTTTGTTGGTACAGTACTTTTTTGATTGCTGGTACGATACTTTTTTTGATTGCTGGTACAGGACTAGTTTGTTGGTACAGTACTTTTTTTGATTGCTGGTACAGTACTAGTTTGTTGGTGCAGTACTTTTTTGATTGCTGGTACAGTACTAGTTTGTTGGTACAGTACTTTTTTTGATTGCTGGTACAGTACTAGTTTGCTGGTACAGTACTTTGGTTGCTAGTGCAGTACTTAGGTTGTTGTTGCTTTTGGCGTCAGGCTCTGCATAGTAGAGCTTCAATTATTTTTGTAATCATGAGCTAACAAAACCTAAAAAGCCATTTGAAAGTGGCAATGATCTTTTTTGATAACTGAGTTAGTGAGTTGAAATCCTGTTATAGGCTTGTTTTCTTTCTTTTTTTTCTTTATTTTTTGGAGATTTAAAGTAAGACCGCAGTGAATTTCTGTCACGGAATAGCAGTGAAGAGGAATCTGCACTTCACGTATCTGTAGGCACTGTTCAGTTACTTGTAAGACGTCATTTTTGTCTAAAATGAGGATACAGTTAGGAAAAAGGCGAGGCACAGTGCAAATATTTAAATGTTCGTATGTGTTACTATATTTTTGTGACACTTGACCTTTATGAGCATGTACATCATTGTGTGACTGTTAGCTTAATAGGCATTTAGCAAGTTAACATGAACATTGCCTAATTAATACCATTTTCATCACGCATGTAAATGTCATATTTAATTTGATGTGTGAGTGACCACAATAAGCTGGCATGTACTTGCACTGTGTTTCTTTAGCTAATTCCAAAGGCCTTTCCTTGAATAGGGAAGTTCTAGATTCCTCCCTTGTTGTTGTTGATGGGGCTTTTGTTACAGTATAGGTAGTCCACAGCATCTGTTAATGAGTCTAAAGGTTCAGTGAAGACTATGTGGCTTTGAGTTCAGCCAGTGTGTTCTGTAAGTCTGTGGGTTACAACTGTCTTAATCCCCAAGCTGTTGATTTATTTATATGTACAGGTGTAACTATCTTGTATAGAATGGGCTAGGCATGGCATATGTGCTGATAGCAGTGTTTTCCTTAAACTTAAGGTGAATTCATATTTTTTGCAAAATTCTGCCTGAAGTTGACTATTTGAGTGCGTAGTTTCTGAATTTTGTAATATTCATGTATACATGTATGTAAATTAATTATATAATTTGAACCAAAACTTTTATATACCAACCCCCCCCCCCCCAAAAAAAAAAGAAACCAATAAGAAGACCATATAAATGGTGGAATTTTGACAAGTGTGAATATGCTCTTTCTGTTTATGCCAACAGTATTTGGGGTACATGTATATTCCCAAAATAGACTTTGGTTATGGTAAAGAATTTATTAAGCATCAGAGTCTATAACATAAAGTAAATTATGCTCTTTCTGCAACTTAGATGTTGGTGGGTAATTACTAGTAATATTCACTATTACAAAAAAAACCCCAGAAAACAAAAAAAACCCCCAAAAACATGTAGCACAGTTTACAATTTAGTCTTATAAGATGCCATATTAAAGAGTACTTGCTATTAATATTCATATTTATCACATTTCATGGAAATAAAATGACATCAGATGAGCTGATGAAGGTAAATTTGTTGCCAGCAGATATAATTATTGTAAGGACACGCGGCAGTCGGGCAGAGGTTTTTAGATATCAGCAGATCGGCTCATTTGAATGCTATTGTGTGTTCATGTACCACAACAAACTTTCTAGGCCTGTCATGGTGAACCAGATTGTCGGTGCTCGCAGCCGGACTGCCTGGGGAAATTTAATAACACCGAGGAAGCATAGATGTGTGTATGCCAGTCTGCTCTTTCCAGATAACAGACAGGACTAGTCAAGTTGCACATGACACGTTTGCAACAAAAAAGACTTTCTGTATATTGTAATGTTCTCTTAAGTTTAAAGTACTCTGTATGCTTTTTCACCAAGTACATTTAACTGTAATTTTCTCCTCCAGTGTCAAGCTAGAATGTGTTATTTGCCGTGGGTTCAGTAGCGGTAGGTTCAGTCATTCAGTGCAGAATTTTTATTCCGCTGCAGATTAGTGAAGCGCTGACTTGCTCTGACTGCTAGTGTTTGAATATTCGAGGACACATGTTCGAATCAAACTCTGGATGGCTTAGTTGCGGCCTGAATTCAGGAGGGTTGTAAGGTACCTTGCAAAGAATGCTGGTTTGCACTGGTATGATCCTCCGAAAGTCAAATCAAGTTATTTTTTGATAAAGTTCGTCCAGTTTACTCGGATATTAAAATGTATATGTATGTAATGGTTTTAGAAATGATGCAGAATGTACATGTGTAGACGGGTGCCTGTGTGTGCTTAGAATGATACATGTATGTACCGTCACTTGGAGTACCCTGTTGTATGTCAGTTTATTTACTCATTTATTTATTTATTTATTTGATCGGTGCTTTACGGCACACTCAAGAGTATTTCACTCATACGACGGAGGCTAGCATTATGGTGGGAGGAAACTGGGCAGAGCCTGGTTGAAAAACACAACCATTTGCAGGTTGCTGGCAGACCTTCCCAGGTACGGCCAGAGAGGAGATTGGAGTTTCATGCCGTAATCAGGGATATTTCACTCATACAACGGAGGCCAGCAGTATGGTGGATGGGGGGGGGGGGGAATTGGGCAGAGCCTGGTGGAAACCCACGACCATTCGCAGGTTGCTGGGAGACCTTCCCATGCACAGCTGTATGTCATTTCGGGCAAATCGCACTTGACCTGTACGACTGGGACTAGAGTTTTACCTGTAGCTACATGTTCGTGCTTTAAATACAGCCCGTGACCTGGGTGCCTCATGTCATTCAGGTTGGGCCATTGATAGTGGGATATTACTGGCATATACATGAGATATTACTGGCATATACATGCGATATTACTGGCGTATACTTGAGATATTATAGGCATATACATGAGATATTACTGGCATATACATGCGATATTACTGGCGTATACATGAGATATTATAGGCATATACATGAGATATTACTGGCATATACATGAGATATTACTGGCGTATACATGACATTACTGGCATATACATGAGATATTACTGGCATATACATAAGATATAGGCATATACATGAGATATTACTGGCATATACATGAGATATTATAGGCATATATATGAGATATTACTGGCATATACACGAGTTTTTACTGGCATATACATGAGATATTATTGGCTTGTGGTATAAAAGTTTTCTGGCATAATTGATGCAATGCTAAGTTAACGTTAAAGCTAACCGCAAAGTTCTAGAGCTGTAAGCTTGTGAGTATTGTGGAGTTGTTCTAGCTGTATCGTTTTTATATGTCCATGTACATAAGATATGGGTATATATGCAATCTGTAGCTTTATGTTTAGTCATTAATAAGTTGGAAGAAGTTTGAATATGGTGTAATTTGTTCAAAATGTATTGTATAATGTTCTTTTGGCCTTGGTGCTGAGATAATGCTGGCCTCTGTTGTATGAGTGAAACATTCCTGAGTAAGGGGTAAAACCCCAATCTTGTCTCCGGCTGTACGTGGGGAGGTCTGCCAACAACCTGCAGATGGTCGTGGGTTTCCCCCGGTTCTGCCGGGTTTCCTCCCTTTATAATGCTGGCCGCTGCTGTATAGGTGAATTACTCTCGAGTACGGCGTAAAACACCAATCAAAGAAATAAATAAAGTTCACTGGAGAGTACTTGTCTTCCACTGTTAGGACATTTAAAGCTTGCTTTTTATTTGAAAATCTGTCCTGTCACTTGGAGGAAAGTTGATCCTAGTTTACTGTCAGCCCCGCTTTTCCTCAACTGACAGACATCTAAATGAAGTATACTTGAGTATGGCGTAGAACACCAATCAAACCTTAATCAGCTGCATTTCACTTCAGATCTTGGCCTGTAAATATACACTTCAAGAATGACATAAAGACCTTAAAACTATACTTTTGATGCCAGCACTTAATATTTTATGGTAAGATCACATTTCAAAACTCACATTTCCAAAATCTCTTTAAGTAGTCCTCTTAGGTGGATGAATAAAAATGTCTCTTGACAAATGCTAAGTTTTTGGCAAAATACCGTATGTCAGTGCAACATGATCAACATGTACACACAAGTATTTCCCAGTGTTTCTTTTCCATCAGATCTTGTGGCACAGGTAAAAATTTGTATGTCACTTGTGGAAAAGTTTAGCAGTTACTTGTCAAAGGCTGAATGGTTTATTCCAGGCACTACAGCTTTTTTTTTTTTTCACGAAAGACACTGATAGCCTCAGAATAATGGGCACTAAGTCAAACCTCGCTTACATATATCATTATAATCGATAATCAGACGAAATCATTGTTTATGTAAGTAGTACTAACTATTTCCTGTGTGTTTTTCTCTCTCTCTCTCTCTCTCCATCAGTTTTTGCGGCACAGCAAACACGTACTACCTCACTTGGCCAGGCTCTGCCTCATCAGTACGTTCATAGAGGACGGCTTCAGAATGTGGTTTCAGTGGCATGAGCAGCGAGACTACATGTCGGCGACATGGGGGTGCGGGGCGTTCCTCGCTACCATCTTTGTCGTCATCAATCTGTTTGGTCAGCTTGGAGGATGCATCATGGTCCTCAGCCGGCAGAAAGTTCAAATAGCGTGCGGCATCCTGTTTGGTATCATTGCTTTACAAGTAAGTACGGGTAACCAGTGACAGTGATGTGAGTGGGCCGAGTTTGTTCAAGTCCTTCATGTACAGTGACACAGAAGAATCAAATCATCCAGGGCTTCTGCATTAATAGCATTACTACTGGTCCCTGTAATGGTGAGGTGTGTTGCCCTAATTTGTTCAAGTCCTTCATGTACAGTGACACAGAAGAATCAAAGCACCTATAGCATCTGCATTGATAGAAATGGCTTACAACTATATTGGATCTCACCCTGTTTCAATCTAAAAAGGCAGATAAGCTATGGCTTTGAAAAGAAAGTTCTGTCATGTCTGATCATTAAGCTGATTGAATCAGATAACAATTTTGTGGCCTATGTTTACATAATCCTTATTCGATTGACCATGTTGTCCTTTGAAATGACTTCCGCGAAAATCAAATGGGCAGAAAAAGAAATGGATGTGATCAAGGAACTAAGACACAAGCCTCAAGGTTAGATCCTGACCTCCAACCATAAAATCAACTGCCATTGTATAAGTGAAGTATTCGTGAACACAATATTAAATTCCAATTTAATAAATAGAGGATATTGCACAGAAAAAGTTGAATACCATAAATATTGTTGGAGAGAGAGGTGGAAACGATAACCCGTGAGATGCAAAGCGTCTCGTGTGTTATTGTTTCCACCTTTAATGAGAACAGTATTTATGCTGTTAACCATCACTGTGCAATATTCTTTTTGTTATTTATACTTCAACAATGTCTTGGTTTTGTGTATTTAAAGAGGTTTTAAGCAATTTTCTTAGCTGAAGGCCTTTGAAGACCTGTCAGCATAACTTTGTATTGGTATACATGGTGTCCAGTATAACACAGTGTCTTCTTGCATGACCTCGGAATATAGCAGTCGTCTAGACTTGTATTATGATGTGTCATCCCACTGAGCTCAGATTGGAACGTCATAAAAACAAAGTGTTTCATTTTTGATGTCACAGCGTCTGGATCATGGGTCAAGGTCACCAGCAGTGTAATATCAAAATGTGATAACAAAAGTGATACCTAAGTAGTGAAGACATCACTTCTGTCAGTGAAGGAAATACTGGCATTTCACTGATGAATAAATAATAAATACATGTGAGATTGGTGGCATGTGGAAATTTAAAGTACATTATGTAGATGATGTTATTGGAATCTGTAGTCTCCATGGATGTACGTGTACTAAAGCCCAAAAATGAACCTGTCACGTTTACTCAAGGTGCAGTAACGCATGTATTTATGTTTCAGACGGTTGCCTACAGTATTTTATGGGACCTGAAGTTTTTGATGAGGTATGTTAAGTTCTAAGAATGTCGAATAAGAAATGTGAAGATATACATCAGTGTTGTGGACATGGGATGGTGAGCAGGACAATTGTAGTACATGTAACTTACACTTTGAATCGACCTCTGTTTGGATGCGAGTTCAAACCTATGATATGTTAGTTTTCTGGTGTTTGAAATTTCGTCTGACCTACCACGAGACCTTTATAAAAGATGTATTTCAGACTCGAAAGTAAGTTTTCATTGTGTACGTGTTCCTGTGCCTTTAAGAACGCACCAAGTCATGATATCACCAGCCTAAAGAGAATAATGGTCTCAGAATGTAGTGATAGTGCATGAATATCTTGATAGTGCATGAATGTCTTGAGTCTGAGTCAACAGAAATACTGTCTGTCTGTGAGAAAGCAGAATCAAGATGTGTAGAGCTAATGTGTATTTATGGATCTCCCATACATATAGACCATTAAGGCCAGTCATAAAAGTATGTTCGTGGTCATATCCCAACTGACCCTTCAAAAGAGAGGATCAAAAGTTTTTATTCATATTGGTATTTTGGTAAAAGTTCTTTTCTAGTTTTCTCTCCATGTTAATTTTTTTAAAGTCGCCATCGTTTTGTAGAGCAAGAATGAAAAAAAGGCGTTCCCTGCTGAGTCACCCTATTTTTTCTCATAGGGTCACAGTTACGCCCACCAAACTGTTTTTTAAGGATGACCTAATCCTGATTTGCCTAATCTATCAAGATGGTACAAGTAAACACTATAAATATATTGAACACAAAAAGTAATACCTACAAAATGACTGTTGGAAGTTAGCCAACATCTGCTGACTGAAAGTTGTGGTGTTTTCTGTTTTCAGGAATCTGGCCTTGGCTGGTGGAGTGTTGCTGTTGTTAGCAGAAAGTCGTGCCGAGGGAAAGTCGTTATTTGCTGGGCTGCCGTCTATGGGAGAAAACAACCCCAAACAATACCTACAGCTGAGCGGGCGCGTCCTGCTGGTTCTTATGTTCCTTACATTGCTGCGTTTCGAAGCCAACATCATACAGATTCTTGAGAATCTAATCGGCACGGCTCTCATCATCCTGGTCGCCGTCGGCTACAAGACCAAGTTGTCTGCCCTTATTTTAGTGTTATATCTTTCAATTCTCAACTGTTATTTCAATGCCTGGTGGAACATACCATCGTACAGGCCGATGCGCGACTTCCTTAAGTACGACTTCTTCCAGACCCTGTCCGTTATAGGAGGCCTGCTGCTGGTAGTGGCATATGGTCCAGGGGGTGTGAGCATGGATGAGCACAAGAAAAAATGGTGAGGTCGTCAGATGACATCAAAGGTGCCGCACTACAGGCCGGATTGTCCACCACACCTCTCATTACAATCAACATTTGTTTAGCTTGGGCTGTTTATAAGCAAAATTGTACTTTTTTTTTTTTTTTTTTTGTCATCATCACATCAACCTATCCTCCCCAATCAAATAGACCTGTCCATTCCTGCATGCCCTCAGGAGGAAGGCCTTGCGACATGGTGGTTGCCAAGGTAATGTGAAAGTCTATTTCAGCTGTTGGGGTGCATCATGTTAACATGGCTTATATTAACCCAGCCAGACATCAGTTAGGTCATTTTGAAAATTTTCATACCTTTATTTTGTAAAACAGAATTGTTTCTGTATAAGGCTCTAGTAATTTTGTTTTATTTCTTGAAATTGGCATTTAGGGTGTAGTGTTTCTTGTCTGTAATGGAAGACACTGGGATATCCATAGTCACATAGGTTGTACAATGTTCAGACGTGTCTCTGATACGTTAAGTGAATTACGTGTGCTTTGAAATGGGATCGCTTGATCACTGTTAAAAGCAAACAACTCCTCAAAAACTACATGTTTATGTGCTGTGCCGGAGTAAAATATACACAATTAATTTTCACATTTACACATTCATGCCCATGGAACATTTCAAAAACTTATTAGATGTGGTTCTCAGAACTCCAGTGGTATTAAAAGCTAAAATCCTGCCTGTTTGAATGGATTGTTTCAAGAGGTATGTTTTGTTTCTGCCTTAACATGTATATCTCCAAATGTCATGTGTAATGTAATTTGTATATCAGCTCCCACGCCAGTTCCACAAGCTAAATCTGTTGGTAGATTGACAGCTCCCTGATTGAGATGAATTTCTTGGTAGTAGAACTGAATTTCTGATCTAAATTAGATCCTACGTATTTTAAAATAGTGGGTTTTATTTAGGGTGAAACAATATTTGCATGATTTGTTGAGTAGGACAAAAAACACCTGTTGAATAAATGAAAAGAAACATTTTTCTGGAGTACGCAAAAATGTTTTGTTCAAAGTTTGTTGTAAACTTACTGCCAAAGGTTTAATTGCTCCTCAGATTCTCACTAATGGGTTAGCTTATACGAGATATGGAGATAGAATGAGTATAATACTGTTCTAATGCAGATATTGTACTGTTTAGACCACATGACAGAGGATACCATGTTAGTTCATTGAAGAATGAAACAGCAGACAACAGGAGCAAATCCACAGTACAAAAATGCTTGTACAGTTGTACATGCAGACAAATCACTGTAAATGACCTAAAATATTGTCCAAAAAACTGCATTTTAAAAAGGGAAATAGTGTCAAAAATATTATTTCTTGTGGTGAAACTCACATTTTCCCTGTAGATTATCATCAAACCTTCCAAACAACTCTTAAAATCTGAACTGAACTTAAAAAACAGAACTGTCATAAATAAGAAAAATGAGCAACTTAGCCATGGACAAAATTTTCAAGAGATTACCATGGACCATTATGTTGTATGATAATAGACCTCTCCAAACTGTCAATCAAGAACACACATTTGACCAATTGTAATCATTACTGTTGCAAGTAAGTCAACTGGATGCCCCACAAAATGGTTACAAATGTTCAGTATTCATGAGGTGTTCTTGAGGCCGCATTTGGTTTCACCGGAATGGAGTGAAAAGTAACATTGTCACTAGAAAGGGTGGTGGGACATTGCATTACTCTGGTGTATAATAAATCACATACAGTGCCACATGATTTTTCACCAAATAATCACCCTTCTTTGCATTGTATCATTCATGTACAAAAGGGTGATAAGTTGGTGAAACATGCATGGATTGTTAAGCAATGATGTATCAAGTATCACATCTTTATCTTGTAGCCTCTGCAGAGCCTAATTGTGACATGTTAAGTCTAATCCACCCTTGAAAGCGAAATTAATTTGATACGAGTAGTAATGTTACAGCTGCAGAGTGGCAGAAATTCGACTCGGAATTTAAATAAACTGCCATTACATCAGCTAGGTCAGTTGAGCTTCCATCTTGGGTGGACACTTGGTTGTTGTGAAATTGGAACTAGAAAACTGCGTACTTTTGCCTACACATAGAAATTGTACAAAATCTGAGTAGGAAATCTGTACATACATGTTTCTATCTTTTGTACAAGATGGTGTCCTTGTATAATTTGCCATTTGTGACAAGAATCGTGAATAAGTAATCAAGATGATGCAATAATTACATAATGTTTGCTTCAAACCCATAATTGTCAAGTAAATTATCATTTGTTTTTTATCCTTTATTATCTAAAGTCTGTCAGTTACTTGTCTGTGACCGTTTAATTTTAAGATAGTGTCTCAAAAAAGTTTCAGATTTTCTCATACAAGTTGGGTGGGATACTCAAAATGAGTTTTGTCTCTTTTCTATTGAGTTCAGTAATTTGGTGCCTCTGTACAATCTGATGATATATTAAAAGGAAAAAAGTGAAAGAGGAGTTGTTCTGGAGATCTCAGAAACAACCTGAATGTATTGAGTTGTACGATATACATGTCATGTGTTTGGATTGAGTTTTATTGTACTACAGCATGGAAATGCTGTTACAAGTATGCAAGCCTGTTTTAGACATAATGCATAAGACATGCACCGGTGTTGGACAGCATACGGCACAAGGCAAAAATGGCTGGAGGAAATATTCAGCTTGCTAAGCATTTGGCGCATATCAGAAGTTGCTGGACACAAATGTTTACGGGCATATATTTTTGAAGAGAACATGAAAAATTGTTGTTGTTTTTTTTTTTTTTTGTCTTATTTTCATTAAAGGAAGGTGTAAACCTTGGTGTGTTGTTACGGTATAATAGACTGGCAAATTGTATTTTGCAAGAAAAGATTTTGAAAAAAATGTTGTCACAGCTTATGAATGTTATGTTACGTGAGTCACATTTACTAAAAAAAAGAACTGTTGCTGTTTATTAAAGGTGAGAGTTGAAATAAGTGATGGTGATGACAAATGATACATTCTGTCACTGTACACGTGTTGTCAACCTAGTACGAAGTCATCTCAGTTAATTCTCTCTCAAGTTCTCTGACGGTTAGGGTGTAACAAACTCTCTTTGAGGATAACTGTCATGGTTGGTGAAGTTGATAAGCACTCCCTGCATTTTGTATGGTGTGCCTCTTGTTTGTCATCGATTACATCGTGTAGAATAAGAGTTGTCCCCCCTTCTTGAGTACGGTGTGTAGATTGTTGTAGCTAGGGGGCGTTATTTATTCTGCAGAATGATTTGTCAGTCTCTTTGCTCATCCCCTTGGAGTGTGAAGTAACTGCACATGTGTACCTGTTATGTCTCTGTGAAACTGGTCAGAATACATTTTGTTATGTACATATTATTATTATTAGGGTTGTCTTTATGAAATATACCAATATAAGGCTGATACTATAGTTATTTACATGTACCTTAATTCTTCTAATGGTTGGGACACCTGGCCCCAGTTTCATGACGCGCACTTAGCTAAGTATTCACTTAACTTCCATGAGTGCAGACCAGCCCGGATAGCGCAGTTTATAGAGCATCCACTTTCAGACCGGGACATCTGGTTTCAAACCTGGTTGGTGTGAGACTGGTACATCCTGCTTCCTCGCTAGGCGCTCAGCAATAAGAGGATAGAGGGTGGACTGGTCGGCCCGGTGTCAGTATAATGTGACTGGGTGAGGGGGCTTGTTGGGTGTCTACGGCAAGTCCTCTCAGTGAGGCAGCACCAGATAAAAGATACGATGGAAATCCGTCCTGCACCAAGGAGACACCGCCTTCGTATAAGTGAAATATTCTTGAGTAGGGCGTTAAACAATAAGCATTCGTTCCTCCATGAGTGCACTTAACTGAGTATTTGCTTAACTTCCATGAGTGCACTTAGCTAAGTATTTGCTTAACTTCCATGAGTGCACTTAGCTAAGGGCTACATAACAGTAAATGTGCTTCATGAAATGGGGCCCTGATCTGCCCTTTTTATCTATTAAACATACATGTAAATCTATCAAGGGTACAAAGTGTCTTTTTTTCGACCAAGGGTAGACCATCTGATGACCAACATATCCATATTTTTACTTTTCCAAAAAATAGAGACCGGGAGAGAAATGTAATATTTTACTTTCAGCAGAACTGATATGTCTCAATATTTAGAAGAATCACACTGACAACTCCTCTTTGATGGCAGTGAAGAAGACTTTTGGCTTGTAAATGCAGGATAAGGAGATAATGCAAAAAGTGAGGGTATGTTGGTGAAGTATTTTTTTTTTTTGTCGGTAATTATTGAATACAATGCTCAACCATCAGTAACAATTTCGGAGGAAAGTATCACTTATTTTCCCAATATTCGAAGTAAAACATCATTTGAGAAACTTAACTTACATTGTTACATGTGACTCTCCTGATTTGTCCCCTATATTCCGGTCTGCTGCGATTAGAGGGCCTCTCTGGCCCAGTGATTAGCATGCTCGGGACAAGTACTCAGAAACTTGTCACCAGTGTGATTGCTTACCGTTGTTGGCTGAGGCTGGCCGCCTCTATGGTCATGTGTTGGCAAGTCTGCCAGCAACCTGCAGATGATTGTGGGTTCCAACCAGGATCTGCCTGGTATTGTTCCCCATAATTTTGGTTGTCGTCCTATAAATGAAATATTCTTGTAGCTTTTGATTGGCTGCATTTTATCAGTAATGGGCCAATCAAAGAACTTTCGATATTGTCGATGTAAAAGTGGATACAAGATTTATCCCATATTCTGAGTCACAGAACGTGGGATAAAACAGGATAAAATAGTTTTTATTGCTTATTAAAAGCCATTCAGCTCTATATCAACTGTGAGGTCAGGCTCCAGCTGTGGCTTCCTTGAATCACATTGTTCATTTGAGGGTGACCAGCCGTGTCAAAGGCAGTATGATATGGGTTGGACACCCTTTATGGTGTAACAAAGCTCTTCTTAAGGCAAGCTGTATAACACCGTAACCGTCTTCCCCATGATCAGGAAACTTGGGTTCAATCCTGGGCCAAGACGGGCCTAAGTAATCAAAATCTGCTGTAAGCTAAAAGCAATGACCTTATTTGGTTAACTTAACTCTTCATAAATCAGCACAAAGTACATGCTTCAAGTTGGTTCTTGATTATCAAGTGTTTTTTGCACACCTAACTATACAAAATCTCAAATTTATACCGTTTTCAAGGCCAAAAGATTTCAGATTCCAGGTTTTTGAAAGATATCAATGCCCCTGCCCAGTACATCTATATACCATGCTCCGACTGGGTAGAAAGAGGTCTAGTAAGTGCGGGTTGGCCTGGTGTCAGTGTCTAATATCTTTCGGATGGCATTTCATTGAGACTTGTCCGCTACAAGGAGAGACCTTGAAGTAACACTGAATCCAAAGGAATCATCAGAAGCACAGCACTACATGTTTGACTGGTTGCATTGTAACTGTTGTTAAATCTCAAATGGGAAGGTGGCACACTTTTTAATCCTGTGTGGTGGCACCAGTGTGATGAGGGACCATGGGCCATGGTTGCGTCAAAATTTGATTGTCAAGCAACTTCGACAGTGTTACAATGTATCAGTTTCTGTTGCAATGTCTTTACTGTCTTTCATGTGATGTCAGTATGATGAGCCCGGGAAAGGAACACTTGACATTAATGAAATGCCAAGGTCTTGATGCCAGGCGTTCGACAGGTCCACAGTGGGACTGGCATAAGAACCCAGAACATAGTGGATGTACACTTCCATATTTGGAACTTGTTAAATGGAGAAGATCGAGCACTGATCAGTTGAACTGTAAGATTGTTGGTTGTTTAACGCCATGCTCAAAAACTTCTCACCTTTTCACTCATACGATGACGGCCCGTGTATCATGAGTGCAGGAAGCGCGAGAAATAAACCACCAACCTTGGGCAAGTCATACTGATCAACCTTTTGATGGAATGTCACATTGATGGAGAACAGTTGGTCTTCAGCAAACTTTATGTAAGACTAATTCCTTGACCTATTGCCCTGGTTTAAACCATTGGCCGTTGGCATGAAACCAATGAAACTCCCCTGTGCAGCATGAGTTTTTACAACCACTGAAATCTAAGTGTGTGTGTGTATGTCATACTGGCTGAAGGCAAGTGATCTTTGAAGGGCTTTATGTAAGACCACCTGAAATGTCTTCAACATACCCACCACCCTATGCCAGTTGCTGGCAGACCTCACGTATGGTCGGATCAGAAAGCCAGCTTCAGCTGGGCTTGAACTCACAGCAACTGCATTGAGGTTGAGTCATTCTGCAGTGCAAGCATGCTAACCACCTTGGCCCCTGACTTCACGAATTGAATCCTCCACATTCAAGAGATTCGTAACTGAATGTTTCACAGTAATCATGTCAGCCTTAATTGGTCTATCGCCCTGTCTTTTTGGCCAATGATAATGCGGAGGCATGTTACTTAGTCTATGATGCATGTGCTGCTACGCACCATCGCACTTTCACTTATTATATACCTTAAATAACCTAAAATTTCTACCATGACAAAAAATTTCTACCATGACAAAAATGCTTATTTTTCCTGATTCTCTGAGGCCTTTTGCTTTAAGAAAGGTGTTTTAAGGTTTGTTTGCAAGGCAGGATTATATCCTACTGGAAAAATGTAAGTGTCAGCACTAAAAATTATCTATTATGACCTTAATTTGCCTCCAAAAATGCACTTTTTGGGGGTGAAATTTTTACGTCATTTAGTATAAGTATAGCTAAGTATGTCACCTCGTCTCCGCCATTCACACACAAACACACACAAAACAAGGACAAACTAGAAACTCAAAAGTGTGCTTTGACTTTAGAGCTTTAAATTTGCATTATTCACGTGGTAATACAAATTTTCAGAATAAAGTTCCAGATTTCAAGAACATATAATTGGAATACAAGACATTTTGCTCTGGGGAGGCATAATTACTAGTAAGTCTAGGATGTAGTTTAACATTACGAATGTCTTCAATACATCTGTCAGTATGTGAGTTTCTCAGCCTCTACTCAAATGTCACAGATTATAATACGATACCTTCTGATTTTTTAACATCCAGACACTTTGTTGTTATTCAAAAATTATATGTTTAAGAAAACTGAAAAAGATAAGATACTACATGAGTAGTAAAAGACATACACTGTTTTTTCTTTTTCAATTAGTTGCTTCCGGATGGTCTGAAAAAAAGAAGAGAAATCAAATTATTAGCCATGCAATGTTAGATTGTAAATCTTAGAAATTTACAATCAAAATTCAACTCTGACATCATCAGTTTCTTACTTCTCCTTCTCTGGCCCATATTAAGTACTCCTGTTATACAAGGAACTGAGCTTGATGAAGCAGTCTTGAGTTACTGGTCTGGCTTAATCTTAAAGGCTTTACAGTAAGCCAAGAACGACATACAAGACTTGAAGTATGACTTTCATTCCATGTGAAATACTCAAGAATGTTTCACTTAAACGATAGCAGCCAGCATTATGTTGGGAGGAAACTGTGCAGAGCCCAGGATGAAACCCACGACCACAGGCAGGTTGCTGGGGGACCTTCCTAAGAATGTCCAGAGAGGAAGCCAGTACAAACTGGACATGAAATTATTACAACGGCATTGGTGAGAGGCTCCTGAATCATGACATTGTGCTAGTGCGCTAACCATCTCGGCCACAGAGACCCCCAATTTGGAACACATGATACACACCTGTATTTGACGAGGAATGTAAAGAATCTTGAGCAGGGGCACACTGTCCATTACAATTTCTCCAAGTATTTCATAGGTTTAATAATTACACGTACAATGCAAAGACAAAAAAATCTGAATTCCTGCAGACAATTTATAGTATTTCATCTGCCTCCATATATGTAAATTTTTTCTTCACATAAATTTGTGGAGAAAAAAATTCATGGCATGTTAATTTTTTTCCCGTGCACTTGCTTTCAACATCCTGTTGTATCCTGTGTATGTAACCATTTCTCTTAAAACCTTTCATTCAGCTCTGAGTCTTCAACACTGCGAATAACTTACTTGGCCCATTCTACGTTCAAGATGAGATGATCATATCCAAATCCAGACACACCAGCAATTGCACGTGCAGCATCGTCACGGCGATGGAAATTGATGAAAGCAAAGCCCTGTTTAAGAAACAGAGGTTTGTCATCAGAAATGATCACAGTTAAAGAAACCCACACAACGCTAAAGCATTATACCTTTACCACAAAATCAGATGCATATAGGATAAAACAGCTAATTTACAGCCAACCTCTCTAAAACAAAATCTTTTCAGGAAACATTTATCTCTTACACAATAAGGAATAAAAATAATGTAATTTTTCCAAGCTCTATAATGCTAACATACTAGTAGTCCGTTGACAAGTCCTTCCTGCAAGAAAATGTCTATGCTGTGTTAAACACAGAGTTATCTCCCTTGTACCACCCACACTTTGATAAAATGGCAGGCTACTCTGGACTACCTATCAAAGTTTGCCTGAGGTTTGTACAATTGTACAATTCTTCCCACCTTTGACTGTCCTGTGTTTTTATCCTTGGCGAGGTATATCCTCTGTATCGTTCCAAACGGCCTGAATAGTTCCTGTAAGTCGCTCTCTCGTGTGTCCTCAGACAGATTGGTGACTCGGATGGTCGCAGACTCATCTGGAAATACATCGAAGTCATGTGGGTTAAACCGACACATGTTGAACAGTAATGGTGTGGATTTATTTATTTATTTATTTATATGATTGTGATTGGACTTTCACGACAGTGGCCAGTAGGAGGTGAGGCCTGGAGATCCACAACCATCTGAGAGACAGCCAGCAAGAAGTGGATTTGAATTCACAGCGAATTCCTGAGTCATTGTGCTGCACTAGCACACTACAACACATGAACACAGAGGCCCTTAGGAGTGGTTTTGGATGTCTTCGTCTCACAAGCACTAAAACAACCTAAGATCCAAATCATTCCTTCCCTATATTCTCACTTCAGAACTTTGTACATGCGGGAAAGCTGGTAAACAGTAAACTGTCTTAGCGAATAGCATTTTTAAGTCCTCTTTCCATTGTTTATCTATATATTTATTCGACTGCTGCTCAACGCCACACTCAAGAATTTTTCACCAATACGATGGCAGTCAGTTTTATGGGTAGAGGAAGCCGGGATGCCTGGGGTAACCCACCAACCTTTGATAACTTACAAACAAACTTTTAAACATGTGATGTACATATACACAGACCA
The DNA here is from genome assembly GCA_016165875.1 of Acanthopleura granulata. NCBI lineage: Eukaryota > Metazoa > Mollusca > Polyplacophora > Chitonida > Chitonidae > Acanthopleura > Acanthopleura granulata. The sequence goes on along the minus strand of JABBOT010000015.1, from coordinate 3,054,591 downwards.
TATTGGTGTAAGAAATGTGGTCAGACTGTGCAGGCAACCATTGCCCCAGACCAGGTTTGAACCCACTTCTGGGTTGGAAGGTAAATGCCACAGCTTGCTCCAAACTCATATTTTATGACCTTTCTTTATTATTTTCCTGCACAAAATGGCAATCAGGTTTACATGAGCTGTACATGTTGGAGCTGATGTTCAGGAAGTCTAAAAGTAGCAACACCTCCGCAATCACAAAAACTTCTGTTTTAAAGCCCATGAAACATTGATAGATTCCGATAATTTTCAAATGCCACAAACACCAGGATAAAATATGGCCGTCTGTCTGCTCTCCTATCCCACAGCTCCGCTTTCATTTCAGAATCACGAAAGCATCAATTGCTTTGCAACACACCTTAACATGCACACTGATTCTTACAGTACTGAAGTGTACGTAGGGCCATCCTTAAGTATTTGTTCATTAGACGTAATCTAACCTACTTGCCCTACGAAGTTTTTATTGGTATTTTCGTGAAATTTTCAAAATTTTTCTCTCCATGTTGATTTCTTTACAAACCCCATCTTTTTCAAGAGCAAGACCCCCCCCCCCCCCCAGAATTTCCTATTGACCAATTCTATTTAGGTTCCACCCAACAAACATTTTTAAGGATGGCCTGAAGAGATGATAGGGGTATGTGCCGTTCTCACCCACCAAGACATCCCCTGTTCACCTCTCTTGTCAGACAGCCTGGACTCCCTCTGCCTCGTGCTTCATCCCTCAAACTTGGGGGGTACATTCCTCCCTCCCACCTTTTCCACCCACCCACTGCCCCATCCCATACTCACCTCTCTTGTCAGACAGCATGGACTCCCTCTGCCTCACGCTTCATCCCTCAAACTCGAGGGGTACATTCCTCCCTCCCACCTTTTCCACCCACCCACTGCCCCATCCCATCCTCACCTCTCTTGTCAGACAGCATGGACTCCCTCTGCCCTGCCCTCCATCCCTCAAACTCGAGGGGTACATTCCTCCCTCCCACCTTTTCCACCCACCCACTGCCCCATCCCATACTCACCTCTCTTGTCAGACAGCCTGGACTCCTCTGCCTCGCGCTTCATCCCTCAAACTCGGGGGGTACATTCCTCCCTCCCACCTTTTCCACCCACCCACTGCCCAATCCTCTGCTCACCTCTCTTGTCAGACAGCATGGACTCCCTCTGCCTCGCGCTTCATCCCTCAAACTCGGGGGGTACATTCCTCCCTCCCACCTTTTCCACCCACCCACTGCCCAATCCTCTGCTCACCTCTCTTGTCAGACAGCATGGACTCCTCTGCCTCGTGCTTCATCCCTCAAACTCGGGGGGTACATTCCTCCCTTCCACCTTTTCCACCCACCCACTGCCCAATCCCATACTCACCTTTCTTGTCAGACAGCATGGACTCCACTCTGCCCTGCCCTCCATTCCTCAAACTTGGGGGCATGTACCTCCCTCCCACCCTTTCCACCCACCCACTGCCCAATCCTCTGCTCACCTCTCTTGTTAGACTGCATGGACTCCCCTCTGCCTCTCGCTCCATCCCTCAAACTCGGGGGCACGTATTTCCCTCCCACTGTCTTCTGGGCAGGCACGCCCGGGGCAGGGGCAGCACCTGCTGCCGCAGTGGTCTCTGGTTTCTTCGCATCCACCTCCGTGAGCTTGTCCTGTAAAGGGGCTAGCGTGTCCTTGTAGGGACACCTCGTCGTCCAATGGTCTCCTTTACAGATACGACAGGACACCATCTTAGCCTGATTCTTCAGTTTTGAAAGAGCATCGTCATTTTCTGGTTCTTGTGGTTGCTGAAACAAAGTCAGAGAGGCACTCGTGTCGAAACTCCAACTCAAGTAGGCCAACACTTTCATTTCTTTGTTTCACTGGTGTTTCACACTGTAGTCAAGAATATTTCACTTATGTGAAACCGAGCTGAGTCAGAGGGAAATAGACAATCATCAGAAGATTATTCGTAGACCACCAGAAAGGAAGCTAGCCAGAGCTGGACTTGAACTCATAGTGAGCACATTGGTGTGCAACTCATGGATCATCATACTACACTAGCCAGCCTGACAAAATGATTTACATTTTTAAGCCAAAATGAAATGTCTGCCAGGCTAGGAAATCATACTACACTAGCCCGCCTGACAAAATGATTTACATTTTTAAGCCAAAATGAAATGTCTGCCAGGCTAGGAAATCATACTACACTAGCCAGCCTGACAAAATGATTTACATTCATAAGCCAAAATGAAATGTCTGCCAGGCTAGGAAATGGTTACCTGCGAATCCTTGTTGTGCACAAACTGCATGAAGACATCTTCAGAGATGATGGTGTTGGCTGGGTTAGGGCCTGGGGGGTCACGCTCCGCTTCGCCATACTTTCGCCAGGTCTACAGGACAACAACATACAATGTTAATGATTAATTAGTGCTCTCTTACACAGGGGCCAGGAGGTGGATCTTGCAAATATACTGTAAAACAAAACTTGAGTGGTTTCCGATACATTCAGATAGCAGAAATTTGTAAAAACCCTATTCTAAATAAACACTGATACGTGCAACTATCTGCAGTGCAATGCACATCCATACGTGACAATTTCTGTGCTTATTTCCTTGGTTAACGCACTTCTAGAAAGGAACCAAAAGGAACATAATCAGTACGATAAAAATCACATTCTGATACACCACCATGAACGAACACCACAATGCAAGAGATTCTTTTCCAAATAATTCTGGAAAATTTTTTCCCATACAAAACACGCAGATGTAAATGGGGATGAGATTAAGGAACCTTTCAGTCTTACTAATGGGGGGGAAAAAACTTATCCTTTCCGCAAAATTCATACCTTTCGTCTGGCAATGGACTTTGAAACCTTTCGTTTCTCCACCTTGTAGATTTTCATGACCTGACAAAACAAAAAAAAAAAAAAGAAAAAATAGTCTCAACACAGATGCATGCAATGGATTAAAAGCTAGAATGATCAGATTTAGGTCTCCGTGCCTATTACTGGGAAATACACCAGACCAACGTGTATTGAATAGGGCAAGGCAGTAGGTGAAATTTTAAAGAATATCTGTATTTTCCTCACACATCACAAGACTTTCAAAAGCTTAATAAAATGGAATCATTTACAACAACCAATGGCATTTACAACATTCACACTGGCAATGCTGAGTCGAACAACTGATTTACTTTCCTCCTGATCTGAATAAAATCAGTATTCAGTAATCTGAATCAAGACCATTGTATGAGAATAAAAGAGCTAAAGCGTTGCTATATGACTGACAACCAGACAGTGTGTTGATGAGCTGATTCTGTCAGTAGCATACGTAGGAAGTTGTGCCAGCAACCTGCGGATGGCCGTGAGTTTCCCCTGGGCTCTGCCCGCTTTCCTTCCACCATAATACTGACTGCCGTCGCATGAGTGAAATATTCTTGAGTACGGCGTAAAACACCAATGAAATAAATAAATCAATGAACTGAAAATCACATATTTCTCTAACGCTCAACACTTAAAATCATATGAAGCTGGGCAATACATTTCTTTCAGTACAGAATTAAGACTGTCCACAAAGCTCCAAATGCTTCAGGATATTTGTTTAAAAATATGTTCATTAATATTCTAAAATAGCACATACAAAAGCCTGGAGGTGCTCATATGCACATACCCACTGTTTAAGTTACCCTGAAACAGGAGACAAAGAGATGGAAAGGTCAAAAATTGCATGTGTCCGAAATGCTAGGAAACCATGAAAGCATAACCTGTGCATTATAATATTATTATAAAATAAAGTTAAATATATTCTTATCCTACTATACCATTAATTCACCCCTATGAAGCATATTTTTGATGTGATTGTTTACATACAGTGTATCAGGGTGTTCGTTAGTAGCCAGAAGGCGGCAGTTTTTGGGGGTTGTGGGTGGCAAAACCACCCCTTTCTAAAGCTGATTAGAAAATAACAAGTAATATGGTGTTGTTGTTTCATTCTTGTGAAAGAGAATGCTTGTACCTTTGAATTTTTCACTGTAAAAGCCTAATTTCCCCACACTTTTGCCTCTGTGCTATATCTTGTGTTTATCATTTAGGTGGCAATACTTAATTTTGTGTAACAAATTTGATTATTTACTCTTCTTGACTTCCAAAACTGGCACATTATCCAACCGCTAGAGACATTTCCTGTGTGATTTGTACATTGCCTAGAAATCTGCACAGGTTGTAAATGTGACAGGCAAGGTATCTGTCCGATATCCAATGGATCAAGTTTAAATGCGTAAACCTCACTGAAAGCAGTTCCATCAACTTCACATTCAAGATTTGCAGGAATTTTTCTTGAGAATGGGTGATGGACTCAAAGTTGCAATGAACGTCAGAATTATACAGTAACACTCTTAGTCCATCTAGATGGCCTATCACCTCCTCTACTTTGATTTTTACTCTAGTTCAGTTCGTTATTCTTGTGCATATCTGCTGTCTGATAATAAACTTCCACATTTTTCTTTATTTCAACCATTTTCATGACTACCAGAGCCCTTGATTGCCGCAAGGTAGGCCTAAATACAATTAGGAAATTCATCCATGTAAGCTATCCTGGATGATATGTAAATCCTTTCGCTACATACGCTACCAGGGGTAGTCAACGCACCGTCTGGTATATGACATTTACCCTTACCATCCTCAAAATAACGCAACTGAAAGGATAATTAATGAAAGCACCACTTCAGACATGATTTAAAGTTTCATTCAATGCATAATCATTGCATATAAATCCCAACAAAACATCATGATAGGAAACTAATATTTGACCATAACACATGCTCTATTTCGTTAAACGCACTGATACCGAGTACTTCGGTGGAACTACTTCTGGAAATTTCTCCACCTTTTTTATGCCTCTATAATGGGCCTCTGGCAATTCTCACCAATAGACCCATAAAAAGAAATTCCATCTACATATAACTGAAAACTTTACAAGTACAGCCCTTTTTCTGAGAGTTGGCCAGGTTAAACAAACATATTTTTAATGATGGCCCAACAACCTTCATTTTAGGCTGCCTAACCAGTGCTACAAGTATTTTAGGAGAGTCAAGAAAAACCCTTCTTTGGAAACTACATTCCTGTTTCTTCCAGCAAGATATTAATAAACATACAGGAGAAAAACTGGAACACAACAATTCAAACATTTCTGATCGCTTGTCCACAATGGATCCACTCTTCTTACCCGGACCATTTTGCCCTCATCATTGTATTTATACTCTGTTATGGTGCGAATTCCCTGGTCCTCATCAAACTCCTCGGAATTAGGAGGTAAGGCCCCTGTAAATTCAGATAAACAGATATATACCCCACGCGTGGACACCCCAGTTCATGTATCCATTGTATTCAGCTACATTGCAAGGTGCTCAAAAATTCTGATAACAAAAATGAGCAAATGCTTTCATGGGAGGGTCGACTGGGTTATGCTCATCGATATATGTTTTTAACTTATTTATTTTATTGCTGTTTTATATTGCATTCAACAATATAGCAATATGGCGGGAGGAAACATGCAGATCCTCTGGGCAAAACCACAACTGACACTTAACTGAATTTTTACATGCTAATGACAGACACTGTAGGACAAGATGGGGTTCGACTCTGTGTCAAGTAAAAACACATGATTCCAGATCATCTCATATTTCAAATCATCAAGAAATTTTAATCGGACATCAGAGAATATTACTGACTGCTGTTCATAACTGAGTGTAAAAAAGACAACGCAAAGGAGATTTTATTTAAAAGTGAGAATCTACTGGGTTAGTTTTGAAAACATATGTGCAAAATGAAAACTTCCGCGAAAACTGAGCCCACAATGAAGACGATTCCCGGACTGGGGAAAGCGTGACATTACCATCTTCTCCCTGTTCCACTTCATCGGCCCAACTGATCGGGTTAGGACTGAAATAGACAAGAAGATGAATAGTATGGCTCCGTAAAATCAAACACACACAAAAAATGAGGCGGGGAAAGAATAATAATTCGACATACTTACTCTTCTAAGACAGGCATGGTTGTATCTTTCCCGGAAGTGATGTTAAAATTTCCCCCATAAGGAAGATATAGTCGATAAATTAAAGCTGGTTGAATACTCGATTAAATACTTGATATAACATGGACTTAAAACACAGTACAAAAACATTGAAATAAACAAATGCGCGTAAGGAATTTGCCGCTTTTATTCAGGGAACGGATTCTTACTGCATGAAAAGCGCTATACGGTTGGTCAGGTCTGGTATAGAGCAAAATGGCGTCTGCTACAAAGCAGTTTGCATTAGAGGACTGCAAAGGTTTGCTTCTGAAGTGTATTTATCATTAATTAATTGATGCGGTGCCAATCTGAGTTCAATGGACACTGCTTCTGTTTGTAGCCAGAGTAAATAACACTATAGTGTACCTGTCTGTGTCTCTGTGCATAATTTTCTGACGATGTTTTGTGTTCAACTCAAATGACAACAGACTGGGCAAACAGAATGTTCATATTTTCTGACTAGAACTTACACCAACAGTAGATAATTCTGGTGGCAGGCTGTAGTTTTAGTGAGAAGTCCATCCCTTCAAAATGATTAAGACTTTCTAGACAACGTAGGTAATGCCAAATTACCAACCTCACCCTCCTGTTCCAACTTCATATACCTGCACATTCAGCAAGGTATTAAAATTTGTTCCTTCATTCTTTGAGTTCTGACATTTACCAAGGCGATTGATCACTCATTGGGCATAAAACAATAAAGCACTGACGTTGAACTCGTTGACGCACTTAGCGTCAAGCATTTATTTTGTCTTTCTTTTATGAATGAATGATTACGTCTTAACACCTCATCGGTAGAATTTCAACCATATCATGGCGATCTCTCTTTTATGGTTCATGGGGGGAATTTCATCCTAACGCTGACAGTCAGATATTACTGTCGTATATATTTTGGTACATGTAAAAGTAAATGCAAAACTGACATTTTTTGTTTCTGTTTCCAGCTGCCCTGAAGGATATCCTGGAGGCATTCAAGTATCCTGAGAACATGGTCCGAATGGAGGAAGCACGGGATAATGCTGGAAATGACATGCTGAAAAACATGCAGATTGTCTTCCCTGTGGCTACACAGATTGAAACAGACGTCATTGAGAAGTATGGCTTTCCCAGAGATGGTGATGGTAAGTGTGTGGATTCTGTCAAAATGCTTCAGTATTTTGCTTGTGCAAATATGTTCAGTATTTAACACACACATATCTCTTGAGTTTGTTGTGGCCAAGTGGCTAAGATGCTTTATTGTCTTTCAGTTGCTAGAGAGCACTAGGTGTGGGTTCAGTCCTGGCCATGGAAAAGGAATTTCTGGTTTCCCCTACTTGCTTTGTTTGTGAAACAGACGTTTTTGGGGACAATAATCAGTCTACAGTGCTCGTGTGGCTGTCAACATAGTCTGTTTTCTAACACCAGTATGATGTGCGTATCATTATGTCACACATGTATGGGTAATGTCGTTTGGCAAAGTTCAGCGATTTGGCCCAGGCACTTGAGTTTCCACCGTCCGTAAAGCTGCCTGTCTTTGTATGAAAGTTGAAAAGGCCTTGAGTATGCAGTTGAACAGCAATCAAATAAATAAATCACTTTCCTTTTTGGATAAAAATTTATACACGGAGGTATGGTGATAAACAATAGTGAAATAAATAAATCTTTGCATGCTCTTGTACATGAAATGTATATTGTTTCTGTAGAGAATACATTTTTAGTGTGTTTTAGATCTAATTATATCTAATTCCTTGCACTGCCTATTTCTCAGGGATCATCCGATTCACTCAGGCTGTCAAAATGTACGAGAAACAGGACGCAGATGTAGCCATGCTAAATGGTCAGCTACGAACTATACTGATGCCACCACTAGCCATGCAGACTCCGCCCACAGCAAACTCCTCACACCCACAGACCACGACATCCTAGCAGTCCTGCGGGGAAGTCCTCACTTGTAATTACCACATGGACCAATTGTGATGTGAACTGTGGATGTGTTCATGGATTCAGTATGCTCCTGCACTGCCAGCAAACACTGTATATACATGGGTGCTTCTTGATCTTAATATTATGATTTTACGTACACTTGGGGACAAGCTTTGCAGCATTTGCTTTATTAGAAGTAAGGCCAAGTGGTCATCACATCCAGGCTTACGTATGAACTGTATCGATGTCGCAGGGAAAATCCTCTACTGCTGATCCAACCCTTGCCAAGCAAACCCTCTCCGCGTTGCACTTGTTACAGCTCACGCATGGCGGTGTCCCAAGCCCATTCAGTCTGGGCTAGTGATTTCAGAGGAATTCTTACACGGACCAATGTTATTGTACTCTGTACTGTTTTGACATCATTGATTTAGCAGTATCCTCCTCAGCCTAATGAATTAGATGTTGCATGCTACCGATACAACGTCCAAGAGAGGTCCATTTACCAAAGGAGGGATATTTGCCTGTCTGTATTCAGACACCGCCTACCCTTTAAAATCTGTGTTTCCCTCAATCAGCAATGATCAGCCAAGTGGGTCGCATGTCGCAGTGGTTTTAAAACGCTTGTGGTAAGCTCACATCGCTTCTTTTGGACCTCTGTAAGACGTATTGGTAGCATACAATGCTTTCTTCATTAGGCTATATCCTACTCATTCATGTGATTCCAGAGGCTTCTGCACAGCCAGCAAATACCATACTTCAGGATCTGAGTGTTAAAATGGTTCCACATGATTATGAACACATGGAAATGAATTCATGGCTTTATTTTGGAAAGTAGGACCAAAGTATTCTCATTTAAAGACTTTATACTTTTATTTTGTTTTCACTCCTTTCTCTTTTGAAAATCTTGAATGATATATTCTCAGAAAATCTGAGTTTATACAATTCAGAATTAGGGATACATACTGACTTGAAGAGTTTTTTATTTACCATATTACTGTGCCCACTTGCATAAAGCTTTGTAAGTGCAGGGATTTTTCTAGCCGCTTTCGTTTTAGAAACTCAATTTGAACAAATCCGAAAACTCAATATCTTTCATCAAAATGTATCAAAAACTCAATGCAAAATTTGTCTGAAACTGAACTTTCTGATATTTCTCATTGTGGTTACCATGATCAGAAAATGGCTAGAAAAAACCACTGAAGTCCTATTTCTAGTAGCTTTTTTTATCTCGTAAAAGACTTTATCTAGTAAAAGATTTTATCTAGGTTATAGCACCACAAGGCAACATGAAAAGTCCAGATCAGTTTCTACAAAACTTACTGTTGTAGATTTGATGAATTTGTTGATTTACTGGCAATATGTATGTAGGTCTTTAATTCTGTGAATCTCTGAATTTGTGTTACTGCATTACATTTCATTATGTTCGGGTCTTTAGAGGAGAAGGCCGAGAAAGTACAACGTAAATTGTAGTAAAAAGGGTAAGGTTTGAAAATTTGAAAAACACCATCTGATAATGTTTAGACATTTTCTAAATACATGCGCTTGATCACCCTAAGCTCACATAGCTGTCAGAAGACGCCGACATTTTACTGACCCGATGCTGGTTGAGTGACATGAATGGGGCCCTTCAGTCTCTACTGGTGAAATGTTAAGCCAGGCTCCTTCCCATCTGTATACAGTGTGCTGTTGGTACAGCCAAAATCTGCACACTGCGGCATCACTCTAGGGCAGCCATCTTTCGTCAATAATTGAGTTGAAATCGCAGCTGTATTATAGTAGAGATCTGTACATGTACATTAAAAGGATAGAATGGTGATTATTTGTGGGTCCAATCAGGCTAATCGGGCATTACATAATCCTGCTTTCTGTTTGATCAAAATTATTTTCACAGTTGCGTCCTCTTTTACATGCAGGTATTCACTATTTACGATTGAGCGTGTGTTATGACCTAAGTTAAGGTTTGTTGCCTTAAAACTAAAAAAGGTCTAAACAAGAATTTGATGGTCTTTTTTAAATGTTCAAACCATACTTTTGTAGAACGAATAGCCCGATACTTCCTCTGTCTTCTCCTTTAACTGTAACATACATGTCTGCCAAGGACTAACTTTATATGTAGTTCAGCTTTAGCAGATTTGTAGAGTATGGATAGGCCAGCTTCAAGTAGAATACCAAGGTAACATAGGAAAAGAGAAACATTGCCAAATAAATAATTGCATATTCTTTTTGTGGCTGCCTTGCCAGGCATGAAGGAAAACATAGAAATTTGTAGCTGTATCAGTACTATGGGGATATAATCGGTGCCCATGAATTAAGTCCCTTAGTCTCCATGTGCTAGCTTGACGTTGCCTTTGATAACTTGTTGCATTTAAGAATTTGTTTACCCAAATGTCCCTTTGCTTGTTCTAACAATACAAGGACTAAGCGTATGTAAACTTATACATACCCAGGCTTAGCTTTAGCTGCTGGAAATAACTTATATGCACTTACTGTCTGTCTGTGAAGCAGAAGTTCTGCGGTATACCATATTTCATGTATTATACAACATTTGTAGTTATCCTGTACATGCGTGTGCATCCCTATTGATGTTCATTTCATGTGATTTATTTGTACTGTTGATGTTGTACTTGTACCTTTAGCGTGTGGCTACATGGCTTTTACAACTGTTAAAGTATAAATACATAGACGTACATGTACGTCATGTTGTGTGGAATGAGTCAACGGATGGGTTTTTTTTTTTTTTTTTTTTGGAAAATTTAATATATATTATTACTTTGGTTCGTCTGTTATATTGTGTTCATTTTTTTAGCAAATGTACATTTCACATAACACTCACACAATATTGTGAAGTTATGACTGGATCATTAAATATTTCCGTTATTATAATAATGGGATATATGTCCATGATATTTCCTGTTTGCTCTTTGTAAACTTAGAGCTAATATTGTCTTCTTTTTTTTACCTAATCATGCAAATTCAGTTCTGGGGCCACTTTCACAAGACTTGTCGTAAGTCTAGGTTGTAATGCCATAAGGCATTATGTCATTTACAGAAAAACTTACTGGAGTGCCAAGTTTAATCCATCCACCTTTGGCAAGCAACTGACAAACTTTTCCATATGTGAAACTTAAGTTTTCACTCCAGAGTGATTAAAATGTTGTATTGGTGGACGGCAAGTGGTCTCGAAAGAACACTTTGTGTGAGATGACTTAATGTGAAAGACAGTGTATGACTGAGGCACTGTTCATTAAGCAGGTTACACAGTTCTTTCTTGAGTGCAAAAATCAGTTTGAATTTGTATGAATTATCTTCGTTTGATGTGTGGAGTATTTTGTTGCTGACTAGGGAATTGAAGGCGCCCATGCTTTTAAGAATATGAGGGATTAACCAATCAGACAAATGGAGGATAACTGTTTATAAGCTGTGACGTAAATGTTCTGAGCTGACTGTCAATGTAACATCTAATAACATAGGGATATGACACTGTTTTAATGTTATATGTTTTAGTTATAACGAGCGCATATGTGAACAACACCGCAGAGTATTTCCTGACCGCTGTGTTGTGGCTACAGCAAGTTTCTTGATCATTTCATGTTATAAATTTCCATATATACTTAAGTCTCAACCACAACCCTAGCAGCTTACTACATAACCTGAGGAGACGAGTGATCTTAGCTTTTAACAATTACGCTAGAGCCCAGAGAGAATAGCTGCGTTTCCTGCTAGCTGACGGAGCACGGTCAAATGTCAATTTCCAACGTTGCAGTGGCTGTTAGAAAACAATGCTTTACTGAAATAACATAATATGGACCAGCCTTTTTCCGGAAACGTAACTATTAACATGGGTTGTCATTCACTTTAAACAGCCTTCCGAGTGCTGTTCGGGGCAGTAAGACCAGCAAAAGAGGTGTTGTCTTGAAAACTCGAAGACTGGTCAGCCTCTTGTGTTCAAGTATTCAGACAAACATTGATCTCTACCATGTGACATCAACCTACTCCCACTGGTATTTACCGAAAGGAGAAAAACAACACCAGTGTTTGTTAATGGAAAACATAGTATATTTGGCACCTTTTATAATACAATGTTTAAAGTACAAAGCACAGGTACATTTATATATAACAAGATACTAAAATTTTATATACTTCTACATTGAGCAACCAAATATTTGGCTATTCTCGAAAGTTAGGTATGAAACTAAATGCGTTTAAAAATATATCATAAATACTGGCTAAAATTCATGAAATTTGCCAGCATCCAAACTTTAAATAGTCTAGCACACATATAAACCTTTGAAATACATATTGCACTTTGTAATGAATTATGTCTCAAATGTTGTTGGGACAACATGATCTTAAAATTCTTTTAAATTTAAAGTACAGCACAAGTTTTAGGATCTTTGTATCCAATGATAGCTTTTCCAGTACAATTCTAGAATGACCGTTTTGATCAGTGGAAATAATTAGAAGTTGGCTCCCAGCTCTACACGTTTTAATTCTTTTAAATTACTGATTTTATCCAGCTTAATTTTGACCAGGTTTTTAAACAAATTTAGTATTCCTGTTCCCGGATACTTTACTCCCAGCTTTGACTTTGTCAGCTCCTGCTCACCGTTCAGGATTCCGTGTGCTCAGCTCACAAGTCCATGTTTCCTGTTGACACATTTGTATAACTTGGCAGTTATTCCCAGAGAGCTGGTGAGTTGTAATGTATGCCCAGAATGTGACAGTGGCATCCACACACACACACCTCCCCAGGGGTTTACGGACAACCCAATGCCGCGCCAGGGACCCCCAAGGCACCTCTCTCACACACACTCACTCAGGGTTTACGGACAAACCAATGCCGCGCCAGGGACCCTCCATCCACACACCCACCCAGGACACCATACTCGCATGCCGAAGACACAACAACCCAACAGATCAGTGGAGCGAAGAAACTAAGCATACTGAAAGGGCCAACTGGGAAAAAAAAAAAAAAAAAAAAAAAAAGGAATAGCGAGCGGAGAACACGGAACCGCTGAATTTAGACTTCGAATACCGACACAAGAGCGAAGGAATTATAGGTACTGGGACCAGGAAAGAGAATTTTGGAGTCTACGGACGTTTTTCATGCCGAAACTGTGAAGATTCAAGAAATTAGGGAAAGGACACACTGGAGCCTGCAAGCTGGAAGCAGGGGTTGAACTGGGAACCAACTGGGAACCAACTTTACTGACAATCACATTTTGTTGTACCTGAACAGTGCTCAGTTATCTTAGTTATTGTTGGATACGCAGCAGAAATGTTTTTTCAGGAAGGACACGAATCGTTTTTTTAAAGAGCGCTTCTTTGGTGTGCTAAGGTTCTCTGAAAAAATAGAAAAAAAAAACTTCATAATTCTCAGAGGTTTAAAAACTTCGTTATATCAACAGCTTTGGTTTAAGTTTATTAATTGAAGTCTACAAGTACATATTTATGATGGTTTTACTCATTTGGAAAACATTTAAACCTGCTTTGGAAAAGCCTGCTGTCAACGTTTTGAGGTCTTCTTAGGTATTTGTGAAAGGACTGTATAACTGGGAAATTGGGCTTCGATCATGAAGAAATTTTTATGTGTTAATTAAAAAGACTGGCCTAGATGTACTCTCTTCATTCATTATCACATGCAGTGGAGAAATCAAGCAACGTGGTTAGACAGATTTTAACCACATCTGATTCTAAACTCAAAATAAATTTCTTATGTGGGAACTGCCTTGTTCAGAGTAAAGTAATGACTACATGTGTCATTTTGTTACAAAATACATCTTAAAAAAAGCCTACACTACATGTATAAAAGACCTACACTACATGTATAATAGAAAAGTGCATTTTTTTAAATGGTGTAACACAAATTTCTCTAGGATTAAGAAAATCTGTGTTAATAAAGTTGTAATTGTTTGATCAAGATTCTGTGAAATCTTGTTAAAATAAAGTGTTTACCTGTAGATTTGTGAATATCAGGCTTCTCGTTTTCGTGCTCAGGGAGTGATGCTTTCTGAAAATGTGAAACCACGCAGAATGAAATGTTTCTGTTTGTGCAGTACTGGAATAAGCCTTCTATTAGTATTTCAGTCTTGCCCCCAACCCTATTTGAAGAACAAAATCTGTCCTGTCGGTTCCCTGTGTTGCAGGATATCTTCACATTGTGTGAAACTACACCCCGCCGTGTAAAACAAAACTCCACTACATATATCATGAAAGAAAACAATGGAGCACACTAAAGCAGGTGTAAATAAATATGAAAAGGGGCAGATTTAAAAAGCTCAAACCATCTTTCACATTACATCAATTTATACATTTCTTTCGTAAATTTTACTGCACTGGACAAAGTTTAAGTACCGATAATGTTAAAAAGAGAAATTATCCTTGAAATATTTGTGCTAGTTTTCAAACCCCTTGCACCAACCTAGCACCACCTGTCTTGCCGCCACCCCACCCTCCTGCTCTACTGCCTCACCCACCACTGCCCCACTCCCCACCCCATGTCTTACCTCAGGTTTGGATGATATTTTTTCCTGAAGCACCTCAGCCTCCTCGAAGATTTTTTTCATAGCAGCGTGTGTGCAGTCCTCTGAAAGAAATAAAAGGGTTGTTAACTTAAAGCAAATATAAAATGAAGTTATAGTGGGTGAAAAGACCATGTAAAACTGAATCTTAAAATATCTTCACTGATTTTTTTTTTAGATTTTTCACCAAATCTGATGCAGTTAAATGTTTTCATTGTATGGTGGGTAGTATGGACCGTATTGATAATGTGTGTCAACCGTAACGTCACAAAACTTTTTGTACACCTTGATGTTCAGGTCTGAATAAAATTCTTGTGAACCGTACTCCTGTGATGTGTCCCTTTGTCTAGAAAAGTGAATAAGGTGTTTAAGTTCTGCTTTAGGGCCAGAGAAATCTAGACTTGGCCTCACTGTTGATACACATGATCAAAATGGTCCATAAACCCACCATACAATCAAAACATCTGGCTGCATTTAATTTGGTTAAAAAAATTCTGAAAAAATCAATGAATGTATTTTCATATACAGTCTTTAATGGTTTTTTTAACCACCATAACTGAATTTTTTGCGGGGTCTTTTCCTTCAAGCATGTCTTTATTTGATTGCTGATCCATTTTAACTGAAAAGCACATTATCTGACGAGGGGTAATTTGTTGATTTCACAACTGATGTGGCCAACTTCCTCTTGCACATTGTGACACAATTATTTTCACCCTAGAAACTGGAGCGGTATCAACATGTAGTGTCAGATTGTAATAAGTGGAAGATATCTTGAACTGGATTTTATTTGCAGGTAAGCCCACCTAAACGGACCTACATGTGCTGTCCAATGGCTATTTATTGCCACCAAGGCATCAACACGAGTGCTGGGGAAAATTTCCTGTACTGAGCCAAACAAGGCCCCCGTTCTTCTAAATTGATTTCAGTTTGAAGCAAAGAAAAAGACTTAGTTTCTTCAACTACAGTTATAACCTTTTGTTTTGACCATATACACATGCAGAAGTAACTATACATATAAGTTTGTATGTCCTATTCAACCAAAGCTGAAATTTCAGCCTCTGTACGTACAACACGTATATAAGTACCGGTAGGCCAACCTACCTTCCAGACCAGAGTTCACCGTCATTGGGGGACAGATGCCAGCAGGTTCTGAAAATTTGGCCGACCTCCACAACGCGATGCCTGGCACCTTGTCATCCCTTAGAGGAATCTGGAGAATATTGGGCAAAGGGAAATGGAAATATACACTGTATGCTATTTCAGGGCTTTCTGTTTTGTTTTGAGTACATTAGCAACGAAGCTGCTTCAGCATTCTGCAAATTGTAATTCAGATGTAATTGTTTCAGAATAGAAGTGTGTAGACTGATTTTTTTCTTTATTATTTCTTTATTTTTCATTGTTTTATTTTATTGTTTATTATATCAGTTACTTAGGCAAAACTGATTCAAAAAAGATCAATATATCTACAGATCTATCAGTTTGGTTTTCATGTAAAAAGATCCCATAAAAGGACCTACAGGAAGTATTTATATAAAAAATTAAATGAAAACAAAAATTAAAGCGGAGGGAAAGTCGTGCATGCATTGTAAATTATTAAGAGAGCTTGCGCTATGTGTGAATTTAGTCCAGGTTCGCCACATTCTCCAAACAAACACAAATTTTGCCTTAATAAATATTTACAATAAGGGACACGCAACATTTTAGCCATTTTAACCAGTATAAAGCCAGTGAGATCCGCGAATTCTTTGTTTGCAACTAAACTGACCAGTCCATCAATCCTGTCCAGATAGTCCATGGTCAAGCCAAGTCCCCATGCGTGGGAGAATACAGGTGGAAATCCTGAAGTAAAATAAACAGGTAAAAACAATGAAACAGACAGACAGACAGACAGACAGACAGACAGACAGATATATACACACACACATATATATATATATATATATATATATATATATATATATATATACATGTGAACATATTATTCAGCATGGTACTCGATTATATGTTCGAATTAATATACAGTATGAATAAAATGTTTTAACTTCAAAACAATTAATGTATTTACAATACATTAGCATGTTCGACCAGGTTAAATTGAAGGTATTAGTTTTACTCATAAGTGACTACCAGATATGTTATGTTCACCCTGCAGGTGATCAGCGACTGGCCAGTGTGGTCCCATGTTCAAATCCAGGTGTCGGCAACAGGCAAATTCAGTGAGGATGGTTGTCTCTTTCCATGTATAAAACCTTGACCGACTACTGTTTTATGAGTGAGATTCCTTGGATGCGGCATTTATCACCCACCAAATAAATAAGTATTAAAACGTTGGCTACCTAGATTGTGACTGGTCAGACTGGATTGTGTGATGTTGATGTGTGGTTGTATTGGTGTCAGTTGATGGTGGTTATGTCGATTCCTAATGTTGATTAATGTAAAGTCAGGAAAGAGGTGCTGCATGGTTGTACAGAAGTATACTTACTTGGCTCACTGAGCTTCTCCAACAACTGTTTCATTTTCAATTTCTGAAAAGAATTCAAGAAACCAATGGATTATGTCATCAGTGATATATTTGTTGTACCGAACTATGATCACTTTATTTGTAGCAGTAAATGTGCACTCGTGCAGCTCTAAGGCTAGCCTTGACTGTTAAGGCAAAATCGACCGTTAATGATAAACTTTCCTGTATATTCCTACTTTATGTGTAAAAATGTACTACAGCATTGCTACAACATCAAACATTTTAACATTATCTGTCAAAAATGATACAATATCGGCTGGTTACTACAATATTTGTACTTACTACCTTATATCCGTCGTATCAACCCCAAACGCTTGGACCTTACACTGTGAGTTACGTTAAAAGTTTAATTTTTGATTTAAATTAATATCCTCTTTGTGGATTCGATCCCAATTTTGTACAGCTGTCAATGAGTTATTTGATTGAACATTTAACCACTCTTATAGACATATGTTCCCCCAATATAGCTACAATCAGCTTTGTCTATAAAAAGCCTCGGAAACTGCTTTAGGGCCATGGTGATATGCGGTTATACTGACCTCCAGTCCATCTAGCTTGTCGAGCTGTGACAGGGTAAGCCCCAATCCTCTGGCATGAGAACACAGGGGTGGCAGGCCTGTACAGGTAACGTAAAACATATGTACAGTTTGTAGACGATCTGACACCACAGGCTTAATACGGTACGGCACGTGTAGGTACAGGGGTACGCAAATGTGCATGCACATGTATTCCTATACTGGATGCAACAAAGTTCACTTAAGCATGCAAGTTAAATCTTCGGTTTAACGTGTATATTGTAGGAATGCATATTTGGTAAGATTCTGCGCGTACATGTATTTTATATTTGTAACAAAGCGGCACGTATGACTGTATAGATGTTTATTTATTTTACTGGTGTTTTACGCCGTACTCAAGAATATTTCACTTATACGACGGCGGCCAGCATTATGGTGGGAGGAAACCGGGCACAGCCTGGGAGGAACACGCGACCATCCGCAGGTTGCTGGCAGACCTTCCCACGTACGGCCGGAAAGGAAGCCAGCATGAGCTGGACTTGAATTCACAGCGACCGCATTGGTGAGAGGTTTCTGGGTCATTGCACTGTGCTAGCGCGCTAACCGACTAAGCCAAGGAGGCTCAAACTGTATGGATAAGTCATACCCTAAATAAGATCTCGTCCATGACTAAACGGTTCACTTTCTCTGTATCTGACTTCTAATGCTTATAGAAAGATGTAAGGGTTATTTGTGCAAATAAACAACAAAAAAAAAAGAATACATAATAAAGAAATATACAGACTTTGTTACACTATTAAATGATATTTTAATATATTGTACGTTTCTTTTTCATTATTGTTTAGTTTCATCTTCAAGTAATGTCAGAGTTTAAAAGCAAGGCTTTACTCACGTTCATCAATTAGGAAGGGGGTACCCTTTGGAACCTCAGTTTCCTTCAAACAAAAGTTATCCTTGGCGGTTAGATCAAATTTATTCTAAGCATACAATATACACCTCATATGTATAAATCATAAATTCAATGCCCCCAAATAATTATTTTTGCTTTACGTATTTTTTAGGAACATGGGCTGATTTATTAATCGAATTGCTTGGTGTTTATAATGAATATGCAAAATATGGTATTCAATGTTATTTACAGATGCATAAACTGTTTATGTTAGGAATATATACGTCTCAGATTAGATGATGGTCAGGTTACCTCTGGGCGATTTCTTTCCCAGTCCTCTCGCCACAATGGGGTTGGCGTAAATTTGACCAAATAAACTGAAAGAAAAAAAAATCATATTCAGTAAAAGAATTATAAAGAAATAAAACAAAGATAATTTAAAAGATAAAAACTCACGCAATATACATGTAGTTTGGATGTTTGATCTGCACAGACCTCGAAATTAATGTGGACGCATGTGTTTCAGAATTACATGGTAGTTTGCTTTTATAGGCCTTCGTCTTGATAGTCAATAGACAGGTGGTGAAAGATTTCTGGGACAGAATTAACTTACAGCATTCAATATCTCCGATTTCTTCCGCCTGTCGAATGGTGAAAAAGACTTCCTTGTAAAATACCTACACAGACAAAGGAAAAGTGTAAACAAATATAAACGTAGATACATGTAGTAAAAACCTTGCATAATCTCTAGTTTTTGTGCTCTTGGTAGTTTTGGCAAATTTAATGCTGACCCATTATTTTGACTTTCACCGACATTGGAATCTTGTTCGACATGTATACAATACAGGTCCGCATCTGACATTATATCATTTATGGGTAAAATATTGATTAATTAAGTGCGAATTTCACTTTGACTGAACATGGCCACTTTTTAAAGAAATAAGAAAGAAAATTATTTACAATTGTTATTAGCTTAAAATGTACAGGAAAGAACTTGTACGAATCTGAGACGACTATGCATATAGACTTGAGAAGAAGTTATTACAGACAGCAGTTTAATTGTTCTTAGCCATATCCATGCATTTGTTGTATTTTTCTAAATGAATACATGCATTATACTGTTATGCTTTTGTTAACCTTCCAGATATGGGAATAATTAAAGAAGCAATCAACCAATATATTTTGAACTGAAGTGTACCCCTAGGGAGAATGATATTTTCATAATCAAATGTCATTCATCTGCAGGAACTCGTCACAAGTTACCTACCCCAGACCTTCGTCCGTCTGTCTGCCCGGCCGTGAAGAGGGACTTAGGAAGGACGCCCTTGGGATGAAACAGGCGGCCTCTCATCTCCCATCCCAGACCAAAGCCCACTCCATTCAAATAGGCCAATCTGGGCCCAGGCACCATTGTCTCATAAACTTCCGGGGTCAAAGTTCCGGGGTACCAGTCTCCATCGTCGTCCGGCTGTAAAGGCAATGAGGAGATGGAGGCGTGTGTAAAAATGTTGTATGGGAAAAGGAAACCTGTGTGTCGGGAATGTGTTTCAACAGGCTTGCCAGATGCCTGGCAATTAACATAAAATGGTTTCACTAACTTTGGTGTGGTTTCTTCCATCCATAATCGTGAAGGAAATCGTGCACCCCAAATCAATGTGAAAACAAGGCGTGTTAAATGAAACAATCGTGTATAATTTGGTTTCATCATCTACATTTTTTCATGGTAGTACAAGAATTGAAATAATGTTTGGTTGAATAAATTACCGAATATTAAAAAGAAAAAGGGTATATGGGTCAAATTTGGTTGATGTAAAGATAAGTAAATTATACCAATTCGGAAGTAACAATTCAGTTATTAATGAAAACCTGCAACAGTTTCATCTGTTATCTTTAAAACGTAATCTTTACATGTTGAAAGAAAAAAAGGAAGATGGTGATCAAACGATTATTTGAAATTTGACAGCATATTCTTGTAAAGGTGTATACTTACTGTAAACATGGCTAAAGTGGGGAGTTCCTCCCCCCAGCCTAGATGACTCAGTACCCTCCTCACAGGAGATTCTGGTGGGGGGACTTCCCCCTCGGCCCATTCCTTCTGAATTTCTTCCTCTGTAAGAAAACGGGATTCACGCACACAATGAAATAACCTATAGTGTACCAAACATTTCGCAATGTTTAAAAGTGTTGAAATACATGTGTCCGGAGTAACGATGATTAATTTTCGAAAGAAAAGAAAGCGTTGGTTTATTTGCTTATGCGTTTATTCATTTATTTACTTATTTATTTATTTATTTATTGTTAAAGGTGCAAATGGAATGTTAGGAAGCCATTAAGTTCTGGATCTGGAGTAGAATCTGTTTGGTTTCTTCTCCAGGTATAGAGTACTAAGCCAATTGACGGATATTTCTGTGACAAACAATATGGTAAAAAAAAAACACATGGTAATAAGAACGCTTTAATATTTCACTTACCGCTCAATCTCTTGGGGCGAAATCCGTCCCCGGTGCTCAGTATGTCCTCCATAATCGCAAACTGGAGATGTAGAGGGTAGCAAGTGATACAAGTTCGTGAGCCAGCTATATGGGCAAGTATTTGAAATGGCCCTTTGATTACCGACCATGCACAACATAACTGTTTTCCAGTGCCAATACTATGTCACCATTACGCCTACTTCTGTCTAGCATTTCTGTAACTTCTGTGGTGGTAACTGAGGTTTGGCCACAAATTCTAACCTATACATCCATGTTATTCACCCTATAGATAATAAATTCTTGTCATCTCCTTTTCTATAATGGCATCGCTCTGTTATGACCTCCTCGTTTGTATTCAAAGTTAGCTCCCCTACCATTAAGTTTTACTGTATCATCATTTCTGCGTGTAATTATCTTTGCGCATGTGCACAAAGAATCACAGTCTCGATCTGTCTAGGAACATAGAACATAGACTCTCGTTCGTATACTCCTTGTACCGCCCATATACATGCCTAAATACAGACCGATAATCGTCTTCCTGTTCTGTGGTAAATGTAATTTCTTATCTCTCAAAATAAAAAAACGTCATTCTCTATTACCTATTACTTTCTACTCTTTGATTACCTCTAGCTCTAACCTTGAATACGTCTTAAGGAAGTAATTATTTGATCTGCCTATACCGTACCTCAATTCACCCATGCAAAGTTTTGCACGCCTTCCATTTTTTTTTTATGTCACAGCATCAAAACTTTACACATCAAATAGGCTACAACACGACCCCCTAAAGCTCTGCCCTACCCCATACTGCTTCATCTACGCAAACGCTCCAACATCCTCTGTAACATAGCTATACAGACTTACATGTTACCCCCAGTTTTCTTGACGTATGTCTTGAACAAAAGCTGTGTGTAAACTCTGGATCTGACGTTGCCACTGGCAATACAGACATCGTGACGTATAACAGAACGTATAACGTCATAGGCTATTGTTGACTAATAATGGATGACGCCACGAAGCGCCAACGTAAAAGATTTATCGCTAAAAAGAAGATCTATTTGCTTGACATACATGTATATCTGAAAGTCAGCATTTGTTCCAAAAGTAAAGAATAGGGATACATGTTGTCATGCGATAATACTGTATGGGGAAATTGTTCACTTAAAATAGGCATACATAGGCCCGAAACATGAGATCTTTAATTTGTTTTTTTCAGTAATATGTGACAAACTTTCTTTCAGTACAGTTGTGAGCTTAAAGCGAAAGGGTAGTTCACAAACCCGGCAACGTAACAACAGTAAATCATGCATTTGGAAATGGAGGTCTAGGCGGGAAACATTGAACGTCCGTGCCAGTTACTTTGGGCAGGAAATTCTTCATTAATGGAGAAAGCTATAACCTATCTCCGTCTCCATCTCGCTTTGTCCATCCAGCCTAATTTCCGGCCATTTTCATCCCTAATATCGGGTGTAAACATAGCTTACAGATACTTCAAGCTAACCCCCGCCAATCAATGCCTGAATCCCACCCCCTCTAGTCTTGTTACTTACATGGCTCTCACTGCTGTCTTTTTAGAACGTACGTCGATTGTGATCACAGACACGCAATGTCTGCCGTTGCCACTGGCAATAAATGTAATGTGACATGCGCAGATAGACGCCGTAGTGTTTGGGTGGCGTAACGTGGCTATCTGTTTTATATGTTTCAATGTGTTTGTTGCGTCACAAAGAGTGAGAAATGATCTTATGACGCCACAGAGCACTGCGCCAGTACAGCGTCAGCGATGAGACGTCACAAAGATTTGCTTGGTTAGTGAAGATCACACAAAGTGTGAAAAACATCTATAAATATTGAAACTAGGTAAAAATCTAACCTACTTCATTTCATAAGTAATAAAGTACAGAAGAAAACAGCTAATTGCAGATAGAGGAAGCAATGCACCTATCTGACTGTATTAGTTATTTGGTCATACAGAGGCAGATAGGTTGGCAAAAACACAGAGCCAGTTAGTCAAAAGTATACTTGCGGTCTAATAAAGAATTAAATTCAGAACATGGACAAGTAAGCTTTTCCCCAATTTCGATAACGCAAACGAAAGGTCTTTCAGGTTTCGTTATACTCCATATCAAAGTAATTTTTTCCCCTCTTTAGGGAAACGATGGAGTCAACATTTTGTGCGCAAACTTGGGTTGACAGAGATTTTTTCCGCAAATAATAAGAATTCGTGTGTACATAAAAAATTTGTTTTTACTAAAGGTACATAACCAGGTGGAATATAAAATGTAATTTTTAAAATAACTATCTGTACATTTTATCCCAACATCTGTCCTTGTGAGCATACTCGTACACAGTTTTGTTTTCCTTTTGGGGGTTCGTATTCACTGCCAGTCTTCAATACACGGCTATGAAAATCTGCGAAAAACAGTTTGTTATTTCCATAGTTGCAAAAAGTGCATAAAATGAAAACGATTCTTTTTCAACGTTGCATAACTATAAAATGAAATTTTGTTCTGATAGTTGTAGGTAGACAGAGAATGAAGCATGTTGTTCTCAAAGTGTTTAAGGGGTATATAGAATAAAACATGTTTTTAAGGTGTTAAATTGGCATAGAATAAAGGAAATTAAGAGTGTTATTTCCAGAGTGGTGAGATTATTTGTATATGTGTAAGGAAACATGTGAGTCTATTCCACATGAATGTGTATTTATTGGTGAATTTCAAGGGACAAAAGTTCAGTATCCACACGCCGTTATTACGGGTTGTATTGTGCTATGGTGATGTCCGTCCGTCCGTGCGTCCCTCCGTCCCTTAACGTTTTGACGATTCCACTAAATCTACTCAACCGGCTCACTTAAAGTCAGACAATTTGTTCTCCTTTCGTCTCTGAGACCAGGAACCCGTTGTACGAAACAGTTGTAACTTGCGTCTGGTGTAGCTTCCATGGCAACGGATATTAAAGATACGTCGCCGTGGCAAGTGCGCTTGACGTAACCTTGTGACGGCTTTATAATAAAGGGTTCTAGAGCAACAGTCTATTTAAAACTGGACTCGTCTCTTTATAAATTTACGTCTGTTTTTTGTGGGATATTAATCTTTGATGTCCAAACTGCATTTGAAGAACTGTTTCACTTTTGGAGTTTGAAATAGGATGATCTTGTTTGTGTCGATCATCAACCCCAATCCTGGTGATACTGTCCTGCTTTCGTCTTGACCAAGGCAACTTGAGGTTCCACGATTAACTCTTATTTCCAAAATCTCTATGTGTCAGTATGCTATGGTCCTGGGCCAATTTCACGAAGCATACTTAGTGCTAAGTGACCTTCAGCTAAGTGAAGTGCACCGATAAGGAATTAATTGGCTATAAAATGGGCTTCATCTGTTAGTGACCTTTGCATGAGGTCATTTCCTTTGGGCAACTTATCAGCTGTTTCCATTTCAAAGACTTTCCCGACTGCAATTGTTAGAATCTGATCATCTTATTTATTTAATTATTTATATATTTCATTGTTGTCTAACGCTTTGCTGAAGAATTTCTCACTTATCAGACGGTGGCCATTTTTATTTAGTGAAGGAAACCTTATCTCTTCAGGGAAAAAACTGTCCTTTGCGACATACCTGACAAATCCTCAGACTCGGAACTGCAACAAAATTAGCTGCAGCTGCTGTATTCGAACTTGGGTCCTGACTGACCAGAAGCCGTTCGTACTTCAAACTTAAACCATTTCAAAGGTGACTCGGTGTGCTGCCTGTACTATAATTACCCTATAGAATACAAATACGAAAGTGGATTTACACAAACATTGCTTGGACAAGGCAATGGCGTAAGACGAAGTGCAATGACATCCACGTCTGATCCAAAATACACAAGGCGAAGCAAAGCAGCCAATGGTGACACCTCAGTGTTCTTTACCGAGACCCCGGCAACATAAATCCGCCTCCAGCAACTAACATTTTTGGTTTAATCTTTGATAACTCTTTGATACATCTGTCCCTGTACCCGATAAGAATAGAATATACCGGCCTCTGTATGTCGACATAAAGGGGTATTATTTACTTCGAGTTGTGTAATATATAATTCAAGCTTATGTAGGCACGAATCGACCTTTAACACCTTGCGTACGCTGAGAACAAATCTGAACCTGTCTCTTGACGTTTGAACTTGTTGATGACCTCAATGATACAGCCTGTCTAATCGCAACTCTATAGCACGGAGCGCACTCGCCATTGCATCTTTTAACACTATAGTCTCAAGTCAGTGATACGTAAGTGAATCTTTCGCAAATATATATAGATCCGCGATGAACGCATTGCCGTTCTATAATTTTTTTTCTTTTCCATCCAGACTGTATCTATTATGAAAAAAAAAAGACCTCGCTTGTATATTCAATCAGGTCATTTTTGTCTAATCAATTTGGAAGAAAAACAAAAAAAGAAAAGAAAGAAATCCCCTTCATGGGACATGACACGATGTGGCTGAGATATTACCCATGTGGAGTTAAACCATAATAATTCATTATTAACTACAACTCCAGGTTAATAAAATTAGAAACTTAAATAGAGTAGATGAGAGTTAAAAGTGTTGAAATATACGAAATTTAAGGTTGGCGGCGACGGCGTTGTGAGACCATTTTTAACTTATATTGAGTTACCGACAAAACTCACAGTAACCGTATCTTGTCATAAACTCCAACAGTAGGAAGACGTCATTGTCGCTCCGTAATATCGATTGTCTATAGTGCCACCTTACAAATCTTCAGATACTAGAAAACATTCTGTTCTGGAAGAGTCAAAATGTAGTTCAGGTACCGTTTTCACCAGTGACTCTAATAATGAAATTGTGTTTTTATGCTGTCTTCAATTAAGCTTCTTTGTTCTGGCCTTGTGAGTAAACTTTGTTGGCAACTCTAAACTATTTCGTCCATCAGTACAATCTGAAGTTGGTGGTCAAACGGTACACCAAAGATCGTAGTGAATTTCTAAATTTAAACCTTACGGTAGCGACCATTTTAAACTGAAGTAATCGTCAACAACTAGCTCAAATCCTAGACTGACACCGGACCGACCAGACATGTTTTCTTACTGTTTTAGGACTGAAGATTTGTTACTGAAATGATGGCCAGACTCTTGTCACATGTACAACACTTAAAATGGTATCGCTCAATATTGTTTTCCTTAACACGGGAAAGGTTTTGGCCATGTATTAATCTGGCGTTTAAGATTAGATTGTCTGTTTTAGATTTACTACCACTTCAAACAGGGTCATCAACTTTTGCACAGGGTCTTGGGTGAAGTCCTCTGCACCAATGCCTTATGAGACGCTGCATCCAGTTTCTCATTGGATCGCCTCCAGCTGCGAGTATGGACCTTTGTCAACGCACCAGGTGAAGTTCCGTGATTTTACTCTGGGCACTGCGGTATCCTCCATCCATAGGCCCACACCTGGAAGCCCTTGAATAAGTGAACATTTCTTGAGGGCACGGTATTATAATTCATATTTGGTTTTTGGATGATTTCAGAAAGAATCTCTGTTAGTTAAATTTTGGGGGTTGCGCTTTTCATATCAAAAACCCCGCATACTGTTTCATAAATTAAACATTTTTTCGCATAACATGGCTAAAATATTGTCGATGTAGTTCAGTCGTTCATCTGAATAAGTTGTTATTCAGCAATCAAATATATAAAATTAAATCAGAGCCGGTTCATTGTCAAAGAAGAAACTAGGGCCAGTAGGCCTATAGATATTGCTCCAATTTTTTTTTCGCATCGAGTAGGCCAGGTGGAGAAAATTATGATTCAAAAGTATCAACTGAGAAATGCAAATATGTATAATCCAATTTATCTGCTATTTGATCCTATCAGTGTACCACATCCGCAATCCAGGCGCGCGAGAATTTAAGTTCAAGGTAAGGTGTCTTATATAAATACTTAAAAACATCGACAATTCGAATAATCCCTCATGCTTCAGACTCAGGTGCGCATCTGAGTTTAGCGACATATACACGATTAAAGCGGGTAGAGCAAAATTCCAGGCCACTCCAATAGAAATACTTCCAATTTTTGTGCGAGCAAAAGTCTTATTTTGTATAAACAGCTAAATTGAGGCGAATCAGACGATCGAAGAAAAGAGTATCACGTGACGCTGATCGGCGTGCGCGGCCAAAACCGGGCGTAGTCCGCCTGAATTAACATGAAGGAAATTCCGCGTCGCGACCTAGTTCTTCGTCCCGAATTCATTATTAGCAAGGAATTGTCAAAGCAAAGAGATTCCTAAAGTCGCTGGAATTCCAGGGCGTAATCCGCTCTTAGAAGTCGTATTTTGCCCCGTCTCTTTCAAGCGACGGAAAGTGATTGTCTGATGGCCCGAAAACAAAACAAGCATTCATGGCGCGTATTAACTGGTGATTTCTTTCACACTCACCGGACGGGTCCGTAACACTTTGAGGGTCAGAGCTAAATCAATGCCAGAATGTAGCAAAACATATTTTTATCTTTTCCTGGTAATTTTGAAAAATGACAGAGAGTTTATTTCTAACGAAGTAGTCGTCAACAGATTATTGCTCCGTCGTTGCCTTGGCAAACAAGAAATATTCTTTAGTAAAGAGAGTAAAAGAAGAAAAAGGATACATGCTGTGTTCACCCATCTTATCAATGCTCGCTTATAGAAAGCAACATTTGTTTGTTAAAAGGGATCTTAATTTTAAGAAGAAATATTCCTGTACGAAGAAACTTTTTTTGCTGTGTCGTTCTATGCCTCCTGGGACTTCAAGTATATATGCTTTCAAATGCAATCTTGATCCACAGCAGATCTCTTTTAACAAGGGGGAGCAGATTGCGCTCTAGCGGTTACACGCTATCTTCGTGTAAGTCCGTCATTAGCGTGTCGAAAGGTGAACAACAATCAAACAAGTATTAAAATAAATCACTTGGCCCTATGGGTTTTCTCGTTCTTCATTGTATAAGTGTACAAGGTATTGTACAGGGGGAATTTACAAAGTCCTTAGGCTGGTGCTTCTTTGTTTGGCTTTGGTGGCGATTGTTGGCTTTATCGTATTGTATACATGGTGCATTTTGGCTAAATGCGCAACCTTGTTTTGGTATAGAATGTTTCAAGATGTGGTCTAAAAACCTATGTCCAGAAACTGTAATAACCCCTAGGTAATTTCTTGTGATTGTGTATTTAATGTCATAGCATCACAGCACTTATGGTAAATCTTGACCAATGACGTG
Source organism: Acanthopleura granulata (assembly GCA_016165875.1). Taxonomy (NCBI): domain Eukaryota; kingdom Metazoa; phylum Mollusca; class Polyplacophora; order Chitonida; family Chitonidae; genus Acanthopleura; species Acanthopleura granulata. Next base: position 3,026,478 of record JABBOT010000015.1, on the reverse strand, counting down.
TAATAAATTACCACGGACATCACCGCGTTTCTTTTTTCTTCACCTAATACTGTTTAGGCTATGGCGCTAGACGGCGTGTGAGCTGTTACTATTTAAGAATTAAAATAAACTGCTAGAATAAATCCCTGAGGTTTTCGGTGTCATTGCTCTGGTTATACTCAAAATACCCGTGTCTTTTATATACTTAGATGTGGGTTAGGTTAGACCTATCTACATGTAAGTACGATACTGAAGGTGGGTTTCTTTTCGATGGCTACATTGCTATATTTTATCCTACCGTTGCTTCTGTCCGTGCAAACAAGCCGAGGTGTCTTCAATACGAGTGGTTTAATAGTCTGATATATTTTACTTGGAATTAGCACTCCCGGCTTTTCTCGCTAGGAGACGTTGTTTACAGAAGATCGCAAACAAGTTGGAAAACGTGACAAATTTGGCGGTTAAAGCAGTCGAGTGTCCGAGCGGAGGGTTTGAGTCCTGGCTCGCACTTGTCCAGCAAACTCTCTGACCTGTTCCCTGAAGCGGCTTCCGCTCTGACCATGAGACGACGTTTTGTTTTGATCCTCTTTTCATCTCCAGGAATCGAAAATCGTAGAGACAATTTGGAATTTTGAAAAAAAGGAAGCACTTGTTTATTGTGGGTATGACTTTAATCCATTACGACAACTTCTGATAAATGTCCGCATTTTTTGTATTTTGAATTTTGAGGCAGAAATGCGTGGTGCACAAACAATTTCGAAGCAAACCGCGATCATCTTCACTTCCGTGATAAAGAAGGGTACAATTTCTAAAAAGATTGTATTTATTTGTTTATTTGATTGGTGCTTTACGCCGTAATCAAGAATATTTCACTTATACGACGACGGCCAGCATTATGGTAGGAGGAGCCGACCAGAGCCTGGGGGAAACCCACGACCATGCACAGGAAAGGTTGTATAAAGAATAATGCTCGGAATTCAGGAGTTTCTTAAGAATGTTAACCTTTGCAATATGAATTCGACCCATTACAATAAAAACCCCTAAGTGTGTATACAGAAATTTCTTGTCACATTGGATTTCATTTTAAACGTTGTCGTCACACTGGATGTCAATGTAGACAAATGTCGTCACACTGGATTTCAGTGTAGGCATATTTCGTCACAATAAATTTCAATGTAGATACATTTCGTCACAATGGTTGTCAATGCAGACATATATCGTCATTCTGGATGTCATTATAGACATGTCTCATGAAACGGACAGCTTTATAGGTATAAACATCATTTTGATATTGTCCAGTTGTTTTTCGTGACTGTATAAACATAAACATCTCATTACCCGCGTGTCTGTATAGACGTGCATATCTCATTACCCGCGTGTCTGTATAGACGTGCATATCTCATTACCCGCGTGGCTGTATAGACGTGCATATCTCATTACCCGCGTGTCTGTATAGACGTGCATATCTCATTACCGTGCATATCTCATTACCGGGTGTAGTTTTTCATACTCGGAACAGATATATATATTCTTCATCGGGATGCTGTTTCTGACGAACAACGTGCATACATACGTATACACATCCCCCGGTAAACAGAGAAGATAATGAGATATGTGTTTACATTGGTATCCATGGTGCCCCGATAGGTTTACATGCCCACAAGGCAGACAAGACATCCGTGTAATACAAATGAAAGGATGAACGGTTAAGGTTCAACGCCACATTGGCAGTATTTTAGCCATATCATTGTGAGATCCAGGAAGCAGTTATGCCTTTTGACATGAAACTGTAAGTGTAAAATTAACGAGTATGGCGTTTAATTAATGAGTAAACAAATAAAGAAACAGTGAATAGCAAACAAATATGTAAATAAGGGTTTTGAATTATCTATCGTTCAACTTCCTCGCTTTGCTCCGAGTGTAAAATGAAAGGCTAATTACTGTATAAATTTTTACTGTGACTTTGTGAGGCGTAGTGCCTGATGTCTTCGGCATGGCGTCCCAGTTAGGCAGCACTGACAATATGTCGACGGTCCATCTAATGTAAGGGGACACCGTGTTGAAAGCAAGATTGAACCCCAGCATAACAAACAAACAAACGCTATTGCGTTGAATGCAAAATGTTACACTGATTTAGAATTGTGAGCAGCCAGAATTAAGTCCAAAATTATATTAAATTTTACTGCAGTAGAACAGACGTACCATGTGGCACATTTGCGATGTATACTGAGTTTTTTTAAGGGCTGAAATTCTACAGACCAATGTTAGGATACGTTGGAATGAATGTCATAACTAATAATTATTTAGCGACTGAATAAAAAATAATAACATAAAAACTAGTTGGAACACCGAAACAGAATAGGTGTCAAATTTTGATGAGAGTGATCGGTTAGTTGTAAGTCAGGATCGGTGCTGAGACAATAGTTTAGTTTGTATTAATTCAATTATTTGATTAATGTTTCACGACATATTAAAAATTAGCTTAGTAAATATGTATCACGAACAGTGTTGTATTGACAGCTTGCCATGCAGTATATGTTATAAGCATTGTTGTGATAATGATATCATGTGTAAACCAGTTCACAACCAATATTAACTTTTTACTTGGCCTCAGACCCCTATAAATTTTGCATAAGAGACAATGTTAACGTTTATTGCAGTAATTCAGCTCCAAGTACACCATGGTTTCCTATGCAAGAGCTGGGCACAGGTATAGCATGGTTTCCTATGCAAGAAGCTGGGCACAAGTATACCATGGTTTCCTATGCAAGAAACCGGGGGAAGTGCCTAGTAACGTCCAGCAGGCGTCACTAGCAGCCTTATCACTACCTAACACTTTGTGGACCCTTGTGAAGAATTTCACCAAGAGACGCATACCTGCCCAAACTTTAGGGAGATCCCATTATATACATACCAAGCATGCACCTGTACACCAAAAGCATCCTGTCTGGAGCCCAAAAAGACTTTACACCCTAAAGTACAAAGAGTTACATTCCTTCTCCCGAAAACTGAGGTGGTAATAGGGTATCCATTCCCTTGGTGTGCACCAAGCGGTGGTGTGCTTAGAGTTTAGAATGTAGCATAGGTCAGAAACTGTGTTGTAGTGACAGTTTACTGTATAGGACAGAATCAGTGTTGTAGTGACAGTTTACTGTTTAGGACAGAATCAGTGTTATAATGACAGTTTACTGTTTAGGACAGAATCAGTGTTATAGTGACAGTTTACTGTACAGGACAGAATCAGTGTTATAATGACAGTTTACTGTTTAGGACAGAATCAGTGTTATAGTGACAGTTTACTGTATAGGACAGAATCAGTGTTATAATGACAGTTTACTGTACAGGACAGAATCAGTGTTATAATGACAGTTTACTGTACAGGACAGAATCAGTGTTATAATGACAGTTTACTGTTTAGGACAGAATCAGTGTTATAGTGACAGTTTACTGTACAGGACAGAATCAGTGTTATAATGACAGTTTACTGTACAGGACAGAATCAGTGTTATAATGACAGTTTACTGTACAGGACAGAATCAGTGTTATAATGACAGTTTACTGTACAGGACAGAATCAGTGTTATAATGACAGTTTACTGTACAGGACAGAATCAGTGTTATAGTGACAGTTTACTGTACAGGACAGAATCAGTGTTATAATGACAGTTTACTGTACAGGACAGAATCAGTGTTATAATGACAGTTTACTGTACAGGACAGAATCAGTGTTATAATGACAGTTTACTGTACAGGACAGAATCAGTGTTATAATGACAGTTTACTGTATAGGACAGAATCAGTGTTGTAGTGACAGTTTACTGTTTAGGACAGAATCAGTGTTATAATGACAGTTTACTGTTTAGGACAGAATCAGTGTTATAGTGACAGTTTACTGTACAGGACAGAATCAGTGTTATAATGACAGTTTACTGTTTAGGACAGAATCAGTGTTATAGTGACAGTTTACTGTATAGGACAGAATCAGTGTTATAATGACAGTTTACTGTACAGGACAGAATCAGTGTTATAATGACAGTTTACTGTACAGGACAGAATCAGTGTTATAATGACAGTTTACTGTTTAGGACAGAATCAGTGTTATAGTGACAGTTTACTGTACAGGACAGAATCAGTGTTATAATGACAGTTTACTGTACAGGACAGAATCAGTGTTATAATGACAGTTTACTGTACAGGACAGAATCAGTGTTATAGTGACAGTTTACTGTACAGGACAGAATCAGTGTTATAATGACAGTTTACTGTACAGGACAGAATCAGTGTTATAATGACAGTTTACTGTACAGGACAGAATCAGTGTTATAATGACAGTTTACTGTACAGGACAGAATCAGTGTTATAATGACAGTTTACTGTACAGGACAGAATCAGTGTTATAATGACAGTTTACTGTACAGGACAGAAAAGGAATCAGGCCATGTAGAGTCATAATTATATCACGTAGAGCTTTTGCAAGGCGTGCACTCGTCATGTTCTTCACCACAAACGTAACAGTTGAAAGCGTGGAGTTATGTCCCTTGATTCAGGTGGATGAGCACATAATCTTGTCCACTGTTCAGAGCGGGTCTTTTCACCGGTGTAATACGTAACACTGAAAGCTTAATCTTTCAGATAAAGCATTAGAAGTACAGATACACCTCCGACAATCTTGCTCATTGCAGTACTGCAAAGTCTTCATGGGGTACTTCAGCATTTCCATTGTGGGTATGACGACAAAAATAGTACAAGGGAAACCATCTGCAAAAAATATATAAGTTTACCTGAAAGATGGCTATAATTTTGCTTAAAATTTCTATTTTCGAACGAAAATGCACTTCACAAAAAAAGAATATAGAATTCAATATGTTGTGGTATAAACGCACACAAGACAATCCACTGTTCTGATAGCAGCACGCATTTGTCCTGAATGTCCATGGAAATTTGCAGTTTTAGTAAAGTTATACCCTGTGTGCATCATACGAGACACAGGCCTTAAAAAGAGGAAGGAAAAATGTAATTATCACGTAGACTGTGAAACACATGAATTATAGAAAATGGGTTTTCAGTTTACATCAGGCCATTGTGGTGACTTTGAAGATTAACATGATTACTACTTTTTTCCAATTTGTCAAGTAACCTTAATTTTAACGATTAGAAATATACGGGCAAGAACCTGCATAAAAAAGGAAAGTTTATGGCGTGCGCAACAGCATCAGAAATCCACACGCTTTGTGGAATAATCTTTGAATTGTGATTGTAAAGTTTATGGGGTCGTTAAAGTGTTGACAGTTTATAGTGTGTGTGCTTACCGATACTTGGAAGCCTCTGTGGCTTGGATGGTTAAATCGATCTGCGTAGTTAGCGTGTTCAAATCCAGCTCTCGAGGTTTCTGATGCGGCTATAAGTTCGATAAGAAAACTTTCAGGTACTTGGCGAAGTTTGGCTGTTTTCTCCAGGTATCTAGGTTTTTTTATTTCTAAAACGACCCTTGAACTCAGAGCGACAGCATTAGTGGGCGGCTTCTGGGTCATTACAATGCGCTACGCAGCATTTTGAGTAATTCTAGACCAGTGACGTGTAATAAATTGCATTTAACATCAGTGCAATTTTAACCTAATTCAGCTGAGGCCATAGCAGAACAGAGAGTGTAAGTTGTAACTTCCTAAACTCCTGCCTGCATGAACAATTAGAACAGAATCTTAATCGAGATAAATTGACAGGAGTCCGGAATAAACCTGTCAACTGTCACACTATAGTCTCTGCAGTGATTTTACTTTGTGTGCCGTATTCTTGTCCATTATTAAACAACAATCAAAGAACCACACGAAAACCTAACAACAAAAATAGTGCTAAAGTTTCAGCGACAGTGCACCTGGAGACACAGGGCGACGTGTGTGCTAGAAGCTTGCATGCGTGTGCCACTTAAGAACATACGTAAGGACATATCTCTTGTATACTGTGACACGTCTGTTTATGTCTTATTCTTATTGTTGGAACAGCTTTAAGAGAAAATATAGAGGAACACACACAATCCTCAAAAAATGTGTACTCAGGTGGTGAAATATAAAGTGTTTTCTTGTTGAAACACTTGTCGGAATCGGTAAGGAATGTATGTGTTAAAAAGCTAAGTTTATGGGTATAAGTAGACATTGCGATATCTACTTATCGGCTAAAGAGCTAACACGGCCTGGGTTTTGTTTTGAAAGTTGACATGCGCTTCGAAATCTCGTGATAAAAACGCGCGTGTTAAGTGCCCGGATTATGTTATTAATGCGCGAAAGAAGAAAGCTAAGTAGTGTCTCGCACATGGCGACCAACGTGTTAAGCATGCCACGCGCCCGTGTGAATTTCAAAAACTATATGAATTACTGTCTAATGACGCGGACTTGGTGGAAAGCTATGAGGTGCGTTGTGTCCCATTAAATCCCTTGTTGACAATATTTATAAAGTTTTGCTTTCCTCAAGCCGTAAGAATTGCAAAACCTTCTCGGCAACATCTCTAGGAGCGCCTGTTTTATGAAATGTCTCATTTTCTCGCTAAATCCCTATGTCTATTTTAAAAACAATCATCCAACTGATTTTCCTGGTGCTATTCGGGGTTTACACACGGCCAGACATACAGTGGGTCGAATTATTTTTCTTGTGCTAATGTTTGAAATGGACACAGAAGACTTTTGTTTGGCATCTCAGTAATGTTGCAGGGAAAGCGCGCAAGCGCAGTTAGGACTGACGTACAAACCGGAAATGTACGGCCGGTTGCCTGGGCAGCGGGAGACTCCGTTCTCAAAGGAACGATGGGTAATCCGTTCCTAAACATTTGACTATGCAAATTCCTCTGCGCGCGGTTAACTCGGATGGCCCATAAGAAGAAGCGACTACTTAAAGGCAAGGATAGCCTTACGTGTTTGTCAAAGAAAGAAACATAGAGCGGAGAGACTTTCGCCTACACTGACACTGTTCTGAGTTAGCTGTCCTTGCAACTTGGATCTTTACAAGCGAATATCACCATGAGGACTGTACGGCACAAGGGACCGATCTGAGGCGTTCTTCATCTAAAGGCAGTTCACGTTATCGAGAACGAGCATGTGATTTCTGACCAAATTTCTTGACAAGTGTTCATCAAGTTTTTCGAAGGGAATATATTCAAAAAGAGAGGAGATATTCTTATATACAACGTGAAAGCAGAAAGGTAATAATTGTTTGATTTTTTTTCCGCTGACGTATATCAGGGGTCCCCGTACTTCACGTGTATGGCATAATGTATTTCGTCACATCAGGTGTTATGTGGTGTAATATATGTAAAGTGATATTTCTTCTGTCAGTGTTGACCGCACGAACTAGTTATTCCTTCTCGGCGCTGATGTCGTCGTACTGTCAGACGTCGCAGCATCATTACGTACGAGATCACACGGACTGTTCGGTGTTTTACGTGTGTTATCGGGGACGCGCCTGGAAAATGCGGTGTTCCCCGGGAACTGTATGGTCTACTCGTTACAAGGTGTGCGTATGGGACAGCTCGGCGTACGACGACTGTTTAGAGGAGGAGAATAGTATACCTTCCCAGCCGCCTCCTAAACAGAAGCTTCTCCCCACGACGAAGGGGAAACCTAGCCTCCGGCCCACGGCCACCCGGCCTCCTATTAGGTGGAGCAGGAGGCCCATTTACACCAGGAGCACAAGGGGGCCGATTTACACTCGGAGAACAAGGAGGCCCATTTACACTCGTAGGCCCCCGAGGAAAAAATACACTCGCCGTCCAATGACTGAAACCATGACTAAGCCTGGGACGACTGGACCCACAAGCCGGATTACTCCGAGAAAAACGTCGACCCCACCGATGTTTTTCCCATGGACCACACGACCAGTTACTTCCCAGCCCACTAAGCGGCCTAAAAGTACCAAAAGAACTACTCCTCGTGCTCCACCCACGACAACGACCCCCAAACCAACTAGACCACGCCCCAGGCCCACTACCACCTCCACCCGCCGCCCACCCACGACGTCAATCCCATGGTGGCGGTTCACGACGCGCAAACTGCGAAAAACAACGCGCAAACGGCGGCCTTTATCTCCGTGGAGAACACGAAGACCTAGGCCAACTCCACAAAAACCAAGGCGTACCAGGACGACCACGACGTCGACAAGGCGTACCACAACGATCACGACGTCGACAGTGAAACCAACCACGCCGAAGACGAAACCTACGCCTAGAAAGCCTCCACGACCCCCGACGAGGCGAACAAGACCTCCGACTAAACCTCCCATGCGGAAAATCACGACGCGTAAACCTCTGCCTACGGTTCGATGGAGAACTAAGCCCCCTCGGCGCACAAAACCGCCTACGGTCAAGTATACTACGCCGCATTCCATTTACACCAAGCCTACCTGGAACTGGTGGAGTAGACGTGTGACCAAACGGCCTACGACCAGAATCACCCGCAGGACTACGCCACGAGCCACAACCACATTGCGAACCACAGCTTTACCAACCACAACCGTGCGGACTACTACTTTGCCCACAACTACAACCACGACTACTACACGGAGAGCTACAACCACCACCCGGAGAACCACAATTAAAACCCCCCGTACAACCACCTCCACCCGGAAACCCACCACTAAAACGTTTCCCCGGCGGACCTATCCCCCATGGCGTTACCCACCAGGTAAGACCCATATTCAGACTTTTCCATACATGCACTAGCCAACATTGGTTTGAAAATCGTGTACTAGCCAACATCGGTTTGAAAACCACATTCTCTTTTTTTATGATAGTCACTTTTCTTACCATCGCCAAGATTCGGGTGTGGTATTGTCGAAGTTACGTTCAGCCATAATACCGATTCATGTCGGCAGCACCTTATAGACCACGGTTTCAGCTGGCATAGTACACAAGCTTTCATTCTATCTCCATTCTTTGTAAACCAATCCATCTGACACTCACGCCGCTTCTAATATGACGCGTAAAATTACCCAGACTCCATTCTGGCGCACGGATACCAACAACTTCCACACATCCTAAATTTACCAAAAAAAGTTGAAAAAAGAAAGCTTATTTAAAACACAACTTAAAAACATGTGATATATTTCGCTATCAATTCCCCGTCAGGAATCTGGAGTTCATTTTCTTTTTATAAAATGGCTGATGGTCGTTTTCTCGAAAACGAGACGACATTTCTTTAAAATTCACGTTTTACAATCACCCATCGCGAGCTTGATTTGACACCCAACCTTTCTTATGTAAAGCTATCTATTTGTATGCTCTGCGTTAAGCTGGACCATAGCTGTTTATCAAGTTACATTGCAACCGTGTAAAGACACATGAAATCAGTCACATGTCTTATTGTGCTCCAAGATACTTTATATTTGTCGTATATTTTTCACATCACAGATTGATATTACCAAATTTAGTTAATACAAGCATTCGACCATAGATATAAAACCAGAATAATAAACCAGAGCTCCTGAATGAAAGTAGAGCAAGAAAAAAATGTCATTTCAAAATATTTTTTGTATATGACTGTATAGTAAATGGGCATTGAAAATTGTAAAAATCAGCCAACTGCGCTGTGAATGTGTAAACCCAAACACAATGCAGCTCGTAGAATGTGGGCTGACATTAGCTCTGGATCCAATATGTCACAGCCCCCATTTTGAGAAATCCAATGCAATTATTTGAGGAACAATAAGATACGTTTGAACCAGTGCCATTTGTCGAAATATTGAAGCTTTGCTCATCGTTATTTAAGGAAAACACAGCAATTTCCGACTGTTTAATAGGGCAGTGTACAGATAGAAAAAAGTCGACGACGTATCTTCCGATGCTCACCACCGGGATCGTTTCGTCCTGCTTGCTCTTTTTGTGACAAGGCCACAAGGCTAACGCGTTGATTCGGCCTGTAAGAGTAGAGGCTCTTTCACAAACACCCATAACTGCACTCAGTTCGATGGCTTCGATTCTCTACATTGACGGATGTAATAGAGAAGAACCTCTGCGTCAGTTGTCATGATCAGTATTTTGACGAACTTCGTAGAGGTAGCCGTCTTTTCAGCCGCCAGAAGAATGTGTATTTAAAGGGCGATATCTCACAAACATAAAATTATAGTTTTTTAAAAAGATCACTAAAAATTTTATTTGAAAATACCTTCAGAATAGATGTTTTTCAGAAATTTTTTTTTGCCAAATTAAATGTAGTCAATTGTTTTGATTGTATCCTGGGTTTATGATCCATATTGATAATATGTGTCAACAGTGACGTCACGCCGACTTTAACAGGAATACTGTACACAAGATCTTTATTCAGAGCTGAACATAAAGGTGTACAAAACGTTTTGTGAGGTCATCGCAACATACAATCAAAACCAAAAAAAGAAAAGAACATGTGAAAAAAAATCAGGGCAGGTATTTTCAGATACTTTAGTTTTTAATACTCTTTACTCACCATTAAGCTCATTTTGCGGAATCTTTCGGTTTAAATCAGTTGGCCTAGGTGTCAAGTTTTTAACATACAAGGAAACCTTTACACTGTTTCCAGTGGCTGTTACCACATTAAGGGATCCCTAATCTTGTGGGTATAAAAGCCTGCAGTTAGCATAAAACACAACGAAAACCCCACAGTATTTGCTGAGTGTCAACACGGCCTGTGCTGAGATTAGCTGATACGGCCTGTGGAAACAGATGGTTCAGCTACTGTCGCGGAACAGGCCGGGGAGCGCAGGCATAGTGCAAGTGTAAGTGTATGAGTGACGTTTCTTCATATAGGAACAGTTGCAAGTAGGTTTTAATTGGAACTGTCCATGTATGAACACTGCCATGCATATAATTTCAGTTCCCATCAGCCCAATTTCTGTTGCCAGAAAGTGTAATTGCAACTGACCATATATATACTGCCATTCATACTCCAGCGGTTACAATTTGCCCATATTCTGACGCCAGAAAGCGTGATCGCAAATGTTCATATATGAACACTGCCATGCATATAATTCCAGTTGCACTTTGCCCATGTTCTGTTGCCAGGAAGCGTGAGTGCAACTGTCCTTACAAGGACTCATTGAAACTCTCGTGGTTTATACAATTTGCCCAAGTCCTGTTTTCGGGGCCATCGCTTGGTATATACTCTTTTTTTCCATCTAAATATTAATTGCGATGGTTTTTGATTTAATTTGGGCTTCATGTCTAGAATAGGAACTTTTCGGGATCAGTGAAGATTACTGTGAGTGTCTCCGTTTCACGCTCGTACTGTCTGTCGTCGTTACGTTTTGCGTATATATACAACTCATCTGATTAAGTGTTTGACCAGTCCGTTAATAATAATGAACGCTATTAATTTTTTATGTGAATGTGGGATAATGGAACAATGTTGTTTGAATTGGCATGTCTTGTGGCTGTATGTCAAAGAGGTCGTAAGTCAAGGTTAAGTCATTCATGGCAAATGGTTACATGTAACCGTTGAAATCGGGTCTCTTGTCAGTTTACCTCTTTAACTGTTCATATTCTTTTAATTTAGATGTGCGTGTCTCACCAGCTGGCCTACGATTCTGTCTTGCTTCCCATTTCAACACTCATCAAACACAAATAGAACACTGTTACTAACGAAAGGCGACAAGAGAAACATGACTAAACGCACAGCAACAGTTCTCTGTGTCTATGACAAAACTAACCTGCTTTTCGAATGGAACAAAAAAAAGGCCCCACGCTCTTTGTTTTAATAGGGATATGCATCTTCCTTAATAAAGCTGTCCCGGAAAAGCCGAATAAAGCTGGAAGTCGCTGTGATGCGCAAGGCAAACACGGTCCTAATACTCTCTCACCAAGATCCACTGCTCAGCTATGCACCTTGGGCTCTGATCGCATCAACTCACGTTTTTACTCGAATACACTTGTCCCTGAGATTTCTACATGCATCTTCCTGATCTCCAAGAACAAGTCGTGATTTCTTTTGGTCGATTACGCTCAGAGCTTTCTCGATGAAAACCTAATGATCAGCCATTGATCCTGGCTTCATTTCCAATGTCATGTAACCAGCGAATGAAGCTGCACAGGCTATTTATTGACATTTTGCAGTATTGTTTTTCGCCATAAATGATGTTCAGGTTTTATACAGTATACACAGGGATAGATCGACAATGACATAGATGCTCAGAAGGATCCAACAGGCATCGGTTTGAGTTATTGTGTTTTGAGTCGGAGAATAGGGCTTGGTGTGTTAGGAATTTATGAATTCAGACTGAAGTATATATCATCTATCTCAAGATATCATGGATATCATGGATATCATGTCACTCAGAAATTTTAAGTTATAAATGTGAAATTGTAAATCTTAATTCATACATCTGTGCTCTACCACCCTGTATATGATAAGACGCATCAGGGAAGTAGGAGTATGTCGAAAACATATACTAAGGACCCGAGGTGCCACTAAATGACCCTTTAATGAAAAGACGTCTGGTTTATTGTTGTAGATGCTAGTTAACGTAGATATATCTCTTAATCTGAATTTTTTGCATCAGGGAGTTTGAAGACCTGAAGAATTGTAGACTCTAAAGTAGGAAACCTTTGTCCATTAGTCAACAGGAAACCTACATGGGTGGGTGGGGGTATGCAGGATTAGTGAACTTCCATTATATACGATACGCATATGTGTACGATTAAGGGGGGGGACTTGAAATTGGTACCGTATCCTTACATTGGTACCGTATCCTTACATTCAAAGAAACAAAATGAGAATCGGACATATTTTCAAACCACAGCGATTCAAACTCAACATGTGCAGCTGTTTCTCATACTTGACCCAATTCCTATGGTTTGCGGAGTTGCGGCCTTATATATCATGTAGTACCACTATGAACTTGTTTTGCAGTAGACTTGCAGTACACAAAGGCAACATGTTTGTAACACAGTATGTAAACTATAAGTGTATTATTGGTCTTATTTGGGTGGTTGCGCCTTAAACTTCTCTACCAGATTATTTTGTCTGCGGCAGTTTCTGGTAAATATTTTTGTCGTTTTGACAGAATCCTTGTAATATGTTGTCTTTATATGTTATTAACACCTGAATTCGGCTGAAAAAAAAATTACAAATAGGTCCTTTGTAAAACTGCCCATGTAAAAGTCTGTAGTGTTTAAAGGCGCTCTAAGAATGTCACTCGCACGTGATTAAAAACTGGTACAGCGTTCGCTGCGACACACAAACAGTTTCCTGTGGTGGATTTGGCAGGTAAGAAATCTAGGCAGCATTCTGCATCTTCTCACACTCATGGGCTTTGAGCATCGACGCTGTTTTCCGTAATAGATTTGGCCCAGAAACCCCTTTCCCTTGATGCTGACAAATTTGCCACTTATACGTCCATTATAAGCCCCCATCATCTGCACCAACACCAAATAATGTTTGGTGTCAACAAGAACTACAAAGATTTGGATCTCGACCAGTGTTGTTGCTGTACTGATAGTCTAATGTCGAAATGCGGACAACTGCACTCTGATACCAATCCGCATATAAGCGTTTACCATCGATTATCTTTCATCTACACGGTTTATATACGTCTCTTGGATTTGGTGTGTTGGCCAAGATCATTTGTTTCGTAGTCCCAACCACTTGGCTAGGATTTGGTGGCCATGGTTTTCCGATAAATGTCAGTAGTTCCGTAAACCCCCCTGCAATCCTATGTCATATTGTACGCAAGGGTTCATCTAGGAGGTGTCAACCTAAGCGCCATAGCATGGGATCAGTAAATATAATTTCATAGTCAGTTTTAACACCTAGGTGAGGAATAAACAGCCCTGCTTCTGTCAGGGTAACCTTTTGCTGTGTGGAAGGCGATTAGAATGCTGTAAGGTCTATGGGACATTGTTGACAGTCGGATCGGACAGTCACTTATACTCTCTTTAATCAACAGAAACGTGGCGTATGGATCATCCGCTTTCCAACCGCGTCAAAGTTGAGATTTTCAAGAACACGGTCAACACTTTTCCAGCTTGTGTGTAGAGCAAGTGCGTCCATTTGCACGACCTTACGTGGCGAAGTCTTCGATTTTTTTTTCACGTTTGCCTGTTCACCTTTGTGGCATTCTTGTGATTTCTACACTGCTCGCACAGCTCCTCTCTCGCATTATTTGGTACGTTGTATTTCCTTTTCATGCATCATCGACGGTTTCGATAAAAAGCAAAATGTTATTCAATCATTTTTCGAATATGATAAGAGCTGCAAAAACGAGACATCCCAAGAATTTCGTATTTCACTCTACGTTTTATAGCGTTTAGCAAATGTGAAAATAAACATCCAGTTTTCTTACCTTCCAATGTATTGCTCGCCATCGCCACTGTATATGTGTTAGTCTTAAGGCATCAAACATTCCATTATTCGCTTTAATCAAGTTTCAAAACATGCTACCCTAACTGACCCTCCGTTTTGTCTTTAGCCATAGTAACACCAATGGTATGAATGAAGCCTTTCTTGAATTTGTTTTTTTTTTTTGGTAAAGTTTGGCTCTAGATCTCGAAAGAGGGCCTTTTCAACACGACACAACACAACCTAATTCATTCCTAAAATGCCCATATTTTTTTATCTTCCGATAGGCTATAACCGATTTGCAGAACGAAAGCGGAAGGGTTTGGCGAACTAGCGATGAGCACGTTTATGTTACATGTATGGTTTGAGCCCACGGGGAGAAATACATGTGCAAAATCATTGCTTCAGTTGCACAAAGGGCCACATGCATGCCCGCTTTCTGCAAATCTCCCCCAAATCCTGTTAATATGTTCACTTTCCCAAGGGTGTCGTCCCCTGGGAACGACATTGCTGATTTCAGAGAATTTTAAAGACTGGGACTTTGTTGAGAGTCTCCCAGAAGGCCGCACGCCGGATATCAGGCGGTGTAATCACCTCTGCATCATATGACTGCTCTCGGCCCAAAACTTCAGCTCGTCTATCTGAACCGAAAGCCAGGTGTCTCCAGCAGCAAAGGTGTTCGGTATGCTCAAATGCTGCAACTGCGCGCAAAGAAAAAGGCGATGTGCTAGTCCCCGCCCTTGACGTTTGCCGCAAGATCCGGGACAGATTTTCTCTGCAAATCCCTTACCACGGCAAAATGAAAAAGACGAAAAAAGCAACAACAGTCCTTCTCGATTTTCGTGTTCATTTTTCCCTAAATCGAACAAAGTCCCCTACACGCCTGAGATGTCCTTTTGGCTGAGCTATGAATTAAATTCAAAGCGCCTTATATGCAAATATCTTGGTCGGCAGGAATGCTCCCCGCGTATCTTATCTGTCCCGCTGGGAGCAAGTTGAACATGGCTGACCCATATTCGACACAGGTGAAACTTTCGGAGGCCACAAAATATATTTGCCTAAGGATTTGATCGACGCGAAGTAAAATTACCTTCCCCATGTTTTGAACAAATAAAATTTCTGACTTTACACTACACAGTGACAGGAAGGCAGTTTTGAAGGTAGATTTCTTAGCTCTTGCACGTGAGTTGTCAATGGACTTGTTGACTTAGGCTTCGCATCCTGTATGTATGTATATATTGTCAATAGAATAGCGAAAGCTGAGCAGAACGGCGGAGGCCAAAGTCTCACTTGAAAACATGAAGGGGGAAATAAGAACTCTTCTTTGGTAAAGAGCTACCTTAGCGCACTTACATTTTGTCTACTCTGACATTTTCGAAATAAGCACAACCTTGAATCAAACGTCAATCTTTGCAAAATGACATCGGATACGAGAGCGGTCAAACAAAGATATGTCATTTTTTTCTCGCTATGGTGCTTTGCGTTTTCATAACAGTGTGAAATACACAGGGTGATACACATTTGCTGAGTGACAGATATTTTTCATGGGGTTGGGGGTTGATAGGGGGCTCGAATTTCTATGCTTGAGTTATCTTATAATGGTGATGTACTGACGATAGTTGAGCAAGAGGTATTATGCCAACGATAACACTCGACCAGTGACTTCTAACATCACTGCACCACTTAACATCACTGCACATTTTCTGACCAAATTCTGCTTAACCCATAGTTTTGGGTGGGAGGAGGAGGGGTGCAATGTTGCTACTGTTTATATATTCACACGAGCAGTTAGCATCAAACCCTAACTGAGGTAAACTGACAAATGGTCATACTTCACCGGTTAAGTGTGACCATCTGCCACTATCACACTGGACGTCGCTGCTCTGGTTTTACTCTCTACGCCTTAGTCTTTCATATGAATGTCATTCTCGGCGGAATACAAAACAAATAAGACTTTGAGCTAAATTTATTACCGGATTTTCTTTCCATCAACTCGGTAAAATGTCATATGTCTCTCAGATTTTTTTATTACAAATGTGAGAATGAGGCCTCCACAGATATTTATACAGCAATCGTCCGCCATAATGGACGTTCCCGTTTAACAGGCACCAGACCGGTGTCCAAAGCAATGGTAAACACAAATGGCTAGGGAAATAAAAAAAATATATATATAATGGCGCCATATAAAGAGAAGCAGTCGGTTTCAGTGATGTCGGAAATACGAAAGAAATCTTCTAGACGCATAAATTTAATCAGTGATCAAGTCATGTACCTTGCTAGATAAGGAATTGTCATTACTGCTTTCTTTGTTACCAGTCTTATATGCAACATGTCATTTTTGTTCAACACGATGCTTACGCATCCCCTGTGGTCTCGGGTTAAGCGGATCAAGGGGAAAGAAAGAGCAGCGTTCGTCGTCGTCTATCTGAAAACTCCAACCAGCAGAATTTTCTCTTTTTTTTCACGACAGAAACCGTGGCGTAATTTCCAAGCCGCGCCCTGTCTTGTTATATGAATGACGTAACGTGCTAATTCCCTATGCCTTCCCGGGGGGTTCTGCTCCGAAACGATTGGGTCAGGGAGATTTTACAAGCGAGAGAACCTCTTCGGGGTTGAGAGAGACATACCAGCTCTCTGGCCAGGCTAACCATGTCAACTGCATACCTGTGGCCCCGGTGTGCTATGAGAACAGTCCATATGCCGCACGACTGTCCTACTCTTCGGCGCGTTTCCGGACATTCACAACGTAATCCTTAGGAAATTGGGCTCAGCGTGTTCCTGTCTTTTGTTTCACGTCACAACAAGCCAGTCTCGGCCACACAGCTCTTTGCCTATCAGGCTGCTGTGGCAAAGGTTTCTCCCGCGAAGAAATCCACCCTGTTTCAGAGCGACGTCTTCTTCTAATTTACGACTTCCTGGGGCCTGTGTTACGAAGCAGTCGAAAATCGTGCCTGGCCTAACCTCCATGACAACATATAGTGAAGCGATAAGTCACCGTTAAAATGTAAATTGTTGGGTCGGCTTTGTAAAACGGGTCCCTGGTTGGAAAATAGCTTGATCCTAGCTGTTCCGAATAAACGATTATGTTCTGTCCAAAACTTGTTTCCTGTGTGAAAAGGTAGGGTTGATGATAAGTGGAATATGATAAATTTACTATTTTGTCTCCAACTGTTGGAGGTTCCGAGTTAGATTGTCCACCGGAAACCTAACAATAAACATACCTGGATGGGGAAATATTTGTCGAGTCATGTAGGGTGCGAATATTCTTATGTTGGGTAGACCCTTATCCATGTATCAGTTGATCAGCCAACACTCGGATTTGGTGTGGGATGAGTGGGCACAAGGTGAGAGTCTAAGACGTGGATGTGGATTGGTTTCCACCGGTGACCCTGTCGGGCTACGGTATGTTCACGTTTCACGACAATATGCCTTAAATAATCTATCTACCCCGGCCCACGCTGGGATCTTAGCCGGCTTAGGAAACGTAGCAAATACATGGCTTCAGCATAGCTTTCTTATGACATATATATGCAGAAACCGTCTTTATAACATGACTGAAATATAGTAGTCAAAGGGGCACATAAACCCTGATCAAACAAACCGCCGTATGAATATTTTCTTCTTTGGAATTGCAATTTGTACGTAAGTCACCAAACAGGACTTCTAAAGGACGAAAAATACATTGCTATATGTCCCCGAAGCAGACTTCAGCCATCGCCTTTTTGCCGATCACAAACGACATGCATACATGTAACTTCGCTGTTGGATGGTAGACGCTTTCTGCTTTTGTTACATTATCTAACTGCTTTGTAACAGATTCATTTTGATCTTACCTAACTTGGATTTCTTTAGTGAGAAGTCCTGTGTTATGCGATCGTGCTTGTAAATTACCCCAAAACTCCCACGTTCCCTGGAGTCAATAACGTGAAACCAAATTGCGGAACCAAATTAGATGTTTTCCACTTATGTTCAAAGCCAAGTTAGCATTTTATCCAAGAAAACGAAGTTCTCCTCTTCCTGCTTAAAAACTAATTGAAACTTAAGGTCGGTGCCAACATTATTATCATGTTAAGTTGGCCTGGATGTAACGTGACCTAACCTCTAATTTTTTTTCTCGTTTTTGCCAAACTCATATTTTATTGTGCCTTTTTTATACTTTCCTATCACCAACTAATTCGCATAGGCGTAACCGAAACTGGATGGTCTGCCTTACCTCGTCTCATGGAGTGTGAAAATCAGATTGACTGTTTCCTGAACTGGATCCCGTCTTCGCTACTCTGCACCCGCTAACCTTTTCTTCGGGGGGGGGGGGGGGAAGCAAACCCAATTACTTAAACCCAGAGAAATGTGGCATTTCTCGGCATTTCTGCCAATAATGCGTCTTGCGTCATGCCTCTCTTCTACAATCGTCAGGTTTCCGATTTGACTGACCCCAAAACCGCTGCCTAGCCAAACACTAACGGCGACCCCATGACTGTAATTTCTCAAGTATCTATATTTAATTGAACCAAGAGAGCATCCCTCTGCGTGCATTCCCCGAGAGCACGACGGGTACGCAGATCTATTCAACAGAGATTATCCAGTCTTGTTCCGTTGTCCCACGTAGGCTTCTGACACAATCCTGGAAAGCATCTTGCACCCGCTGTTGTGTCAAAGGTGATAATTAGAACATTGTGGCATCTTCTTTGTCGTGAAAAATCTTACCATTGTGCCTAGAAATAAAGGCGTGAATTATGAGCAAGCTCCAGAGACGCTTAAAAACGTTTAGTACTTCCAATGCACCCGTATGCCGGTTTGGAGTCATTCAGGCACTTGAACATTTGTAGCTTTCTCTACTGTGGTGCTTAAATCTGGTTTTTATCACTCTACCAACATGGAATGCTTTGTTTAGCAGAAGGTGGGATGTTATGTATGTAGTACAACTCATACATGTCGGCGTACGCTTCTCGTAAATCGCACTGGCTTTTTTTCCAGTTGCTGTAAAGCGTGTGATAACTTTCAGTATAAAGCTGGCATTGTCTAGGGTTTGAGACCTGCAATGAGAAGAGATTGTTTTGGTCTGAACGTCGTAGTATACAAAACGCCCACCATAAAGGAGATTCCAGGTGAATAATCGCTAGACCAATTTCGAAAACAACGTTTAACAAAAACTACCAATTAAAAAAGAAGATGAAGATGAAGATGCCTTAGGACGAAGTCATGTAAAGAGAAGCAGTAAACATCTGTTTACTGGTGCCGAACAGGTTGTAGAGGCACGTACATTTAGTAAATCTCAAAACTCGCGTGACATGCTTACTTTATCACTTGTCTTTCATCAAACATAGGTATCTTTGTTGAGGATTGATTGCAACTATTATACTGTTATATATCAAACGTGGCCATTGTAGGCTTATTAACGTTATTATTTTGCAAAATGCTCTCTGGCCACAAAATGCTAAAGCAGGTAAGCCTATCCTTAACAGTTATGGTTCATGTTTCATTGGTATTAACAATTGACTGACCACTGCAGAATAAAGGTTTTCATCAGTTAAGTTTGCCTAGTGTGTGCAAGAAGAAGAACTAGAGATAGAGAGAGAGTGTGTGTGTGTGTGTGTGTGTGCATGAATGTGAGCCCACGTAATTGCCATGCCTGAACCAACGCTCCCCGACACGCTGTCTTCGTTGTGTAGACTGGTTGTCATAATACATGTATTTATTATATCCCCTGGGTGTTTCGGGCGCATTAACCAGGGGTTTGCACTCAGGTAAACCTGGCTAGTTCGGTCACAACACGAACTGGTGAGACCCACTCGATTCTACAGTGCTTTGTGGACAGAAACCCCCGACTTTCACATATTGGACAGGGATCAGTCTGTAGAATATGTGAATACATACCACACTTTCAAGATTTCTTAACTATCGCTCATTACGACGCTGTGGTGTTATAGATTATGTTGTTGCAGTTAATAATTTGCCTTCTCGCTGGGACGATAAACAGTGGTGAAATCCTATTTCATGGGCGATCATTCGCTTTAGCGGTATTTTCGCCCTGGCTGATAGACCACGAGCTAGAATCCCGCTCTCGCTGGTTCAGCAGCGGCTTTAAGTCAGGAGGTTTGTTAGTTACCTAGCGAAGAGCCGTAGCTTTCTCTGTTTTTTTTCCTCTATTTATAAACTTTACCATCCTCCTGAAAGTGAGAAAACATACCGCCCTTCTGTAAGCGAAAAAATTATTGAATACACCCTTAAACTCCAACAAAAAAAGAACAAAGTACAACACAGATTATTCTCATTGTATCCGTCGTGCTTGTTTTCAGCCAGTTAACACTGATTTTGTTCTCTTTGAGGCTTATTGCTTCTAAATAAGAGAGTAAACAAACGACACACGATCCTGACACTAGCGTTTACCCCGTTATTCGAGTCAACAAAAGGAGATGTAAAATCATTATGTTTTCCCAGATATATACAGTAATAGATACATTTCATACATTTGACAATTTTTCTTCACACCAAGTAATAAACATAGCTTCTTTGATGTTTTGTTTTAAAACACGTGATTTTGGATTTGACACGCTTTAAGGTGGGTCTTCAAAAAGTGCGCTGAAATTACTCTGCAAAGTCATTTCAGAATTTCGTGTAAGTTTACACCTGGAATTTTATTTACTGTCGCAAACAATCGTCATAAAATCCTGACTGCCGTCAGGCCATTTGATGCAGTTGAACTTACATGCACGGGATCATTTTGATATTTTAGTTTTTCGCCAAACTTCTTCGCATGAGCGTTGTTTTGTAAAACTGGTCTGGAGATATTTTCGCCGAATCGTTGGCGACTGGTACATGACTGTCTGTCTGATCGCCTAGATTAAACGGACTGCTATCGAACCGTGTTTCAGTAACATTTGTAGAGTATGAATGAAGTGTAAGAATGTTCCTTAGGTTTAATGGAGAGTGTCTCCAGGGATCAAAGCCGAATAAAATGGTGCTTTCTTTATTTTGAACCTTGGAGTCAAAATTAAAGTTTATTCGGTTAAGAGGATAGACATTGTGAGTTAAAGTTTTTAAGTGTCAAGTCCGACATCCCAGGAGCGTTCTATGCCGATATTAAATAGCAAGGTCTATTTCCAAAACAACATAAATCGAGAGTTTCCAAAAGGGGGGAATATGTAAGAAATAATATGTAAATAGTAAATAAAGCTGGCAATACGTAAGGGAGAAGCAATCATCGGTTTTCAGCTATGCAGGGAAGGCAGTCGATATTCTTGGCGTGACGTTCAGTTCTAATTATAAATTAGGGGGTCCGTAGTCTTTGAATAACTTTCAGGTCGATCACAGATCCAAGTATCTCAGTCGTGCTTTCATTTCAGCTGGTCACAAAAGCCTCGTGTTGCATGTTGTAATAAAAATGGACATTTTAATAGCCACTAGGAATACGGCTGAGCGACTAAGACTGAGTGGTCGAAGCTTTGGGTGAAGGTTTACTTGTTTTAATACTGCCTGAAAGTGGGGGATTTTGTCTGATTGTCCGTTGAAAGTCTTAATTTTGAGTATTGCAAAGTAAAGTATGAGGGCACGTTACTTCTTTTGTCATGAGAATAGTTTTGCTCCTTCGGAAAGAACGTAATATTGTCCGGATCAAATGACAGTGTGTTGACGTATCACGTGAATAAGAGACACGTGCGGAAGAAATATTTCAGAGCAGACTTCATGCTGCAGACGGCCGCCCCGGAATCACAAATAGGGGGTTGTCTCGCACAGTGTTTTTCAACCCAGGAACGTGTTTTTTCGTCTGTGAAAACGAAAAAGTCATCTTAATGACGGTTTGGATAAAAGTTCTAAATAACTCCTCAGCGCATACGTGGGCCTCGTGTTTCTGTTTACTGGAGAAAGATTCACGAACAAATCACCATTCTTGTGATGGCGATGAAATCGCACTTAAGCACGTTTTGATGAAACAACAAATCTCTGGCCAATAATCTCTATATTAGAAACCTGACATCATTCCATTGTCGTCAGTAAATCGTACTATTGTTCAGGACATCTGGGGCCGAAGCCTAGATGGATCCTGAATGATTTCCTGTTAGATAGAGCTGCGATTGTGAACTGGAGCGGTGATCGTGGCTTAATACAACCCACGTGTAGAGACTTGTGTGCCGTGAACAATGGTGATTCGCATACGACGACTTACGTCCAAACAAGTCTAGAATTTATGTCAGTAAATATATTACCCTAATAACACATTGACTTTATGATGTGTGGACATTTTAGGATTTTGTGGACATATTTATTATTCTGTTTTCTGACGGATTACATCTCCCGGATAGGATTCTGATCCGATTTGCCGGTGAACGCGGTGACATGCAGTGAGGATTCTTTGGAACAGAATGCAGCCGTTATGTGTTGTGAATTCGAGTTTATGCATGCAATTTGGTGAACGTGTCACTGAGGATGCCCTGGTCCACGTTCCCCGTCTGGAGTTGAACTTAACAGCTTTTGTTGTTGTTTGTCTCATCTGAAAAATCTCTTGAAAACGAAAAAATTGCTTTATATCAGGGAAGTTCGGTTGATTGCACAGAATACGTACCATTTTATCACAATTGGTTAGACGGTACATTTTATAACAAAGGTATCACCACACGTGCTGCGTTCGTCGTATATGTCGTTCTCTCACCACTGTAGTCATCCTCGCCTTGATAATCAAAACCGAATGTGATTTGGCGTGACGAAGTTTTTGTAAATCTTTTCAGGATATGTAATATATGTAGGCACACCTGCTGTTTTCGTGTGATTGTTTATATTAAATGTGATGACAACACAGCATGTTGTAACACAGCCTATAAATACATTTACATATACATATATCCGTAAAGCCATGCCAACATCAGGAATGTATAAACAGCAAAAGTAAAGTGCTTCACAACAAGGATTTCATACTCTAAGTTTAATTTGTACCTGCATATGCAAAAGTCATCCAACATCAAAATGAGGAGGTGTGATAGGGCGCTGAAAGTGCCCATGGCTAGCACAGCCACTTGCAAACAGAAATCAGTTAGTTTGTCTGTGACGACTGTCAATCATCAGTTAACCGCAAAATGGGTCATGGTCGAGTTATCAGAACAGAAGGCCACTTACAGGCTTGGTTGGTATCTAACATTTAATATTTTTCATTGACTTTTTGCTTTTTGTTTGAACACCGTACAATCAGATACAAAGTTTGTCGTCTCCTGTTCCAAGGATCCAACCAAGTTTTAATTTTCTACCTTGACGTTTCTTTAAAATATAATTGTAAGCAGAATTTCATAATGGACCAATATTACAGAATATGAATATAATACATCTTGTTTGGCCTTTATTACATACTATTTTGCCAATAGGTAGCAGAAACTATCAACTCAGTAGAGATCGTAACATACAGTTTCAAACGCTATCATTTTTGTTGATTCCAAAATTGATACTTTTTTGAAAAATCATATACACTCATATATTCTATATGTCGAAATTAAAGGAAAAAAGTAAAATAGGTAATGGTCAATTGGTCAATTCATGGCCAGTTTATCGTATTCATGCAATTTGCTTAACAAGTAGCAAGATTTGACTCTCAGGGCGTGTAGGCAGTCAGTTGAAAACATAATGTCCACATTTGGCTGCGTTTGCTTTTATGTTTCCAGCAGAGATAAATTTAACGTTTCTGCTCATAAAACTGCTTCTTGTAGAGAGCTGTATACCAGAATGACACCCTTAGCAGCCAAGGAAATACTTCTAGCTTTCCGTCTCTTTGGAGGAAAAAAACGGACATCAATTTCACCCACTTTTTAAGAGTTAAAAAGTTCCCTCAGTGGTGGCTATAGGCCCATCCCCGTGGACAGTGTGTATTTGAACGCAAAAATCGCAGGGACCTTCCCAAGGCTTTCGTGGCGTCACAATTACAATCAAAGGCAAAGGGCACAGGGAATCATCCCCTGAGAGATTAACAGGCAAATCAAGGCACATTGTTCCCTAAGCAAAGAGGAAACACTTACGCCGTTGTTCGAGACTGGAGTGACACGAATGAACCTTGGTGAATACTCCGTAACTCCGAGCCGAGCCGTCCGAATTTTTATAATTGCACTTTGTGTGTGAGGCGACGAAAACCAGGTGGATGTTCTTTTTATCAGTGAGCTGCAAATCTGCTGTCCATACGACTGGGATTATAAAGGACGTATCGACATGTGACTTCGTCACCTTCATACTCATTTGACCTTGGGCCAAACTTTGACCTTCTAGAGCAAAAGGGAGTGCTGAAAATTCATAACAATAATTTACATATTTA
This sequence comes from Acanthopleura granulata, assembly GCA_016165875.1. Taxonomy (NCBI): domain Eukaryota; kingdom Metazoa; phylum Mollusca; class Polyplacophora; order Chitonida; family Chitonidae; genus Acanthopleura; species Acanthopleura granulata. The sequence goes on along the minus strand of JABBOT010000015.1, from coordinate 3,001,930 downwards.
AGATTTTAAACATCTTTGAAAAATAACATGTTGATGACCTCAGTGATTTTTGTGCACAATTTGGTGAACAGGCGGGCTTTTGTGAACAGCTTAGACAAAAGAGGAAAAATGGCGGTTTATTTTAAGCAAGTTCTATCTTTGCGGAAAAGAAAATAGGAAAGAGATGTTAAAATAAGGCACTGAGATGTACAGCATCACCGATAATATTCTAATACGACACAAACTTCAGTGTCATCCAATGTACTCATTGTACATTTGGCTGCACTTATGTGGGTCCCAGAAGATCCAAGGGTGAAAGAAAGAGACAAGCAAAGAAAAGGTTATCAGGTAGATGGCGCTCTGGTGTCGCCAGGAACTTGTACACCACGGCGTTTTTTTTCTCCCCAAACCATGACCAAGACAGAAAATTTTGCTCGTTGTTTTCATGTTCTTCAGTGGACATCGATCTTCGTCGATCCTTCCTCGCTGTTATAAACACTCACGGCGCTTGAAAGTTGTTGAATGATACAATTCAAACGCGAATGAGATACCTTATGTTTGTATTCGACCAGGAAATTATCTATGCGTTACTGTCTATGTGTTTGAAATTTGAATTCCGTATCACACACAGAATATTGGGTCTCTATCTACCATTAGTAAAAATTGATGAGCTCTTCACTCTTTCATGCTTCCAGCCTTATTTATTCCTAACAGTTTATTTCTTTCCTTTGGGAACTGGTGTTATAGGTTGTTTTGGGATGGCTCCTATGATTAGGAACGCCTCTGCATGAACAACTAGTAGTACTGTATACGGATATCTAGAATGGCATTATACATAAACCATGCTGTTATAATTTTCCTCTCTGTCAGTTTAGACTCTGTTGGTTCTTCGCTTATCTATCCATGGGTTCATTTGTAGGAAGACATGTTAAGCTCAGTACGGGCACGTAGCTGTCATGGCGATGTAATGGATGTTTACCATGGTGGCTACGTACACGTGACTCTAACAGGTTTCGCGTAAGTGGATTATGTTCTGTACATTTATGTGTCATCACATAAATCAATACCGCCAATGTAGCAGTACTCCATAATTATCTCTAATCATGTACACCCGCTATCGCAATACTCTTTCTACTATTGATTACTTTTGATTAACTTCCTTTTGTCGTGCCCAGCTCTTGTGATACAAAAGTTTCATACGAAGAATAACCTGCGACATATCGTCCATAAACCCACATTCTGCTGGCGGACTGATCATACCAAAGGCCTGGTCCCCTTGCGTTGTTATCATGGGATTTTCTTAAAATAAATGTGATGAAAACGGAGCAATTTGAGTAATTATACACCATTGGAATCTAATTGATTGCATTTTACATGAATGCATTTTCTTATCTAACTGTGGTTCAGCTCGGGTGCGAGAAGGGACAGGTTTAAGTTTCTACAATTTTTAAGCAACTACACAAACAGCTGAAATAAAATCCTGACCTTAAGTTGACGGCAAATTTCACCGTTTACATGAGTCTATTTGTCAACTATCACATGTTTCGTCTTGCTTTGGCTTTGCTCTTTGTGGTGTAGTCTTATATATGGGACAAAGTACCACTTGCGCTAGATCTCGTTTCGCATGATTTTACGAATTTGGCAAATCGCTTCCAAGATACAGCGTGTAGGACATCTCAGCAGCAGTCGAAAGGCAAAAACAGGTAACATTGGTCGATACAGCGGCTTTTTTTTATAACTTGCCCATCACGATCGATGGAGCAGCTTTTGAATGTCTGTCCGTCAAAGTCCTGCCCAAGTCTGACAATCTGATCTGCTAGATCCGGCAGCATCCCCGTTAATCAATGGTCGCGGCTGGACTCAGGTGAGGACGTGGCTAACGCCCAGTATTCAATGCCTCACAGATTGTCCTCACAAACTGGACAAATAACGGACGGCTTAGGTGACCTTCGCTGTAATAATTGCCCCGGAGTCAATTGAATTCCAAGCTGATATCAGGCTAAGTGTTCATTGGCAGACAACCAAGTCTTGACCCCCCTCAATTAAGCAGGCAACAACAACAACACTGCCCGTCTTTTTTGTATTCGACCGTGAGTGGGCATTTACGGCTTAATCTAGTTCAAATTTGGGACGGCTCCCTGGACCAAGTCCTACTTATGCCGTTACAGATGGATTTTGAGGATAGATTTATACTGATGCTGAGCGAGCCTTCTTACATGTAGACTTTCTGATGCAGGTAAACTCAATTTCAAGCGAACAGATTATCAGTCAGTGGGTTGCTGTCTCATATAGCTTACTTCTTGTTACATTGCATGTCAGCGCTTAGACTAGCGTTCGTTTACTTGGCTAGTGTTTTGTGCCGTTTTCAAGACGGCGGTTCGGACCTGTTTCATAAAGAAGAGGGTAAAAGCAGAGCAGTGTGATAGTTGGGAAATGGTAACAAGTACCGGTTGAGGTACGACCTCTTGTCAGTTTACCCCATTTAGGATCATGCCAAAGCCTTATGTCAACAAGGTGAATGAGTTTTTCACCACGTTCAACGAGATCGTTTTTAAATGGTGAAAGAAATCAAGGAGAGCCCTACGAAAAGCACTTCAAAACTGTGGCTGTTGACAAACCTCATTACGTAAGGCCACAGATGAACCAGCAATCTGGTGCTAGTGGCCTGAAGTAGGGTGAAGGTTGACCCAATAAAGTTTGCCCACCTTAATGAGATGAAATAGCAACAGACAGCATAAAACCCGTCCATAGCGAAATTGTGCTCGACCTGTTCATCTGAGTAGCATGTAGTTTGCATCCTTGAAGGTCTTTTCCTTGTGCAGATGCAATTCAAAGTTAAATCCTGCATTAGCTTATCTAGCACTGTTCAGGATAACCAATGCAGTGTATCTGGTTTGCCTTGGATGTCAGCCTACTTCATTAAGCCGACGGACTGGCTTTTCCCTCTTTCTTGATAGGAAATCTTTGGATAATTGCCATTAGAACCTGCATTGTTGAATTAGGCGGGCCTGCCTAATGCTGACACATGGCTTATTGCTATCTGACTCTTTAACACGATGTAAACACGATGAGTAGATTTCAAGGTGAATCGCTAAGAACCCCAGTGTACCGTCTCCACAATTAATTAGCAGTTGGAGGTGATGTTGTCTTAGCAATCCTCCAAAGGGATTCCATTTGCCAGCATCGAATCTACAATCGTTCGGCGTTCATTCACATTTTATATTTTGTTGCAACAGTTTCAGAGATGATCTTGATTACTTTTGGCTTAGCCCAGCTTAAAAGAAGTGGACCAAGACCCCAAAGTGCAAACTGGTACTCAAGTGCAACAATTCTCTCTGGTAAATGAATGTCTTACGCGTCCTGGTCCAAAGGCGTTGTGTCTTCATTTTGCTTAATTGGAATTGCCATTTGGAATCTGGTACTACAAGAAAAAAATGACAGAGATGTTCTGTGTTTGAAAAACCAAATGCTATCTCTTACACCCAAAGTCTTGGGCTTAGTCGCAGATAGATCATATAGTTGATACTGACATTCAGTTCTCATATGACAACCTGAGTACTAAGCGAAGTATACAAATGACAGTTCAAGCTCTAAACCAGTGAAACAATATACAAGATCTTTGCCGGCCTTTCAGTCAATTGCTGGATTAGTTCAGACACCACCAGAACCCTGGTCATGGAGGTCTCGTGTTCGAGTCTACCGACTGCTGGTTCGACCACGGCTTTAAGCCAGGGCCCTGGTCGGTTCCGGTGGTTTCCACCGGGCTCTATATGGTTTCCTTCACCCATAAACCTGGCCACTTTTCAGAAAAGTGAAATATTCTTGAGAACGGCGTGGAACCTATGCGAAGAAACCGACATTCGTATACCGGCCTTGAACGAGATGGGCGTTCCAGGTCAATAGTCGGAAGACCAGTTTCCAAAATCGACAAATAACACAAATCACCAAAGAACTGACAGAAAAAAGGCAATTATAGGCGATTATAAAGGTTCTTTCAACACTACCGATGTAATTATCGGCTTATTACAAGCTTTTTATCCATGCTTTAATGATTTAATTCAGCTCCCAAGAACATTCCTTGTGTCTTTCCATCATTTATGAAAACAGAATTTGTCCAGCTAGTTTTACTTACCAACTGAAATTAGTTATATCATTACTCACCCGGAACGCCCATTTTGGATGACGGTTCTGTGTACGGATATTGATTTAAAAGGCAGGCCAAAGGCATGAATTAATAATAATAATAATTAATTTTTATATTTTATATGCTTTCTTACTTCTCTGGTGGTTTGTGTAATTTGTTGTTTTTGGAAACTGGTCTTTGCTATTATTGACCCTGAACGCCCACTTTGGTTGACGGCTAGTATACGAATGTCGGTTTCCACGCTTATGCTAACAACGTATGAGCTATTAGGCGTAGATTTCGGTTTGACGCCTTAAACGCTCTGCCTAATCAATTGTTACGCACTTAGTTTTATCTATACCGGCGACATTCGAAAGCCGGACAATCTTTACATGTGGCATTGTCAAGGCTGTTATCTGGCCATCTGACATCGATAATAGGAAATCCCCTCTAAACAACTTTGTCCACTAAAGTTATGTCATTGCATTATGGCCGAATTTAACGGATGTTTGCCTCTGGACTAGGCTGTTTAGCTGTCCTCGCTATACAAGTTTATATTACGTCCTGCACGATGTTCGCCGATACTTTCGATTCAACAACGTTTGTATTCTTAACAAGAAGTACGCACAGGGTAGAGCTCATCCTCTTCTCTCCCCACCCCCAACCTCACTGCCCTTTGAGAGGTTTGCCCTCTCTCTCTCTCTCCCGGAGGACACATTCCTATCTATGTATCCACTTTAGCGTATTCGTGCGAGTTAAGAATGTATTATCGCCGTTTAAGGAATCTTGGTGAGCAAGCGCGTGGGTCTGGTCCCCAAATATACACGCTGCGTTTGTGCAATTCGTACGGGTTACTTCCACGAGCAACACTTATAAAAACAGAAGGACAATATCTTGACAATCCACTCTGCCGAAACATTTAAGTATTTGACCTTAACCACTATTCGGATCGAAGTTCAATTATACGTTGGCCTATTTAAGACAATATTGCATGCAGCAATGATTTTAGCCGACGTCGAAGTGTGATAAAGAAGCTTATCGGACCAAGTGTTTAAGATTAAAAGCCTAGTTCCTGGATGCCTTCACCTGGTACATGATCAGGTCTCTGATTAAATTTAGAAGATTTCTTTACGAACTTGACGCTTCACTGAAACCGACTGCTTTTCTTTATATGACTACTTCATATATTTTGTTACTTCCTTGGCGATTTGTGTTTATCATTATTTTAAACAACGATTTGGCCGCTATTCACCCGGAACGTGTATTATGGCTGAGGATCGGTGTATAAAAATCTGTCATGATATCTAGATTTCTTATAAAAATCTGAGAAACATATGACATTTTATCTAGTTTATCAGAAGAAAAACCGGCAATAAATTTAGTGCAAAGTTCCATTTGTCTTGTATTTCGTTAATAATTATATTACTACAGAAGACTCAGTTGGTTAGCGTGCTTGCGCAGCGTAATGACCCAGAAGTTTCCCCCCAATGCGGTCTCTGTGAGTTCAAGCTCAGGTTATGCTGGATCCCTCTCCTGCCCTACGGGGAAGGTCTGCCAGCAACCTGTGGATGGTCGTGGGTTTCCCCCGGGCTCTGCCCGGTTTCCTCCTACCATAATGCTGGTCGCCGTCGTATAAGTGAAATATTCCTGAGTACGGAGTAAAACACCAATCAATTAAATAAATAAATAAATAGTACGGAAGACTACAGCATAGAGATCAAAACCAGAGCAGTGGCGACAGTGTGATAGTTGGCAAATGGTCACAAGTTACCGGTGAAATCTGTCTGGACTACTGATATTTTCTGAGCTTTAAACAATTTAACAGTCACTTGGCAATTTCAGAATAAAACTACGTATTTTAGTACCTCCAGTTAATAAATGGTAAATTTTCAACTGTATACTGTATGTGTCTAGAACCTTACATTTAGCTTAGAACTGCAACTACAGCACGATCACTGGGCATACAAACCAAGTGTAGTGCAGTGAATTGTATAGAAGTTCTGTAAAAATTTTTTGCCCTTAATTCTTGTTGACACCCACAAATGAAGGATGAAGTTGACAATATTTATTACATACATATAAAATGGGAGTGTTCCTGATGTTTTGATGATATTTGTATTCATGTGGTAAGTAATAAATAGGGCGAAATACTGGATTTGTATTACGACAGTGTTATGACTATATGGCAAAGTTGGTAGATGATGTGATAAGTATTTTTGCTTTTCCTCTGCCGTAAGCAACTGTTAAATGAGTGGATGGCTTTTCAAATGAAACATCGAAACACTGCCTACTCGTACATAGACAAGGGCTGGTTGATTAGTGAGCCGAGCTAGAGAGGGAAGAGAAACGTCCTTATGGATTTTTCTTCCTATGTTTTCTAATTTTTAAGGTGTATGCAGTAGGGCATTGGCTGATAGTAGAAGGGGTCGAAAAACACATAGTGGCCGCCTATCGTCAGGTATTTGATAAACTTCCTGACATCCTGAGGTAGTCAAACTTCAGCGAGAGCGATCTCATCGGTCTAAGGGTTGACAAGCTCTGCGATATAGCCATTTATAAGTGTCTGGGCTAGTCAGGGCCCCGATGTATATCAAGCTATTGAGTTTAATAACCAAGTATGTTCGCGCGAAAAGATATCAGTTGTTACATAACTTCCTGTTCTGTGTCATGGAAAAGTATGTCACTCCTGCTACATAATGCATGCGTCGGCAGTTTATATTTGCTCTGCACATGTACCGAATGGCATTTGGGGGGGGGGGGCTCCTTGCACAAGGTGCTTAGCGCATCAGTGGAGCGCAATGACCCAGGAGCCTCTCACCAGTCCAGGTCATGGCTTCCTCTCCTGTGGTACGTGGTAAGGTCCGCCAGCAGCCAGCGGATGGGCGTGGGTTTCCTCCGGGCTCTGCCCGGTTCCTCTCACCATAATGCTGGCCGCCGACGTATAAGTGAAATATTCTTGAGGCGTAAAACAGGCGTAAGGCGTAAAACAGCTATCAATGAAGTAAATAAATACAAACCACATGACTTCAGTAACTACACTTAATGTACAGTCGTACATGGAAAAAAGAAACACTGGGAAGGTAGTGAGAAATACTGGGAATATTAAAACAAAACTGTGCTTACAAAAATCGAAAATACATGCTGTGTTTTAGTCGTTTGGGCCTCAAGCACGGAACGCTTTCTTCACGAAACGTTCACGTTTTCTTACAAGTGAATGACTTGCTATAAGTTGATATTGTTTCATTATGCGGAAGAAATACATTCATTACACTGTCGCCTATCGGATTATCGACAGACAAGCTGAAAACCTACATCAGCACATTTTGAGGCTTTGACGCAACTCTACCATTTGACTTTGGTGAACTTGTCATAACGATTTTTGAACTGTTCCGGATCGGAGTTTGTCGGTGGAGACATAATCAGCTTCGACTTTGCCCTTGAGGGCTGCACACACATCTATACTGACAAGTCTCGCTGAAGTTTCGCCGTTTTTTTTTCTCAACTTGTCACGAGCCAGGTTTTGATTTCCGCACTCTCTTTCCGCAACACGCAACAGGTTTACGTGTTAGGTTTACTTAACCATCGACCTAGCAAATGTTTGCTTACGACCAGTTGCGGCTTCGATGCGCAACTGTAAACTCTTGCTAGCGAGACTTGTAGCTGCGGAGCATAGGCTGAGCAAATGCCATCTTATCCTAGGCGACCTTAAACTATGGATAGCACAGATGGAGTGTATGTTAAGGCCGGGCCTGGCTGAAGTTGTACATAACACACGCATGAATTTCCCAGTGTTACTCTACAACGCTTTTACAGAATTTTTTTCCTGTCTTATATCGTGTGTTACGCCGAAATTCCCACAGAAATTTTGCAGGGCAGAGTTTTATTTTGACTTGTTTTATGGGCCTCGATTTTCAGGGCTAAGCAGTACGCTTCAAAAACCATTTGTAAATTTGTAGAAAAATCTGAATTATTTCAACGATCTTAAAACGTTGCGATGTGCCGGAAGCAAGACACGACGCAACACGACTACCACACTTAAGGCGCTTAGGATGTAGCTGTAAATGTTGATCGCCTAGAATGAATGTTATTTTGAATGGTTGATACTCTAGCAAATCGCGAATAACCAAGACAAGGATAAGAGACAGGAAATCTGGAAAATAAAAGTTTCAACGTTAATGTTCAGAAAATGAAAAAGGTAACAAGAACCACGAAGCTCAATGTGGCAAGAACAACAACAACAACAAGAAATAACCACAAAAAAAAAAACAAACAAAACACATGGACCGAAAGAAAAAACAATGATCCTAAAGCTCATGTGGTTTGAATTCCCTGATTCCTCTGTTTCCTTGCGTTAATAAGCAAATTCACACTTGTGTGTGGACGCGTGTTCTAACATTCACAGCCTAAAGAGGAAGTAGAACAATAAAAAAACTTCAACAGAAAAATCGTCTGGACTACCACATGGATGACACGACCATAGGGTTTAGCGTCACACACGATCAATCCATGGAGGAACACTTTCCGCGTAAAATATTTCGACTGAGGTCTCTTGTTTATTCATTACCGCCTTTACAGTGACGACTTTTAGACAAACCGTAAAACAAAGAGAAGAAAGATCAGTCTAGCTTAGACCGCGCCGACATTGCCCAGGAAAAGGTAGATTATCTCATTGATGGAGGAGTCAGTCAAGTTATCACTAAGTTTGAAGCCTTTGGCGTTTGCAGTTTGCTATGAGGTGTTTGTAATATTAATGAAGAGATGTCACACAACAGTAGTTTTGGTTCAAGACGTAACGTATGTTCAGTCCTAGCAAACATAATATTGCTAACAGTTGCTTCCTGCATATATTGCAAAGAATGCCTTCAAGGGAGCACACTTGAATTGGTTTAGCTAAGGGAGTAGCTAATATTTATTTTAGAGACTATAGTGATGTAACTCATCTCGATTCGTCTACAAATCATTGCTTGCATCTTTAGCGTTGTAACTTATGTTGTAACTTATAGTAACTTGTGCTACTGTGGCGTGTTAAAAACTATGGGCGACTGTCTCAAAATTCGTGTTAAAAACTAATTTTACGTGAATTTTTTCGTAAGTTACTATGTCTAGATTATATAGCGCCCTGATTGATTTACGAGAAATGTTACAGAAAAATAAATTTTGAAAACTACGCAAATGAATTTTTTTTACCGTAAATTATATCACCTAATGCCTAATAACTTACACGCCAGAAAAAAATGATAATTCCGATTTTCGATGTGTGTTCCATTAAAATGACTCCTTTGCTCAGTGGTCTGACTTCTCGCTCAAGTGAAGAGTATAATTCCTTCGGCGGGATGTGTCTTTAGATTCTTCCAGTCTACTAATAAATGGTATTATCTTCCGCGTCTATAAATGAGAGTTCAAATCTGTCAATCATTATTCAGTCTTAATTATGGGTGGAGAAAAGACCACCATGGCAACACAACACAAAACATTAAGTCATTACCATCTCATACAAAATCTCGTTTTTCCCGCGCCGTGCGTGATAATCCGTTGTTTACCACGACAAGAACACAAGCGTGAGTATCATGGGCTAATCCATGCGCTCCGCATACACATTCACAAAAAAAAAAACAAAAAAGAAAAAAAACAACAACGATATCCTCCCTACATGCTCATGCATCCTGTGGGAAAGGATACGAAAAAAACCAAGAAGAAAACAAGATTGGAATAGTAACATTTGATTTGTGCTTTCCCGTTTCCTCGTTACGGGCTTGGATATCGGATCTGGGCAAGTTTTTGGACGTGCTGTTTTCAACAACACGGTCCCTGGGGCCAGAGAAAGGTGACCGGGCATGGGGCTTAAGATCTGTGCAGTGGAGTTAAAGCCACGTACATGTCCTAAAGGAATCAGTGGACAGTTGACTCGGACAATACCCTGATCCGGAAGTGCTCTCATTTACATTATCTCCACCTTAATCCTTGCAAATTAAACATGAAGTTTGCTCATCTGGTTAAGAGACAAAAATCCCAAAACAAATGAGAAAGAGACATAAGTGAGTAAGTTAAGATTCTGGTCTCTAACCTAAGCAAGAACGCCTAATGTCATTTCCCAGTACAGCAGTTTCACAAAATGCTGTCCGTAAATTTCAAAGTACCGTGGTTGCACATATTATTTTACAGCTTCGCTTTTATTATTTATGTATATAAGAGGATTGTTTTGGCAATCGGTCCTGCGATTATTGACCTGGCACATCCATTAATATGGTTGAAGGTTAGTATACGAATGGTTGTTAGTACACCAGTCTATTTTCAGTCTAACCTCGAATATTTAACCTAACCCAAACTTACGCATAGGTTAAGTAAACAAATGCGTCTACCTCTCGTTCAAGCCAAATAAACCTGTATGTACGAGTCTAATGCTAAATCGACGCGCGGTCACGCAGGCTTCATAACGTTATTGCCTGCGCAAATCCTGGGTTGAGCGTTAAGAAGCAATGTCGTGCCAAAACACACGGCGTTTATGCTTTTTTGTTTGGTTTATTCCCAATATGAAACAGATTGATTCACACTCTTAAATAGAGAAGCTCATAAAGAGGATTATGTTACTTCACCTTTCAAGGAATCTCCATCTACTGTCTTCAAGGTTAGCCTATATATGTGGCCGAAAATCACCACATTGACAAACACTTGTTCATATTTATTTACATTTTTGTTTCTTTACTTTTTGGAAATGCTATCATTCGTAAGCTTTAGTGTTGACTTGTGTAATCTTTTTTTTCCCAAGGAGCGTTTCCCTGGGATGTGTACCACGTATCAAATCTCTACTATCGCAATGAATTATAAAAGCTGACTGGTAGTCGAAATCGCTGACGACATAACAAAGCTCGGCGGACCGAAAGAACGTATCTTTAAGCTTAAATTAAAGTTAATTTCTTGCTGCGATCATATACACAAATGAGATAAAACACGAATGATATTTATGGTTGCTTAGTCAGCAATTAAGAACTGTTATGCAGGCTTACCTACAAATTACACACACAAAACTAGGCTTTTTGGTCTTCGTGTTTTGCCTTTACTTTTTCTGGTACATGTGTCACAGCAATGGCACACATTTTCGATTCACTGGTGTGCGACTCATTTTGCCCAGAGTAAAACCTTTTGCACACCTTTCTGCTCTGCAAAGCGCGTATCTCGTCCTGTAGATTTAACAGCTAGATGACGTCACTATTTTGCTTATGTTTCCATGTAAAAAGGTGCATCGACAGTTGTCTTAAGCCGCATCGATATAAGGGTAAACGCACGTCTTTACCAGAACAGGGGCTTTACGCTGTTCAAAACGGTAAACATGGAAACCATTTGAGTTCTGATGAGGCCTTGCGGTTATATAAAGCTACGTTTAGAACTACCGCACTCTACACCGAGTCGCTTGGAGACATTGTGCCACGGGGTTCCGACAATTGTAAGAGATTATGACTCAACATATTTTAGCAGTTGTAACCGATGGATTTTAGAGTATCGTGTGTCATAATATTGCACAGCTTGTGGAACATGTCTCAACTAGTCTGATCAACAAAGTCCAAGAGCAATTTTTGCACAACAAATCTTTTCTCTTTGTTTCCGAGTAGCTATAATTATGGAATGTGTGATTCTGTGGATAGGAAAACAAAGAAATGTTTTTCACCATTGAGTCCTAAACATTAACCCCATTTATATCGCATTTGGCAGTTTGCAACCAGTTTAAACCGAGACGAATGTGCCGTCTTAAAGATTGACGGTCGTCTGGCGTTTTTGAGTAAGGTGCAACAGACCACTGGGACCACAGACTCGAATGGATCCCTGACCATTGACCACAGACTCGAATTGACCCTTGACCATTGGAACCACAGATTTAAATTGATCACTGACCAATGGGGCCACAGACCCGAGTGGGCCCCTGGCCAGTGGAACCGCAGACTCGAACTGACCACTGACCATTGGGGACACAGATTCGAATTGACCATTGACCAGTGGGACCACAGAATCGAACTGACCACTGACCATTGGGGACACAGACTCGAATTTACCACAGATGGAAGTGGAACGACAGACTCGAAATGAGCACTGACCGTTGGGGCCACAGACTCGAACTGATCGCAGATTTGGATTGACCCTGACCCTTACGGCAGCAGGCTCGAATTGAGCAGTGGATTGGATTGACCCTGACCAGTGGGGTCAAAGACACTAAACCCTTACTAGTGGGGCTGCAGACTCGAATTGACCTCTGACCATTTCCCCGGGCAATCTCGCGGTCCCCATCCAGGAAACTGATCTCAGTGGCATAATTAAGTAAATCAAAGTATCTGACACTTCTTGCGGAAGTCTACAACACGGTATATAAAGAGACAGACCTTTATCTCTTGTCAGACTAGACTCTGTGGTTGCTGATACCAAAAAGCCCTGGTATAAAGACATCTGTTAAGATAAGTTAATACACAAGGAACGTAAATCGTCTAATAAACCACGTTGGCTACCTGTGACCTCGGTTCAAACGCTGGTCAATCTCAGAATTAGACACACACGTGACCATTCTCACCAAGGGATGAAGACCGAGGTAGGTAAGGGGATCTGAGAGCGCTTACTTGTTCTCTCTAGAACACCTTCTAAGTGTCAAGTGCAATGCCGGTCTCTCAGATCTACTTGTATCTCGGACTCTCCAGGGCTTTAGTTTAATCGCCCGTTTTTAGCTTCTAATTTTTGTTAAGCCGTTCAGGCGAAGAATTTCACACCTGGCCCTGAGACGAGGTACAGTAAAGCACTGTTTACCCGATATAGGTCAACAGAAAGGCCCGTATTCCGTTATTGTTTTAGATCTTCCTGAAGACATGGCCAAACTGACCACGTCTGTGTCGCTTGACCGTTGCTGTTATCTATGGGGTTTACACTGACTTCTTCATGGAAGTCCTCTGTGTTAAGCGGTGTGATGCAGGGCAAAATACATGCCGAGCAGCTGGCTTGTCCATCCACTTCCGGAACAAAGAGCTGTTCTTTTCTTCACGGTATAGAAAATTACAGTGTAGAGAGCAGCGACAGCATTGTGACAGTCGACAAATGGTTACCGGTAACCAGTGAAATCCAGCCTCTTCACCTCTGTTCATTAAATCAGCAAGTCTTAGCAATGGACAGCCAGTTTTCACACATGCAGCTAACCTTCAATAATGTTAAAGAGGCTATCGTGGACAATTTTCGGTTTAGTCAATTCTAACTGAACCTTTTGTGTTTTTTCTCTTACTGTCGGCCCATGCAATTTCAGAAAATGTCACCATCCGTATCTGGAGACTTTATGTTTTCAAGTAATAATTAGTTTTCAAAATCGTTCCATTTCGACCCATACTACGAAAATTAATGTATACACGAGAAGTAATGAGTATTACCATATATAAATATAATAGATAGCCACTCGCCAAAGTTTTGAATATAAAACACTGAAGTAGACGTTGTCATTTTATTGCATTCTCGGCGAAAGCAAATGTTTGCGTTGCCCAGTTAACGTATTTGCAACAATATTGACGTCATATGCATGTTCTTAAATGGCAGTTCGGAAAATGGGCCGCCCTCTAACTGAATATTTATGAATTTATGCATATCGCAGAAAAGCTCGATTTCCCATCGTCAGGATATAGATATTCTCGTGTATAGTTTCTAGTTTGAACTCGCCCTCGCATACTTTTATTAAGCCATTATACTGGGGCATAGACTACATTTTCCAGGCCCGACTAATGTCAAGGACAAGGCAGTTACATACAGATATGCATCTTTTGTTTTTTCTTTTGTTGCAATTTTTTTTTGTTTCTGAAAAAGCCCCTCCTTCTTTACCGATATCATTACACAATGATGGGAGTTTCACTTCTTCTGTGCATCTAAGCAACGTTTCTTTAGTACCTATGCACGTTTTCGCTGAGGTAATGCATGTGGAAATGAGTATTGTTCCACTGTTATAATTGAACCTGTCTAATAAAATATTTCCTCTTTATAAAATGTGTAATCTATCTACTAATGAATCTGCGGTAGATGTTTTTTGCCATTCGTACTGACCCAGCAGAATAAGATGTTAAAATACCTTGGACGAAAACCAAAAATTTGGATGACCTCTTGACATAGTTTATGACATGTGCCAAAACTACGCTTGGAGCGGCACAGGTACTTTGTGCCAAGTCAGCAGACCAGGGTTATAATATCCATCTACAAGGATTATTTATGCGGGCACATCTTAAGCTAAAAATAGTTTTGTACAGCGGTTAACCCGGATATGCCTTACCCATGTCGAAACGCTTGTGGACACTGCCCATCACAGCGGTCGAGCCTTTGGCCATGTCATTGATACAGGCTTGGTTATCAGCACCAGCCAGATCTGTTCAAGAAATTTACAAATCATGTTTACTGAATTTGATCTGGGTCAAAATTGTCGAATCCACGTCTAAAATTTTGGGTTGTTTTGATGCCTGGGATATTGATTTCTAATAAATGACACATCAGGTGTACATTCAAAGCACATGCGCAAACGCACACGCAAGCGCACGCACCAAGGCACTTGACCTTGGCACGTTTTGATCAGTTCATACACCCGACACAGGTTATTCTTAGATTAGCTGTGCACAATTGTGTTTACTTTACTTTTATATAAAAAGGTCCAGTGAATGATAAGAGTGATAAGAGTGAAAAATAATGTGTTCTGTAAGAAAAAGTACGTAGTGTCCTTCCGCGTGCGAGTTGGTGATCCAGCAGGAGCACGTGACATCGCTAAAGAGGTGACATGTGTGGCCATATGTCATGTCAAGTGTTATTTGACTGCTTATGAGTTTTTGTCCGATGCAAAACGGCTGACACTTCTGTTTTTCATTCTCGCCGATGTGAATTCATTTCCGGGGAGAGCTAAAAGCAAATGGCCGATGCACGTAATCAATATATAATCTTTTCTCCCATCCAGTTGTGTTTGTGTTTGTGTATATCATTTTAACACCTCAAAATACTGACTTGTCCAACATAATTTGAGTAATCAGGCCCTGGACGTTCCAGGTTGTTCAAGTGGTTGATAGTGGTCGTCTCTGGTTCAGTCGCCTGAGCTTGCCTCAATGGATTTGACCAATGTCCGTAATTTATTGCCAGCACATTGCCCAAATTAAAACCTTAATGTGTAGCACATGAGCCCCCTGATGTGATCTTTCGATGAAGTACTAAAAACTACCAAAGAATCGTGTATATGGCGTATACATGATAAAGATTACAGTGTGAAATCAAGTCAACGACGACGGGGTGATAGTTGGCAAATGGTCATGAGTACCTGGTAAAATCCGGCCACTTGTCAATGTGCCTCAGTTAGGATTTTATTCTAACTGTTCATGCAGGTGTTTAAAGTGTAACAATATCAACTCTTCTAGTACCATATTTCACTCTGTAGGATTTCTAACATCCTGTGTGAAATATGAATCAGATGACACCAGTGTAAGGCACCATTTTTTTGTATTAAAAGAAATAATGTGTCAAAGATACTGCATCCTCGCTTTCATTCTAAGTTTCTAATGAATTCATGTCTTTTACCACCTGTATTTATATTTAACCTGGAAATTATGCGCGGATTTCGAGTTTGAACTTTGACTTGGATTTAGTGCCTAGAAAATCGAATGTTTTTCCTGCATCTTTAAATACTGATGAATGCTTCTGTCCTTTAAGCTACCAGCTTTACTTGCCATTTATGTATCATACATTTTATATAATCCCGTGTTACCTTGAGTTCGAAATGGGTCATGTGTGTATCGGCTTGGAATGCCCCTTTAGTGCCTTACGAGCGGTATCGGAATGTTGGGCAAACAAACAAACAAACAAATACACGGCACATAGTCTAGAGTTATAGACACCTTCTCTCTTAATACACTGTAAATTTCGATGTTTAACTCATAAACACTTTAATGCATCAGATATTAAACACTTCAAGATTATAGCATTAGAGTATAAACATACATAAATCTTTTAGATACTTATGTTTAACGCTTAAATTAATGTGTATATATATTAAACGCGCTGGTTTGAGGTTTAATCCCCCATTAAACACTCTCTGCGGTTGGTCATTTGACAGTGTAGCAGACTGGTTTTTTTCAGGCAAGAACGAGGTGGGGGGGGGGGTAGATTAGTATACGTATTAGGCCTCTTTCCGGTTGGAAGTGTTCATTGAGCATTCACAAACATTGGCTCTGTTTACTATTAGTTGGTTAGCCAGGTTCAGAAGTTCAGATCCATATTGCAGAGTTGTTTGCCAACAGATATCTCTTTAAATATGGGAAACACATAAACAATACTCGATTTTCACATTCGATTTGACGTCTGGATCATCCAGCTATTGATTCATGCTTTTAACTGTTTGTGTTTCCATTCCAGAAAATTTGTTTTTTGTCCATGTAAGCGATTGACAACATCCGTCTATTTTTTCGCTCAGACATACATTGTGTGTGGTAGATGGACATATAAATCTGGTCTCTCATAGCGCCTTTATGTATTCGGTCCTGACATGAAACAATCTCCTTAAATCGCCATTCGTATCCCAGCTCGCTTTGTAAACGTGTTTTTATCATTTGAACTTGATATTCACATACACTAGACCACCTCCCCTCAGTGTTGCAAAGAACTGAACGTTGCAATGAAGGGCAAGTGGAGTGTGGTGGCATCTAAACGTGTTTACAGGTAATGATGTGATGGTCAGATCAAAAGATAAAGTGAAAATGTATGCTTTTGCTCTCGGTCAACGCTTAGACAAATATAAACTGAGAAGAGGCCTGATTTCACTAGTTACCTGTGAGTAATTGACAACTATTACACAGGTTTCCATGCTGTAGTGTTTGGTATTAGACATAACTCCACTTTGTACACATAGTTTGTCACAGGTATTGTTGCGTATCTATCAACATCAGGTATGGCTTTTACCTCTTCCATTGCTCTTTTGCATACAAACGGTGCCAATCCATTGTGAAAAGTCCTTTGCATGGACACTACTACTAGGCATACATGTAGAACAGGTGGCAGGTATCTAAAAGATCTCTTCACCTGATTGGTGTGTAAGGCTTTGCTCAAGACTGTTTTTTTATACATCGGCGTGAGTGGGGGAACTGGTGTCCCGTAAACCACCTGACTTTAAGCCGCAGAGAAATCGGATTTCACCGGTACCGTGTGACCATTTGCCAACTATCACACTGTCGTCACTGCTCTGGTATTACTCTCTATGCTGTATTTTTTTATGTTGTGGTCATAGATCCGGAACGTCCAAATGATTCAAGACTGGCATTTGAATATAATTTGTCACGCTTAGATCTGATGTAGGTCAAAAACGAATTTAATCATACATTTCACAAATGTGGATGATACTGGGAGGGCCGAGTTCCGTCAAGAACGCTGTATATGTCAGAAGTTTAACAAAGTTAAAGTTTGTCAAAGTATAACATTTTTGTAACATTACATCCATACACTTTTCAAGGTCGTCGCACTATACAAGAAACAGAAAATATTATTTTGATATTAAAACATGCAACATTCCTTTATTATTTTCTTTCAGAGCTTTCTTTAAAGACTTCCCTCTTTGTTTATGCTACATCAGAACTATTTCGAAACCCTTAGAAATTTCTTCCCTGTCATAAATTTTGTCCGACATTTTTGCTTGGATATTGGTGTCAAGTATGGAGTCCAAGCACACAGAAATCTGACAACTGTTTGTCGTTCTTAGAGAGTTTCCTGGTAATATCTCCCGCCTTTCGAACGCCTGGTATTCTCGCCATTCAAACACCAGCTATAATCTTAGCTTCGTGACTCCAACGCCATTGTTCGTGGCCGGCCAAGTGTTTTCACAAATTAACACATGTTCAAGATATTGTTGCTAAAAGCAGAAGAATTTTGTATTCTTCTTGGCAAACAACAGAGCCACAATGTTTCTTCTTAACGTTTTTGTTTTCATGAACTAAAGATTCCCCAGAAAGGCCATCAAGTGTAACAGCTTGTCCATGAAAATCCCTTCAGAAATGTTTCGCAATTCGTCTTGTTTCATGATTTCCGATGATTCAGAAAATTAACGCCTTCGTTCGTGGTTTATTATCAAATAATGTCAAATAACCCTGGACAGCGATACCTGATTGTATTCGTCTTATTATGGTCGCATTGATAGTTTCTTCCTATCACATTTCCATTCATATGTCGATTCTTAGTGCGTTAGGTACCTGGCAAGTGGCGACAGCCTTTTTTTTTTCTTTGGATACCCCAGTTTCCCAAATAAATCTGGCAAATTCTACAAAAAGGATATAATACCTCCAGTTTTCATTGACTCTGTTAAGAGATGATTAGCATGCAGTTTATCTAATAGATATGATTTTCTACACTGAAATGATTTTTGGAAATCGATATATTTCCTGATGATGAAACACTGAGTCGTCTCTTAGTATATACTGCTATAAGTGTTGTATGTATTTGTGAATAAAACATTCACTTCATATGGACTCTAACAATCGAGCCGTTTGGCTTGATAGCTCAGTTGGTAGAACGTTGTGGGTAGACACTGTAAGTCGTGAGTTCGAGTCTCACTCGATGTATCGATGTAGGAAATCATATCTATTCGATGGTATTCCCTGACAATGATTGCTAACAAGTATGCAGGTTATTCCCATTCCTGAAGCGTTTACACTGTTTTAAACGAAAAGTGCCTATAGTTATATCCTTAAACTCTCTAAAAGCAATTCTGTAGAAAATATACACTCGACAAATTTGTAAATGTCAATGTAGTTCAAATAAGTACATCTGGTACATATATCTTTCTGCGTCGATAGCTACAGAAAACAGTAGACATTTCCTATCTCATAATACAAACGCATTATCAAAAAGGAAATGTCTGCTGTTTTCATCTACGTATATTATTCGAAAGAGCTCTAATATTGACAAGGTTGGCCTGGCCTACTTCAATGTTATCTTTATCTGTTCATGTACTAACCTTCTGGGAATAATTTACATTTACCTTTGTTTGATATTAGACTCTTCTTCCACCACAATTCAAGTCCAGCCTGGATTGGCTTCCACAAAGACGTGGGAAGATCTGCTAGAAACCTGCAGATGGTCGTGGGTTTTCCCCAGGCTTTGCCCGGTTTCCTCCCACTATAATGCTGGCCGCCGTCACATAAGTGAAATATTCTATAAATAAACCGCAATAGATGAATAGGCATTTGATGGTAACCATGTTTTCCTGTTGCTGTGTTTCAGACCAGTGTGGGGTAGTGGCCTCCACCATGATCATCGGGGGTCGCCCCTCAGGGCCGGGCAGGTGGCCGTGGCAGGTGTCTCTACAGATCATAGCCGCCTCGGATCCCTGGCACAGGTGTGGCGGGGTCCTGGTAGACCCCCTTTGGGTACTCACCGCGGCACACTGCGTGGAGGGGTAAGGCTGATTTAAAATTCGCTTGTGAAGTGGTTTATTTATTTATTTAATTATTGTTTAATGCCATATTGACGATTTTTCACATATACAATGTCGATAAGGTTTTGGGTGGAGGAAACCGGAGTGCATGGAGTAAACCACCGACCTTTGGCAAGTTGCTGAGGAAATGTCCCACTGATGACGTGCATATATTCTCACCAGACTGATGCAAGACAAGTAATTTTCAACGTATATTAGACTGCCGAAACAGTTGTACGAGCATCGTCAATTTGAAATGGGAAGAGGGGTTTGATTAATAGTTACACAAGCAAAATTGACGAGTTTGCACGGTGGTATATAAACCAAGTTTGCGGATATACAGCTGCAGAAATTTTCAGAAGATCCCAAAATATTATTTTCGTTAGAACTTCTAAATGTGTCTTAAACAGACCCAAATTTAAAAAAATCTGCACATTTCATTCTTCAGACTAATCAGTCTCGACGTATCCCAGCCGATGACGCCCTATATACACCAAAATCGCGTTCTGCTAAAGAAATCCATAAATGGTGACTTTGACGAAGCATACTTAGTGTGAAAAAGCACTTAACCACGTGCACTTGATATTTATACTACATTCGTCGTCATAAATTAGGCTGGTATTATGAAAACGATGCCTTGACTTCTCGATTACGGAAGACACTGACTCCACAAATCCTAACCATCAAAGGTAATGGAAAAAATTGATAGAATTATCGATACATTAACAAAAAAACCGCAGATGTGTGAAAACGATGACACAAAATGGACACAAAGGAATTTAAGATAGGAGATTTGTTAGGTACATTGTGAAAGGCAGCGGTTGATTGCTGGTACTGCTGTTTTCTCCACCCTTGTGAACTATTCACGAGTGCGGTAACAAAATAATTAATCAAAAACTAGATAAAATGTCCAAAACTTTAACCGTTATCAATGTAAAATTCAACTGGGGAAATAATTAGTATATTATTTTTCATTTTCAGACCATTTTACGGCAATGCCAGAAATTGGCGCGTGGTACTATCAGAGGATGACCTAACAAGCTCTTCCGGCCGTGAAGTCTTCCGGAGAATCTCGCGTATTGTCAGCGTAAGTGCAGATTTTCTAAAAACATTCATTCTTTGATTTCACCTGGCTTACTGATCAGAATGTACACACATAAAGCATTCTTGGCGTGTTTTATTTATTTACTTATTTTATTGGTGTTTTACGCCGTACGCAAGAATATTTTACCTATACGACGTCGCGGCACCATTGAAAATAGCTGGCTGCTTCTCTTTACAAGATTCAGTCCTAATATCTTACTTTATAACTCTTCTTATTTCTTTGGTGATTAGTGTTAAACGTTATTTTTAAAATTGATCTTCTATTATTTACCTAGACTTGGGTGTACGTGTCATAGGAGACATTCGTACACCAATCGTCATCCATACTGGACGTTCCATGACAAATGATCCCCAGCGAACATCTTGTAGAATCTCCTAATTGGCCACACTGGTGCTGTCAACCGCTTTTTTGGTCACCAGTGACACGGAAAAGATGTGGTCAGGAAAATCTTGAAAACTTCACGGTTCAAGGCTAGGAATGAATCACTTTTAATTACGTTTAAGCTGTAAGTTTTAGTTGAATAACTGTTAGCTTAAAATTGTGTGAAACGTGTTGATTTGGACAAGTTTAAATGTCAGATTCCTCCTATTTTTTATTTATTTCTGGAAGCCTGTTCACCGAATGATCGGTTGCAATTAATTCTCTGACTCTCAGGTCGCTAGTATGAAATCCAGATTTGTCTCATCCAGTTTTCAGAAATAGACATTCTGTGCTATATTCCAGAAAATTTAATCCTTAACAACGATAATACCGTCATTTGTCTTTCACCATCATACATACAGCTTCTTCAGCAAATTAAATAATGTGCGCTACAAGTGGGAGAATTCTTCCATTATTTGCTTAAAGCAGGTGCAATCCGGATAATCAAGATATTGTCAAGAACTGTATTAAATACAAATCAGTCAAGCAAACAATCAATGCAAGAAATGGACAATATACCTGCATCTGAATCTCAGGTGTAGATGTTTGGGAGTGGTACTTTTTGTTACGAGTGTCTCTCTTGAAAATAAAACCTAGTGAAAAACGATGGAACTAAATTTTTTTTTTCGTAATGGGCTAAATGTAAAAAATACAAAAAAGTGATTAAGCAACACTGAGTAACCAAATCTCACTTAGGTTAACAAATGGCGCCAAACATACCAAACGTTGATGCTTAAATTCTCCCATGTTTATCTTGACATAACAAAACATCCCGGTGAACTGAAATTCTGGAACCATATGAGAGATTGGAATT
Source organism: Acanthopleura granulata (assembly GCA_016165875.1). NCBI lineage: Eukaryota > Metazoa > Mollusca > Polyplacophora > Chitonida > Chitonidae > Acanthopleura > Acanthopleura granulata. The sequence goes on along the minus strand of JABBOT010000015.1, from coordinate 2,980,053 downwards.
TCGGACTTGATGCACGACCTAAGTTCGTAGTGCTGCGTGGTGCCAATCGTCCAAGGATACGCTAACCGTGTCCGATCGACTGGCCAAGTTAACGGTCAAATATGTACACAGTTCGTGCCATCAACTGGCTTGTCAAATGTTTAGCATCATCAGCGAATTTGAAGACACTTGCACATATCCACTGAGCACACACACCGTAGAACAATTAAGTACGGCCCAATACTGCAGAGGGTATGACAGGAATTGTGCCTGCGCTCGACCTGGTTGATGCTGGGAATAACTTAGAGCGAAAACCACGCTTCATAATACATTGCAATGGACAGGGAGACCTTGAACCTGGCAGAAGTTATAGATTCATTTATTTGTCCCGTTTTGTACTGATCACTACGGTAAAATTTAATCCACAGATTCTGCATATGAATGTTGTTATTTATGGATAAGATTTATATTTACGGATTTCAAGGTTAACAAAAACACTTGAAATTTTTTTTCTCATTTATTGGAAAATATTTGTGGTGAATTGCAGTCAAAATCTGCTTTCTGAAATCTACGATTTTGCTTTTAAATAAAAAAATATGGTTTTGATATTTGTTTATGTAGCAGTGTGCTGACATGAGTGGCAATTGTGTTACGGTAAGAATAAATTAGTGTGTTTATCATTTACACTCCACACCTGTGCGTTTGGTGCACTCTATGATGTATGTTATAGTTTTATTTGCCGATGATTATTCGTCTTCATTGAGAATCCAGTATCATTTTACACTCGAATTCCCGGGAATCGGTATTCATGGTTTTTCTTGATCTTGCAATTTTCAATCCGGTACTGCAATTTTCAGTCCGGTACTGCAATTTCCTTGCACAAAAATACAGCTAATGCATGATCCCAAGAAATGGATTTTTCCTGAAACATAAAACACACAGTAGTCGTTTAAATGTTTTATATATTAAAGTGAAGTAATTTTCCCTGTATTATGTACGGCTGTTATTACGCGGGTTTGTCATAAAGAGTCTGTATTGGCTGTCGAGGAGCCTGGAGCAGGAAGTTTCCCTACTGCCTGGCTACAGCAACAGAAGCGAGTGGCTTGAGACCTGCCGTTGAACTGCCACTGTGTACAGTACGTGACGCATGGTGCTTTAACACTTATCCGAAATCCGTTAAAAAATTCATTTGAGGCGGCAGTAAGAAGAAATGCTATCATTCCCCAAGAGATATTTCGACATCATTGTCACGTTTGTCAAACATAGCGCGATGTTTTTTTTTTCACATTTACTGGAAACAGTTTTCCTGTAAAGAAATAGTAAAGTGGTCTGGAAGATAAAACCGTCAGAATCGTACATCTTATACGTTTTCCCAAGGGACTCTCAGGGAGAGCACGTTCTTTTTTCCCACGTGATTTCCTCATAATATCTATGGCCGTTTCAGTGTTGTAGCTGGTTAGGTTCTGATCATGAAGATATCGGAACGACCGAAAGCAACGTTGAAGGATTTGCAATGTATAAGGATGAAGTCGGGATTTGAACCCTGGTTTCGTTATCTCAAATCCATCCCTAACAACTGAGCTAACATTAAATGTTCACTATTTAGTGCCAAGAGTATAGGTACTGAAAAGCTGGGCTGTTAACTCACATGGGCAAAATGTATATATTCTTGTGTGGAAATAGGGTACAGAAAAACCAAACCATCGCAACAGTTCTTTGTGGGAATTGGCAAACAATTGGACGAAAACAGCTGAACTTTGTGAATTTAGGCGTCGAAACCTACATTTGTACACCGACCGTCAACCACAACGGGCAATGGTCTGTAATCAGAAGGCAAGTTTCCAAAACGACGTTGAACACAAGCTAGAAAAGAGCTAAGGAAATACCGGTATTTAAAATTAAAAAAAAATAGGACTGATTCATATACAGAGAAACATTCAACACTTTCAAGAATTGTTCTAGTCGATGAGTACAGTCACAGTATTCCGTGGGGAATTTTTAAGCCGCTACTTGTCTGGTCCGCATACACCGAACACGCCGTTCAAACTAGGACTTTCACCTGTAATTACTTCATGCAAGACGTACGACAAAAGGCTTTAACAAGTTGCATACCTCAGGAACTGGTCGGGATGATGTCATATGCTATCATGTGGCCGTATTGTGGGTGCCAAGCCATGTGTCTCAGACAGTTTTCTTTAGTGAGGCAGCATTGTCGATATGACGATATTGGTGCCGTGCTTATACAGTGATATCTCGGCGTGATACAACGGACGTGATATTAACAATGTTGAAATGACGTTTTGTGTGTATTTGTGTGTACAGGGAGTTAAGCGCTTGTCCATGCACGGGTTGATTACCTTAAGGCTCTTCTCGTTTTAATCCTTCTTATGAGAAACTATATGGGAGCTTTCGTTAGTCAGTAGAGTATATTCACGGCAGTATTGATTACTTTATTTTCACTGTTTGGGGATGTTTTATCAGGTTGATATTGACGTCTATTTGTTGTTTTGCTTTTTACAGCATCCTGGGTATATGAGAGCCAGTAATTTTCCTAACGACATTGCTCTTCTCCAATTGGACGAGCCTGTTGACGTCACTGGTAGGTTTGTCAGACATGCGTGCTTGCCAGACCGGGAATTTGAACTGGGCGAGGACTGGAACTGCTGGATTAGCGGATGGGGAGAGACCAGAGGTTTGTTAAGTTCTTCTCCTTTACGTTTTTGGCATTTCAGCTTAAATAAAGTACCACCTTCATGCCAAGAAAGTGTAATATAAACGACTACAGAGGGTAAAACCAGAGCATCGACGATAGTATGGTAATTGGCAAATGATCACACGTTACAGGTGAAATCCGGCCCCTTGTCAATTTACTTCAGTTAAGGTTTTATTCTAACTGTTCATTTAAGTGTTTAAGAAGTAACAACAAAGTTACAAGTTTGGGAATATGAAGAAGCTTTAATGAGAACCAGTGTCGATTTAATTGTCCCACATTATTGCATCGAGGTCTTCAAGTAGCTCTTCTTAATTCATCTATCTTTACATTCAACTTCTCACCCCTGTATAAATGCATCCGCCCACCCATCCATCCATATATATATGATGGCAGCAGAGCATTTTGAGCAATTTAAATCTGTGACATCTAATAAATGGAGGTGTTTCGAGTTCGAATTTTTTTGTCGTAGAAGGTAAAAGGAGCTCAACTATGTCATGTGGCTAGTCAAAAATGTCAGGCAATTTTGTTGATTTTAATTTACCGATCACCTGTCTCACCTTGTTATGGAGGAACAAAGGACCTCTCCTTCAATCAGGAACATCTTAAATTAAAAAATCTTTCAGCTCCTTAATTCGTCTTATAATACGTCTGGCCTAAATAACCTTTTTTGAAACTTTCTCAGCTGCCCATGTTATAGTAAATGTAATCAGAAATAGTTGCCTAACATTTTTGACAGGTCACATGGTACTGGAGGGCTTTTCCCGCCTTTAGCGATCGAGCTCGAAACTCCCCTTTTGTGGTTATGACCACTGCAAGTTTTACCTAATTCTACTTCAGCCATGGTGCCGGGGTGGGTGGGGGGGGGGATTACATGTGTAAATCACTACTCTTCAAGCCTTAATATGAACCGTTAGAGTAAAATCCTAACCATTTACTATCTATTACCTCGTCGTCGCTGTTTCTATGTTGTAGTTTTTTATATGGATTCATAGATCCTCATATTCACATCTCTATTCAAACATTCACGCAGTTGGCAGAGCGTCCGATTTCTGACGTGGAGATCTGGGTTCAAACCTGGGTCGGGTCATACCAAAGACTTTTAAAAAATGATACATCCTGCTTCCTCGCTAGGCGCTTAGCAATAAGAGGATAGGTGGTGGACTGGTTGGCCCGGTGTCAGTATAATATGACTGAGTGAGGGGACTTGTTGGGCGTCTTCGGCAAGTCGTCTCGATGAGGCAGCACCAGATAGAAGACACGGTGGAAATCCGTCCTGCACAAAGGAGACATGGCCTTCGTATAAGTGAAATATTCTTGAGTAGGGCGTTAAACAATAAGCATTCATTCATTCAAACATTCATCAATCCGTCCGTCTGTCCATCCATTGTTCGTTTCCAATCACACATTCTTCTATACATCCATGCATCTATCCATTGGTATGCTCAGACAAATCACTTGTTCTTGTGGCATTTCGTATTTGGCTACTATCAACTTACTTTCAGTCAGGGCTTACATGTGTCCACTGTCAAAGGCAATACCGGTCCCGTTTCTTTACTCTCTACATCTTCTATGCCTTTGTATGCAGGTCTACAGTATTACTGCACGTCTCTTTGGTTTGTGCGCAGAACTTGTGCGTCTTACATGCCGGGTGTAGATGGCATGGGGGAGGACAGGTTACGAATACATATCTTGTCAGCTTATCTCTCTCGGGTTTTTTTTCTAACTGGCCATGAAAATGGTACAACAGCACCCTGGTTTAAGCTGAGCTGGACGCTAAAATGCAGTGGTATTAATTGCAATTTATTAAATGTCATCGGTATAGAATTACTCAAAACCACATCACAAGGAAACCTGGAAACCTTGTCATTACCATGATCTTGGCCCAGGAAGCAGTTGTTACAAGCATAAGTTACCCTGGCAGTTACAATCGTCTTTGTCCACGGTTTCTTTGTGGAACCGGACCGTCATGTGTTATTCAAGCGGATACTGGTCAGTTAGACAGATAGCTGTTTCGACAGCGCATGACCGGACTTCCTTCGCTGGTAGATAAACAGACACTCGTGGCTGTGTTGGAGGCATTGTAATCGTCGGCAGTCACACACAATTCAGCCCCTTTCGGGCATTCTATGTGTCTGTGTGACATTTGAGACTATGCCTGGGCTCTAGGGCTGTTTCAAGTGGAAAACTCTGTGAAAAACACAAAATAAAAAATTAGAACTCAATTCTACACTGGGCTGTTGCCGAAGCCTGTAATATTAAGAGATAGACATGAATGGCCATATGCTTTTGTTTGTCTACCGCGTGACGCGCTCTGCTCATGCGCAATTACGCGTAACTCGAAAGCGCTGTCTGGCTTATTGTAAGGCACCCACGGCCGTGTGTTTGTCTTCCCACCTTGGAGAAGGTGTGTCATGCATAAGCTGAACGCCCTCGGCTGCTTACTAACACCGAATGGAATACTTCACTCGTACCCTTTGTACAGGAGCCATAGCTTGTGGTCGGCATGAGAACGGATTTATTTACGCCACATTCAAGACAAATGTTTATAGGGTATAGAGGCAGATTCACTGTGGATGTATCAGTTGAGACAAATACAACAACAATTCCCCGAATCTAAAATATGTCTTGCCAAAGGCAGTTATTTTTTAGCGGTTTCGTGAACATTTCCCCGAAACCCAGTAGAGGTCACATATGCGTCTACTGACTGCTTCTATAAGAGATGAGACACTAGTTCTAACTATTATTCAACTCGGCATGGCAAGGACAAGCAAACATCACTTCTGCACTTTACGTCTCTGAAAACCAAAAGCTCAGACAGGCGTACGAAAGTGAAGGGAGGTTTAACTCTCGTTACCTTGCTCTGTTTATGTTGACGATATGGAAATTTTGTTATCGTATGTGTTATGAAAGAGCAAATTTATGGTGGCAAATGTGTTGAGAACATATCTTGTACATAAACACAAATGGTTGGTATAATTAATTTAGCTAGCACCATTTTAGAACACCTTAAAGCGAACTTGTTGCACTTGGGAGAATTGGCAGCTTTTTTATGCAACAGGGTCAAGGGAAAAAAAAGAAGAGAAAAAAAGAAGAAAAAAAAAGTTGAAGTGAAATATATATAGATACGGGTGGACATTTTTGGCATATTCAGCCTGAGTGTTTAGCCAACACATTCTCTTTGGATCGTGGCAACGTTTGTATTTTGTCTCAAAAATCCTGTCCACCTGCTTTTGTTGTCGGATCTCTTCATGCGGCTTAGAACGTGCACAACTCTGACGTAACCAACCCCTGGCGCTACTCTGGGGGTGACGCGTAGAACATCTCCATTACCAAAAATCAATGTGTTCAACTTTCAAACTTTCTTTCAGACCACATTTGTGGTATAGGCAAAAATGATAAACCCCCAAAACAGGCATATCTAAAAAAGAAGTATAATACTAATAGATATTTCTTAACGGAAGTTTTTTTTCTCAAATAATAATTTGATATATTTATAAAAAAATCTTAGTAACACAGGTTTCTGACTGTAGCGTAAAACGTTTACAAATCGAAGATGTTTGGTTAAGACGGTATGAAATCGATTCCGTCGTAGACAGAAAGGGGCAAACGTAAGCAACACGGTTGACCAGGTCGACGCTTTGCTGATTTTAAGTCTTATATCCCTTGAGTAATTCTAGACCTGTGACTCCCAATACACGTAAATTGTAAATAACATCTTACTACCATTTAAGCAACTTACGCGAACAGTTAGAAGGAAACCCTAACTGAGGGAAATTTACAAGAGGCCGGATTTCACCGGTTACTGTGACGCTTTGCTAACTATCCCACTGTCACGGCTGCTCTGGTTTACTTTTTCTATATCCTTTCTATATGTTGTAATTAAATTGAGGCTCGGGTACCTCTCTGAGCTTGTGACCTAGATTCTGTTTGCGGATTGATAGGTTAAAACTGGAGACGTATTTGTTACCTGGAATATTTGCTATGTAATACGTTTCACACTCAATCCATCGCTTGCTGGTCTTTCTTAGTGTCACGACAGTGTTGCTTTACTGCGTGTGTCATTTATCGTGCTAGATACACATTTCCTTGAAGCTTTTGTTTGAAAATGGTTATGCAGGCTGTCCACTTGGAAATTTCATGTTTTATGCTCGAGGACTTCGTGTACGAATCTCAAAGATGATTATGTAAAATAGGCGCAGAAAATAAAAAGGACAGATTCCATCCTCGTTCTGGTTTGTCATGGTTGACTTTAAAAATCGATGCAGAGACATATAAGAAGAAGTATAAGTATTATCCACGTGTTTAATTCATTCAGAGAATGCTTGACTTAAAGACTTCTGGACATGTTCATGGTCACAACTTCATCTTAGAAGACGCATGTCGTCCCAGCGGTTTGAGCTGAATTAAACGTCAATATGATAATTACAAAGGCCCTATTATAAGTATTTTAATATTTATGTATTATTTCTATTGAACTTGGAATAATTTGCAAATGTAGGACATGACGCTTAGATTGCATCGAAAACCCTGTGTGTAAAAGTTAAAGGCAGTGCAGTCTTTGTTGTTGTTGTCATTGGAACACTGTGTAAAGTCAATATTTTATCTGACTGTCATGGCGTCGCTCGCACATTAATGATTGAAGGTCTGATATTCTAAGGTTCCATTCTTGACGGATACACATTTTTAAAACATTGAACTCTATTTTGGCTTTCCACTGCACGTGCTTTTTTTCCTTCGGTGTTTTGTTTGAATGTCTGGTATCACCAATGAGGCCAGACACATATCATACCTAGGCCCTTTTGTTATACCTAGAGTTGATTCATTCCCAAACGGACTGTTAAAGTCATGTTGGGAAATTAATGAATATGGTCTCAGGCTTCATGTTTGGAACACAATGCACCTAGTTTTCTTAAAGTAAAAATCTAATAAAGATCATTTTCACCTTTTCGTAAATAATGAATACATACTCGCTTAAAAAAGAAACCAATGTTGGTGGCCACAGATGCCACCAACGTGCAAAATTCACGTCCACTTGTGACCAGGTCTGAATGAGATTCCGTTAATCATTTCATAATCACTAACACTCTGACTTCTCGTTAAGTAATTTCATTATTAACTTAATTGAGTAAATTAATTATTCACCTTGTGGATTTTGTGCTTAAATTCAACATACACTGCAATGATGGAATGTAATTTTACAGCACAAAGTGATGTAAACGAGAACAGCGAATTCAAGTGTTAAAGTAATGCTACAATTTTTGGGTGTTAGTTTACGCTCTATTCCTGTAGGATTTCAAGATATGGTGCTAACGTTCATTACACCTCTAAATTTACAAATGTATCGCTCGTAAGTCCAATGACCAGTGTAATTCTTCATGTAAAGGATGTACTACTAAAGAGGTGAGTATGTGGTAAATATGCTGTTTACTTTGCCTCTGGAGGAACGTGTAAATTTACAGCCCAAATCACTGGTTACAAAGATCACCAGATCTGTAGATAAAGATGGCAGAAAGACGTATGACGATGACATCTGCTATTGTGTCACATGCAACCAGTTTGAAAGTTAACTTTGCAGGAAGACAAACTGCGATCAAGATGTTTCATACACTGACAGGCAGACATCATCATCTTTGTCGCCACGAAAACCACTGACAATGTACTAAGATGAGGTACATTTGATTCTCTACTTGTATTTTGCTATGTTTATGAGCGTTGGCGTTTGATATTATAGGAAACGTTATCATATGTAATTCTGAGTATACTGTTAGTCCATTAGCTGTGAAAAAAGACCCGTACTCTATGGACATTCAACTGCGTGTATGGATAACGATATTTTGGTCCGTTATGATCTTTTAAAACAGTGTTGAACTGAACAACATACATACAAACTGGATTCCTGTAACTAAACTCTGTCTAATATGAAATGAACAAATTCCATGAATGTTACCGCAAATAGTAGTAACTGGACAATATTATGGCATACAAATGGCAATGATGGATGAAGGGGTGAAGGGGGGGCGGGGCAGGGGCAAAAATATTTTATAAGTAAATACAGTGCAGTAATATACAGTAATTTAAGTGCAGTGGTTATGCAATTTTTCTTGGAGTGCTTCAAACTTTTACACTGAAAAAAACAGGCCTGAAATCCAGCTTAAGTTCTGTTATTGTCAGATTGCTTGCTGTGTTTGAAGCAATGTTTTGTATAGATTCCTCCGCAACAAAATGCGCAATTTGACTGAGGAGCCCAATGTTTTGAAATGGACAAATTATGGGCTTAGAGACCTGGATGTAGGCCTGCACATTCGTGGTGAGGGTAGTACACAAAAGTTACGGACAGACCTTCGTTGTGTATGTAGTAAATGTCACCAAGGTGGAGGCGGGGGATTTTGCTCCTGTCAGTTTAACTTGGCATCAAACCTGCCGGCCATTGACCGCGAACTAGCTTTTTTGGAGTCAGGGCTTACTGGACTATCTTCTAGGAATGTCTAGCTCACACGTTCTTTTGCCACCAGTAAGCCTTTAATGAACACCTTGTCGTGAGTTTGCAAACGCCTTACCCGTCCGTTGAGTATGCACATTTTAAGCTCGGATTTACTAAGTTTTCTCGTCACAGTTCCATATTTGCTGACCTGGGCAATTCTTGTGGAAACTCGCCAAAACTCACGAGAACACAGAAACGTGCCTGACGTCACCAGTCTGTCCAAGAAAATGTTAGAACGGAGCAGTTTCTCACTTCTGTTTGGACACGTGCGTGAGCTGTTTTCAATACTATGCATATAGATAATTGTGCCTCTCACCTCATAGGCCTCTGTCGGTGCACATTACACAAAACCTGCTTGTAAAAGGTGTCCATGAAATGCTTTGAATGCGTGATTGCACATAATGACGGATATTTACACATTTAAACACAGATAAGGTGTTATTTAGCTAATCAAATATAATAATAATCTACAGCTTGGAAAGTAAACACAGAGGAGTCATTGTTATAGTTGTTAAATGGTTACACTTTACACGTAACTCTATATATTGCTGTAATATCGTATTGTTCTCTGTGCTATAGCCTGTTTGCATATATTACTTTTTATTACATGGTGAATTTCGGTATCCGAATTTCGACTGAGAATATAAAAGTTCATTGTGTGCTCATGGGAAAGTTCGTTAGAGATTTACCATATGCCGATGTTTACTTAAAATATGCCGGTTTAATCAATCTATTAATCGACCACAAGTTGACAACAAACTACGTTGGGATGTTTAATACTGTATATTACTGTCTGTTGCCAAATCCAAAAATTGATGTTGAAAATATGTGCATAAGTCTGCATGCACTAAAGATCAGCCATAATACTGCGCCATTATTGGACTTTCAAGTATGTCGTTTAAAAACTTTGAATCTGAATTCAACTAAATTTACAAGAGATGTTGGTTTAAAGCATTCATCACGAAGAAAAGAGCAATCTGGGCCTCCACACTTAGTGCTGATTTTCTGGAGAAAAGCTTATGTACTGCCAAGTGATTTGTGACCAGATGAAATGCCATTTATGTCGTCGGGAATTAAGGTACTTGACTAGTCCATCTACTAGTCTCCGACCAAAATGTGCAAAACAATGTTGAAAGAAACTTCATTCCGAAGCAGCCAATTATTTAAAATAACATGTAGAACACTTTATGTTGTTTTTCCTGGTCTATTTGGAAAGAAGAAATGTCACTCCTTTTCTCTGATAATATCATTTCAGGACCTTTCGCATCTTCACCTGATTATTTTTACCTATAACATCTCATAATACCATGAACCATTAAAAAATGTCCCTCTCAGACCAAGGATTACCATCGGGAATTCCAATGATGTGTGTAAACCTGTGCGTCACACGTGGAAAAGTTCGTTATTAAGTTGTCCAAGGCCGATCGTTTACCCCCAGGAAATTCGGATTTCTCCACCAATAAAAACTCACCTCCACAGAGTGAGTGAAACCTCATGGAGTACCTTAGCAAGAGTAAAGAAAAAATCGATTTAGAATTGCACAACAGTGACTTGTTCAGTTAAGTTAGCAGGCGTGCTGTATTTTTGAACATAATTATTCTTAAACAAGGCTGCTAACTGGAAGTAGGTTGCTGTTATTTAAACGTTTACGTAAAGAATTACAACAATATCCAGAACCGCGATAAAATGACACGAAGCCCGTTAGCACCAGTTTGGGGTGATAATTTACAGCGTTGTTTCTCTTTTCTTGTCTATGCTGTAGCCCGTTATATTGTAATGTTCTCTTTTGCTCCACGCGGCGAGATTGATACATATTGTCAGAGCGAGCTCTTGCAAATGTGATGAAAAGACAGATTAGTGGTTATTTGGAACTGGAACGAATGAAGTTGGGAAGAAATCTACAATGACTCCGTTCAAGCTGACGTTCAAATTCTGAACCGATCTTCGAGAAGTTTGGGTCGAGTTCAGTATGTCCAACATGGGATATCCTCACGCATTTTCGCACTTAAAATTATGCCAAGTTGAGTTCTGTTTCTGTGTTTGTGTGACATATTTACCTTTTCCTCTCCCCGCTTTGCAATGACAGTGACACTTGTTGACAAAATTGCCCAAATGATTTGAGCAATGCATGTGAGCGGACAATATTGAGCCGTTTGTTTGTACCGATGGGAAAAACAGAAACAGGGAGTTGTTTCACTGGATATATATGAGCTCGCAATGGATATGGTAGCGAATGAGTATATAGACATTACCTAACTTTATTTTCTCAGGTAAAAACGAGTTTTGTTTACGAAAATATTTGCTGGCAAATATGACCCACCTTCTATCAGTAAGTTAGCAGGGATAATATGCGACTACACTTCCTGATTTGTGTTGTGCTTTTTTCACGTTCGTGGAAACTCAACCCTTCCTAAATGGATCACTGGGGGGGTTGGCAAGGAAATATTAAAAATTATAGGCATTCTCGTGCCGAACTCTTTGCTCCGTGACGCAACTCCGGGCAGATTCGGGTAAACACGTCGTCCATAAATTTTTGCCAGGTATATCGGAAACCTCTTGCACACACACGGGAAATGGCCACTGTCTTTCCCTTCTCGATGTTTGCTGGCAATTCATGGCGACACATAACTTCTAGGTTATCTGCCAAAGAAAGGTTGACAGGTTTCTGGAAAAGCTAACCTAGAAGACAATAAGAAACAGTAATGTCGTTGCTTCGGATTTACATTGTTTGGTTACAGCACATATTCTTAGAGCTGAAAATTGGCTACAATCGCAGCGCTTTTCGACCCAGCGACGCCAGGCACCTAATCGTCAGCAACACCTATCAACCGCCAAGACCATACGGTCAATTTCACCGTCACTGCCGAAAATGTGTAAATCACAAATAATACTGATAAATGAACCATATTTATATGTCATTAACCAATCTGACCAGTAATAGATCCTTATAAAGGAGAGCAGAGACAGTAAAGCTGGAGCAGCGACAACCGTGTGAGAGTAGGCGACCGGTTCCAGGTACCAAGTAAATGGGCGTAGCAAGCCATAGTGTTAAAAAAGATGGGGATATTCACGGTAACTGGTCCGTGGAGCCCAGAAAATATTAACCATATATTTAAAAACTGGGTGAATTTGGCAGATCGCCATTAACTGATCAGCTTATACCACCTCTTACACACTTGTGCCATCAACACAGGCCATATGTACAACAGACTGGGTGACATTACCCCTGCTGGCAACTTGCATGTTGTCTTTCCCATACCTTGTAAATAACGGTCTAATACAATGCAATTTTGTACTGAATTCTGCTCAAGTCAAGGTGCTAAGGGGGAGTGTTAGTGGCTATTTTCAAGCGTTTACCTAGAACAGGTAGAATAAAACTCAAACCTTGGTAAATTTACAAGCGGTCGGGACTCGTATTTCACCGGTTGCGTATGACCACACTGCCACACACACTCACCCTGTCGTCGCAGCTGTAGTTTTACTTTCCAGACTCTAATTTCTTTGCATTTTTTTTTCTAAGAAAACACATTTGTTATGCTCCAATCCAGCCTGAAATCGGACGGAAACGGGGCTAAATTTTTGCCCGATGTATATTTCAGGAGAACCGTTCGACGTTCACATTATGTTCTGCTCGTTTCATTTATTATATTATTTTCATGACCATAACGGTAATACCTACTTGTCATCATTCAGGGACAAGTCGTCGATACGTGCTGAATGAGCTGGAAGTACCTCTGCTGGACAACAAGAACTGTTCTAACATGTGGTCACGTGTGGGGATACCTGTTCTACAGACTCAGGTCTGCGTGGGTAATGGCGAACTGGGAGCCTGTTACGTAAGTTCTCCCCAAGGGATATATACCTAATACATCCTGTATCCCATATTGAACTCACCCAACCCATATGTCAAAGGTTTTAATAGATATGGGATAGATATTTTCTCAAACGTAAACAGTCTGATATATAAGCGTTAATAGTTCGTTTTATTACTGCTATGGCCTTTAATTCAATATGATCGGTAGCAAACGTCAGTGCTTGTAATCGGGAGTGTTCATTTAGATTATCAACAGAAATAGGCCTATCCATAGAATAAAAAATTCTTGCGTTAGTTGCTAAGCAACTGCAATCAAATAAATAAGAATTAAATGAACAATATCCATAGGCATGTGTATGTGTTATTCTGACAGATATGGAAGGATTCTCTTTCATGCCTCTTTGGTAGCGTTCAAGACGACTTTCCAAACTTCACTTTACCTATAAAGGTAAAGTGATATGGAAGGTTGAACGGCATTAATGGCAGCTTTTACTGATCCCAGAAGAGTGGTATAAGTCTATACTTGGCTTTCCAATTTTAAATTACTTGTAATGGAATGTCTTCTAATTCCGATAATAGGCATCTCCAGCGGGTTGGCTTGGTCGTGCGTGATTGTTGCCAAAGGAAATATTTAACATGTGCAAATATGCATGCTTCAACTTCCGTGAAAATACATATTTTGCACAGTATTCACTGGAAATTCTCAAAAAGACGAAAGCTATCTTTTAGACATATATGAATGAGAAGTTTTTCTTGACGTTGACAGCATTATCCCCTTAGATCTCTCAAAGATATGCTGTAAAGCTACTTTTGTAAAACCGCCAGTCAAAACATCTGTCGTTCGCTTTTGTTTTCATAATTCAATCAGGCTTGTTTTTTCTCCTTTTTAAATATAATGCGGGTATTACATGCAAGACGGAAGTCAGCTGGGCGTTTGTATATAGGATGACTTTGTGTCTTTGGCCGTTCGGAGTTTTTAAAGCAAGTGTAACAGAACAAGGGGTATTTTAGAGGATTTGTGAACGTTCAGCTCGCGTCTTTCTCCTCCCATGACGAATAACACGCCTTCCGGTAGCGGCACATATGTTGATATCTTGTCGTTCTCGCGAGAAATAGCTGTGTTAATCTGGAGCGCCATTTTTGACCCGGATGCACTTGTTTTTGCAGGGGGACTCGGGCGGACCTCTGATGTGTGAGGTGGACGGAGTGTATGTCCTCGGTGGTGTCATGTCCTGGCTAATCAACAACTGCACGGCGAGGAACTTCCCCAATGTGTTTACTAGAGTCTCCAGTTACATAGACTGGATCTATTATAACATGGACGTCTATAATTTCCGACGGTATAGCTGATACCTAGAGTGAGCCGTGGTCCTAGGGTGGACATCCGGTCCTAGCTTGTTACAGCTTCTGGTGACGTTTGTGTCACAGTCACCAATTAATTTGTACAAAAAATTGAAAAAGCCTGTACAAAGTCCTGTATAAATTTTATAAGGTGGAAGGTTGAAACTATGCATATCGATACACATCGTTTCTGAACTGGGAATAAAAACTGCTCAAGCCTTTTAAGATTGTCGTGTTGAAATACACATGACCCACAGTTGATATAAACAGCATGTCCGGAAGGTAAGATGTCTGGGATATTCACTAATGATCCAAAGTGCCTCACTCATCTGAATATCTGTGCACAACGTATTCCCTAGACAACGTATCCAGTGGACAGCGTACTCACTAGACGACATATTAACTAAGCTACGTATTCTGCAGACAACTTATCATTTATCATTGGAAAATGCGGGCAGTCACGCGCTAGAAATGTAACAACGTAGGACATATCCTTACGTTACTTATTTGCTGATGGCCTTAGAATATTGGCCAGAAACGATGGCACATCCTGTGATCGACAAGAAGATGCCACAGCAGACGTGTTTAATAAAGTGTAAGTAAAACGACGCCATGCTCTTGTGAAATGTAGAATAAGAAATTCAACATGTGTGCCAGAAGGTGAAAAAAATATGCAACTGTGTGGAAAGTGTTTGCAATTACTTGTGAAATCCAAGGACTAACAAACGGGTAAAACTCCCATGAGATGCACCGAAAAACATTATTCCTGAATTATCACCACTTGGTGGGATTACTGCTGTGTCGTAACAGTTCTGATTGGAGGAAAAGGTGAAATGTGACACTTCATTGGCGAATGTGAGCGAAGTGGAACCATGTGATTGGTGTAATTACTGTTGTCTGCTAGAAGAGTTCTGTTTGGACGAAATGGGAGGAATTGCGTGGTGGATATAACAACGTCGTTGCGTCATTACCGAGTGAAAGGCGTTGTGCTTTGATTCGTGGATGTAAAAGACACCATTGACTATGGACCACGAGATTCTGCTTCCCGACTGTCCAGAAATTAAAACAGTCATCGATGAGATTACAGGATAACTATTTTAATGAGTGGGACATCAAGTGAAATCTTTGTCACTTCAAGCAAATGAGCAGAATGCAAACCTATGTCGGATATTTTGCGTCAAATATGTCTGGAAGTTTGGATCACTATATTCTAGTGCACACTTTTCTGTCCCAGATAACTAACATTCTGCCTAACCAATTGAGATAAGAAAAAATGTGAGAGTAAAGCTTCTTTACATTTATAAGAAAAATTATAAGAAGAGTATTGACCTAAACACTACCTGATTGGTGTTACAATTGTGTTAATTAGTACAGACTCTTGATTAAGAGAATTGAATCTAATCCTTTATGTTAAAATATATCGCCGAAATTATTGTTATAAAATGCCTGTTCTACGGAAAGTTCCATCCTTACCAGAGGTTAATTAGTTGTGAGCAGTCTGCTGGCGAATGGCCCTATTGAACTGGTCATTCTGTTATTGCTTGTTTTCTACACACAGGAATTTGTAATCGTATTTTCTGCATTGTAAGTGATGGCAGAAAAGTGCTTTTGGTCAAAATGAACGTAACAAAAATGCCAAAGTGACAGAAGTTAGGTCAGTAACAGCTGGCACATGTTTGTTCAGAATTGTAAACAGTTCCGGAAGTACCAATGACTTATTTCTCGAACTGGTTTGTTGATTTAACACTAAAGATAACCGCTTGTGCCTGGTGTGAAATAAAAAGTATTACAGTGGTGTTAAACAGACAAACCTTTTAGTATGGATTCCCTCCCTTTGTTGCCAGTCAGTACTTTAGTTTGTAAAGGAGGCATGTAACGCACGGCTATGTTACCGTTACTTTGCATTCAAATAACTATCTAGCTACACTGGCAACAGTGATATAGTTTATATTTATTGTGCTTTGTCGATGTTTCTCACGTTGTACGAAAACAAATACGCCTCGTATGGGAGAATAATATTAATCGAATCCTCTCCTAAGTATATAATTATGAGAAACCAGAATAAATTCATTGCTTCCCGACGTGTACGCTTATGAGAATCCAGTATTAACACAATGCTTCCCGACGTGTACACTTATGAGAATCCAGTATTAACTCATTGCTTCCTGACTTGTACACTTATGAGAAATCAATATTAACCCAGTGGTTACATACGTGTACACTTATGAGAAACCTGTGTTAAACAACTTGCTTCCTAACGTGTACACTTACGTGAAAAGCAGTATTAGCCCAATTTTTCCCGATGTGTACACTTATGGGAAACCTATATTAACAAAGTCCTTCGCTAGGTTGATACTTATGCGAAACAGCTAATAACCCAATACTTACCTACGAGTACACGTGCGAAACCAGTACATACCCATTGCATAACTGCGTTAACCCAGATGCCTACCCATGCGTACACCTATGGGAAACCAGTATTAACCCAGTTCCTTCCCTACATGTACACTTATACGAAACGAATACTTATGGGAAACCATCAATACTTCCCTAGACTGACACTTATGAGAAACAAATAATGTACATTTATAAGAAATCGGTATACACCCATTACTTATAGTAGGAGAAAACATGAAAATGATGCCAAAATCAGGTGAAAGAGCTTCAAACCATATTTGTGAATATGGTCTTTAATAGTTTTGGATTTTTTTTCACAGGAGAAAGGGGTATTTGAAAATATTTTTGCATGGTGCGTATTTGGAACCAGCTTTTGGTATTTATCGTAATGTTCTAAATAAGGATATCATGTGTGTCCAATAAATTTATTTGAATGTAAAATTGTTATCTATATCCAAATATATGCATTTAATCTGAATTATGATAATATTTATGAACATATTAAAAATATAAATGTGATCCAAATCCAGATTTAACACATTTGTTGGCTAAAAATGACAAATTCTAGTGCAAAAAAATTTATTAAACATGTGTTACTTCCTCATTTATAACATTATTACACAGACTATATGTACCTAAAGGTGTCCCAAATGCCCACCATGCAAAAATTATTTCCACTTCTCTTTTTTTCCTTAAAGAAAAATCGCCCCCCCCCAAAAAATATTGAAGACCACATTACAATAAATTTTTCACCCTCTTTCAATTGAACTTAATGTCATTTTTATGTTTTCTCCTCCTTTAACGACGTGGACACTTAAGGGAACCCAGTATTAAGCCCACGCTTCTGCGCGCATGTGGTTGCACGTCTGCATGATGGTTAATGAAGCTAGATAATTCAGATAACAAGTTGAGCTAACTACAAACACAGACCATGATAGTAAAAATATTAGCGGAAATGTCTTGGACGTTGGCAGTTTCCTTCTGAAAAAAAAATAAACTTACGCCAGGAAATTTAGTAATTTATCATCACCTGCGTATTCAGTTCAGGAATATTGTTAGTTGGTCTGAGGGCTATACAGTACGATCGAGATCTTCCTCACCTGCGACAAACCAGGAAGGGCCCGAGAAAGTATATAATGGTTTCTTCCTTGATCCTACCATCGCTTTGTTTACAAACTGACAAGGTTACAAACCGGCATCTGGGTACCCCCTTTTACAAAGGTGGGACATCAGTCATGTTGACGTATATTTTCACTGTATGTTGTCGAAGACTGCGTCTTAACGCAAGAAATTACGCTAGATGTACAAGGCCTATAATTAAATTCCAGTAACCTGTCATGCCATGTGGACAAAATGTATATCAAACTAATTATTCACTTATCATAGACTTTTAGACTTATTGACTTGAATTTCTGCAGTGTTTAATACATTTACTATATATTTTCTTCACATATCGTAGAACTGGGAAACTTCTGCTGTTTGCCCTCTGCGGACATCAGAATGGTAATCAAATACTCTCTACATAACCTTGATATCAAGTCAAGAAAGATCAAAGTAAAGATAGCAATGTCAAAAGACATTACTTTGTACAGAATTTAGGTAAACAATCCAACCGCCCTGGTCATCCACTTCAAGTAAGCACGGGAGATATTTTCGTGTACTTCGAAAGGAAGTAAAATATCGATAGCAATATTTATTGCTAAATGAAGGTCAGAGGAAAAAGCGAGCTGGAATTGCTGTCAATCAATAATAATCCTCAATTAACGATGCAAATTTGTAGAACAAACTTCTATGAAGTGAAGAAAGAATCGTTGAAGGTTTTTGTCGATATTCATGTTTTAACGTTACAAACAGATTCCAGCTTACAGCGGTGGATGTTCGTGTGTAAATTGTGCACTTTATTATTTTTCTTGGTGATTATCATTAATTTTCAATGACATGAACAAGTATACTTTTGTCCAGTGGTTGCCTTTGGAGCAAGCGCAGAAAAGAAAACATAACAGGACATTACGTTCCATAGATAGCTAGAGACGATTCCTTGGCAATTCTAAGTTTTACCTATTGTATTCTCACTCCATTTTTGAGTGAAAAAAGATGCTTCAGAACTCTCTGTTATCACATCAGTCACCAATGTTGCAGATAGAAGATTTGTTACAAAGCAGTTAATTGCTCTGTCTCGCGCTTGCTGTTTTCGCGTCGTTTAGCATGAATGAGCGGATGCGCAGGCACCCACAGCAGAGCAATATGTGTCTCAGCATGTACTGGGATTACCAAAAGTGGACTTGGTGCATGCGCTCGACATACATACCTCATTGAAATAGGTGAATATGCTGCATGCCAGTTTGCATGGGTTCTGTTTATAATGTATATGACGCAATACCGTAGTGTGATTATTCTATTTAGAGGCACCAACAAAAGGGTAAACCATCGTCTTATGCCTAAGGTGCTAATGTGTCATTTCAGATACTTACCTGCTGGTAAGGGAATATGTTTCCGCGAAAATCTGTAAAAAAAATGTAAATATTTGTATATTATGTAATAAACATGTGATTATTCGACCGAGACTGACTGATTGGTTTTGTTTATTAACCTATCGAATCACAGGCGTTGATAATCTATCATGACAACCGCGGGGTCACCGTGGTCGAGGAGATTAGCGCGCTAGCGCAGCGCAAAGATTCGATTTCTCATTAAATTCAAGTCCAGTTAGTGATGCCTTTCTCTCTGGCTTTACATGGAAAGGTCTACCAGCAGCCTACACATGCTGGCCGCTGTTGAATAAGTGACATATTCTTGAGTAGGGCGTAAATCGCCAATCACATAAATGAATAAATGAATTAATGTCATGACTACTAGAGAAAAGGTGGTCGTCGTTTCAAAATACGTCTAATGTCATGATTGTTAAGCTGTGTATAAGTTTCCTCTCTCGTTGAATGAAACTTTCCAAAGGTCGGTGGCTACTCCCGTTTCATCCACCCATAAAACTGACTGGCGTTAAACTACAATAAAAGACATTCAATAAATCCCTCTACCAGTATGATATACACATTGTGACTGGTCTGCTTCTTTAATTGACGAAAGTTTCTAAGCTAAAAGTTTAGGGTTATTGCAGAGTTCACTTGCACTAACGTTGTAGAGCCAAGACCCGCTGAACCCATTCTCCTGGTTCAGAACAACGATGCTGGAGCCTCATCAGCACGATCCTCTGAAACGTTTTGTAAAAACTGTTTATTCTTCGTGTTCAAAACTTTCGCCTTAACATTTGCGATAATTTCCATTTTAGGTGAAAAACAGCCATGACAGATGTCACGATTGCCGATTGAAGGGGCATAACAAAAGAATACATTGTCGTTGCTTTCAACACTTTCAGCGCGGAAAAACAGTTTTTTGAATCACGTCAAAGAGCGTACGCGTTAGAACGCGTTGTTTCATTTGTTTTCTATTCGAGAAGAACACATGGAGAATATTAACGGCCGTGAGAAAAGGTCATACAACTTAATAAATTATCATGGATGTATAACTCAAATAAGTCCAAAAAAAGTATTTTGACTTTTAATCATGACAAAAGTTAACCTCCACGAAACCATCCACGAGTACGGAATTAACATGTAATTGTGTTGATAAATAACACAAGAATCGTGCTTCCACTGCTACGTTCTGTGTTCATACACCCATCTCAATGTCAAACGAACAATTGTGGTTTTAGATATATACTCAGAGAAGATAGTGTTTTTATTTAAAAACGATAAGTTATATTCCGGGTAACACTGGGTCCCTTTCCACTAACCCGTGTTTAGTCTGAAAACAACAGCTTTAAAGCTGGATACTCGATTGAAATTGTACTTCTACAGCACGGTATCCATGGTCAAATTTGTATGCATTTGATGGATATATTTAGGACTTTAATTTGGATTACAATTTTAGGGTAAACCTGAAAACACATTATGTAACATGCCCGCTGATTGAAGTGCAAGTAATGAAAAATATTGTTTTTTGAATGGTACCCGCATTTCAGCACACACCTGAATGAACAAAGCCACGTGGAACGTCTAACTTGCACCAATACGAAAGGAAGTTACAGAAATATAGAAAGCGGAGACATAATTAAAGTGAAAGTGAAAGCTTTGCCATCAAATTGCAATGGATTATCACCGATTATAGCTTTCTTCTTCATCTTTTCCTTGATTGTTCTCCTTACAATTAAAGCAATATTATTTTACAACTTATAAACTACGTATCTTATTTTTGAAGGACATTGAGTAAAGGCATAAAACGACAGAGGCAAATTTGCAACCGAAACATCATTCTACGTAGGGAACTTGCCTTCTACATGTTAATATCTTGTATAGTCCAGAATGTTGGTCACTTGCACAGTTCTGTACGTCTTGTGCAATTGGGATGAAAAATTATTTGGTATCAAAAAAAGAAAAGTATATTCTTTGTAAAATAGAATTTATATTCGTTCTTTTCTAGTTCTGATGTGTGGAATCAAGTTTTATAAAGGTCAAAAACAGAATCAGAGACATAGTTGGACTTCATTAAAAAATTGCCTCTTCGGTCATTTTGAGAATGGCGTAAAGTCAAGAACAGAAAATCGAAAAGGAGTTATAGAAGAACGCGACAAGGCAAAGCAAAGAACGTTTTCTTGGCGAACTCGGTACGACCATTGTCCGTGTTATACGCATACGCCTGGTTTCCAAGGCAGAATGCAAAATGCAAATTCGGTTTCAATTGCCTGACCAAAAAAAAAACAACAAACAAACAAACAAAAAAGCCATGACAAAATTCTCAAAATTACGTGTAAAAACCACATTTTATTTTTTTCTTTGACGCAGGGTTGACTTTACTGTGCTGTTCGTAGGTCTCATCACCAGAATGAAAGTTTTCGTGATTGCATAGTTTTTTTAGGAAGATGCTTAAGCTGAAAATCTCCAAACTATAACTCCAGTGTCAATTTCTTGAACAACACTGGCATAAATCTAAAATCTACCAGTGTAATCAGAGGACTTTGACGTTTGGATGTAACAAACGAGAATCCGTGATATCTCGAGTTACGGCAGTCCAGTCAACACTGCCAGTCTCTGTTAATCGATTGAACAAATCAAGTAATTGTGGCTTGAACATCGGTGTCTGTTTGTTCAAAAGATGTTCAATTAGGAAACGACAACAGCTCTGGAATTCCTGGCGTCTGGCATGCGTGTAAATTTGCTGATTTCTCTGGTATCTCAAATGTCACGTCTCCGGTCGAATCCGGAATCCGCCGATGTCCCCCGACAGACACATCACAAATGAGTAAAGCCTGCTAGCAAACGGGCGGACACTTCTGTTCAAATATGTGACAATGGAGGGACAGGGGCGCTAAGACTGATGATACCAGAGCCTTGTGTACAGAACCCATGGGGTACTTTTGCAATCATCTAAACTGTACCACTAATAATGACTGAAATTATACATACGACGGCCTTCGTACCTCGGCGTCGCTTATTACCTGTTGTATAAATGTACATGTACATTAGACTAACTATCATGACCATACGGAGAGAGATTCGCATTCTGTGAGATCAACTCCAGCTGACACTGACTTCTTCTCCAGCCGTCGGTGGGAAGGTTTCTCGGCAACCTGTGGATGGTCGTGGGTTTCCCCCGGGTTACGCCCGTCTTTCGCTCGCCATAATACTGGCCGCCTTCGTATAAGAGAAATGTTCTTGAGTATGGCGTAAAACACCAATCAAAACAGTAAATAAAAATTCAATGAACCCTTACCCCAATAACTGGACAGAGTATTTTTCGGAATCAACCTATTGCATTGTTTTGGGTGTCCAGGTGAAAGTAAGTCATCGTCAGGGCTTGTGCAGTCGTTTTGTTAGTGTGACGTGAAATTCCTTGGAGACCTGTTGTCCACCACCACGATGGCATACACATACAGCTTTGTCTGCCTGAGCATCATATGTGTGCAAGCTAATGACTTACTTCTCAAAGGCCGATGGTCTAATCTGAGCACTGGGGTTTCCTCCAACCCTGATATTAACCTTTGTCACGACAAAGGTCAGTATCATGGTTGGAGGAAAAAAAAATTTTGTTCAGTACAAAAGGGCTGACACGAAAATTTCAAAAGTGAAATATTCTTCAAGGCGGAGTTGAAATTCAACCAATCAGTATTCAATCCAGTTATCAGTAAAACACTCAATGATTCAACCATTCTGACTTGGTAAGCCCTTCTGTCCGTAAGGCAGCTCTTCACACCGTCAATGTGCAGAGAACGGCGTATTTACGTATTTAGCATTTTAACTTTTTTCGACTTGCAAAATAAATATTGAACGTTTGCTGACGAATGTGCGAAAGTTGATCCTTACGGTAACAGTAACTCAAGAGAGCGAAATGTCGCAACACACTTTTAACGCAATGCCAGATTTGATCAAAACGTTGATGCGATACATTCTGCAACACACAGCGCAAATACTTGTTTGTCTACACGATACGTTCTTTACCATGCGTTTAACACTTTACGTGCATTTTGCTGTATAATGTCGTTTTTCAAACAAGCTGTTGCAAGCTTTCAAATACTATTTTTTTGCCTGCATGAAAACGAATGGGGCTGATTTACGCTCCATTAATTAGAAATGTATTGATTACTGTGTATTTATACTTTCGCTTCGTGAACCATGCTTAAGTATAAAAAAATACTCATCCATGACAGATGACAGATTGTCAAGCCTGGTGGAACTATTACACGAACAATATTGGTTATTAAGCGTATTTATACAGTCCCGAGATTTTATTATGCATGTTCATTGACTATTCAAGATAACAAACCTGACAAACTCATTCTTATGACGACAGATTCACTTCTTTGAAACACGGTCATGTTGAAATGGCTTCGATATTATCAAAAGTATTTAGGAATATACATCATTTTCTCTCATTATCTTTAAGTTTTGGCAGGGTCCTACTTCCAGGCTCATTATGTACAATGTGAGAAAATATGTTCCGTCTATCATCGACTTGCGCGACGTACAGAGAGTTACATGCTCTAGATATGGTCACTGAGTACTGACATCAGCACTGACATGATCGGTTCAGATCTGTACAGTAACGGCGTTGGCCTGCCGGGTTTCTGGGTGGAAATTCGAAAAAATACATCCTTCCAAAGCATGAAGTCTGGTCAAGCATAATTCTGACAAGCTTTAAATATCTGCTGGGAGGTATTCAAAGTACACAGATTTTTTAAAATGGCGCTATAAATTTAAAACGCAGTACTAATGAAAATGACTAAAAATGATCAGGAATGTGTTTCAACTCAAACCTATCCACCGCACAAATTCATCACCACTTTCATATTCTTAACACTTGGCCTCGTTGAGAGTTTCCGTAAGAAGATCAAACAATCCCGAAGAAGTCCGAGTGGGAAAACAACGGTCGTAGTTTGTTCGCGTGCTAGGATTGACACAAACTCACTGCCACCCTATGCTTCACTCTCTAACATAATTTGTCCTTTTAGTTGGGGAGATTTCCGGGTTTATCAGAAGCAGAGTCCAGATCGCTTTCGGGAAGCTCCGTTACAACCCCCTTAACGCTCCGTTAATGCGGCGGGATTTAAACAAAGCTAACCTTTACTATGTCCTATTATACTGGGTCGGAAGCCATTAGACGATCCGCCATGTTTATCCGCTCTTGTACCCTCAATAACCAGCCGCTTTATTAACTAGATGGAATAATGGCGCGTTGTGTTAGATTCTTCTACGCAAATAATGCCAGAAGAAAACGTTTACAGGATGTACTCGCTCAAAGGTGAAATTTAATAAAATCTTCTTACCATTTTGTCTACTTCCCTTGTCGTGAATTCCAAGGGAAGATGGCAAAATGACGTTACGCTGTGCGTTGATGATGAAGATGGACAAGGAAGAGCTTGTTTAACAGAATTAGTGCAATGTTATGTTCTCTTATTTGTAGAAATATATAAAGTTTTAAATTCGGGAGGCTTTGCGATTTATTCTTTTCATGTATTAACCCAAGCGTTTGGTATCATGGCCGAAACCGTGTCAGAAAGTTTTTCTGTAGGATAATGATATAGTTCAGCACTATATCACAAAATAGATATGTACCCTGTGCGTATAAGATATGCCGACAGTATCTTTTGTTAAATATACTGAGCGCTTTTCAACGGAACAAAGTATCATAAAAAATGTCCTGAAAAGTGCGTCTCTCTGCCATTAAAGAGAATCTATAACTGTATCCGTTGGAACGATTGGTGAATTTTTCTTATTACGTGTGTTTTACTTACTATTACAAATACATTAAAAACTTTATTTGTATTTCTCGTTCACTATTATGTTGTTCCAACGGTGCCCAATATATATTATTAAAGGGTTGATTCTTGCCGTTAAAGTACAAATTACCGTCGTCATCTTGAAGTGGTTCTAGTGAAATATATAAAGATTAAATTAAGCCAATTCATATTGCCTCTGCAATGTAGTGTAACTGAGCCCTTCCATGCGTTTATTTGACTACGTGTCCAGAAAAATTTTGCACGTTATTTTTGTCCTACAGGCTGTGACGAAAATCTCAATTATCGAAATCATTCTAAAATAAAGTTGACTCAGACGAAGTGAAGTGAACTCCTTCGCGGACGGAGAGAAATCTGCTTACATTGGACGTGGACAAACGTACTGCCGACACGTAATCAAATAAACGGCAGATACAAACCTCAAACGACGGCAGAAAATCTGATAAGGCGGAAGTCGCTTCCGAGTGTTGCATTTTAGCGCCATAAAAATGAAATGGTGCACTTTTGGCGTACCTCTTCAGGATTTCCGGGTCTCGCGCTTTCACGCGATAAAAATGAAAGGATGCAACCGAAGCATACCGATAGACGAATTCAGAGCCTGGTATTTCAGCACGGTGAAAAGGAAACGATACTTTTAGCGTAGCTTTGGATAAATTCACTACATAAAAGTCCACCACTACTTCTGCCTGTTTTAAGGAACTTGGCACATCACACTGTGTGGAATATGGAAGACCAGGCTTGCTTGTAACTCATATCATCCTTGCACCCTGCAGGAATAGGCTGTATACCCAGTGGCATAGAGGTCGTACTTCATAGATCACATCGTCGTGACAAGTATTTTCTTCTGTACGTTGTCAGTGTTGACTCTAGGGCACGTGCCTTGTATTTGCGCATGCCCAGAAAGATATATTCGAACAGCACGTCCATTAACGTCTCGTTTGAACAGGGAAGAAACGCCTGAGGCTCGTGTTGAATTTGCCGATTTGGAAAAGAAAGCTACAGTTGCACAACAGTTTTTTCTTCATTTGAAATTCTTATTTCATTTTTATGTAAGACAATTAGGCTTACCTGTAATCGGCATAGTTTGTTGTCGCTATACTAATGTTGATTTAACAAACGCCAACCGGCTGGACATAACATGGGATTAGCTGAAAAATATGTTTCCTGGATACAGATAATTGGTGCCTTTTCCCTCTTACCATTATCACTTTCTCACGAAATAAAATCATTCAATATTCATCCAGTTTGTGTTTGATACATAAGTGTGCAATTTGATGCTGCACCAGCTGATGATATTTCAAAGTGAAGCTCAAAATGAATGCCTGGATCGAAAAAATTTCTAACAGCCATAGCCACATTTGTAATGTATCACAGAAAAAATGACTAGTTGGCCCATATAAACTTATGGTGTTCTAGTGTGATACTGATAACTTACCAGGGCCTCCGTAGCTCAGTGGGCTAGTGCACTGGCGCGGGGCAATGACCCAGAAGCTTCCTACCAATGCGGTTGCTGTGAGTTCAAGTTCAGCTCATTCTGGCTTCCTCTCCGGCCGTAAGTGGGAAGGTCTGGCAGCAATCTGCGGATAGTCGTGGATTTCCCCCGGGCTCTGCCCGGTTTCCTCCCACCATAATGCTGGCCGCCGTCAGCAAGTGAAATATTCTTGAGTACGGCGTAAAACACCAATGAAATAAATAAATAAACCAAAGCGTCTACTGTTTTTAGGATATAAGCTGACACCAAGCCCATTTATGATCAGTATGATGCATACAGCAAACTGCTTTCCGTTTTAGCCATGTCGGTGATCCATCAGTGCACTTCGAATCAAAAGTAGTTATTTCCCAAACAGCAGCTCGTTCTACTTGTCCAAAAAAAATTGTATACAACACAACTCTAATAACTGTTAGTACGGAATAAATGACATTCACCTAGAATATGTAACCTCAAAACGAAGCTAGCATTAAGGTAGCTGAATTGGCTTTTGGGGGGAAAGCCCTATACCACGAACAAGTTTCATACTTTACTGTAAAATCCATGAGGTGCCGAATCCCAAATACTGTTTAAAGTAGTACAAGTTGACTTATGCAGCGCGATGTGTCCATGGCCGTCCGTGTATACCCAGTCCAGCTTTGTTTTGCCCCATGTACGAGGTCATCTGCAGTGTAGTAAACAATGGTCATTACTTCATGATGTGTTCATGATTTTTCATTAGCTTACACCGGTTCCTCACACACCCTTTAATTTGTCCCTCACAGAACCTTGAGCAGTGACGCGGGAATGTGTTGATTTAATCCGTGGCCAGCCTTTGTATAAATCCACTTTTTTGAAGGTAAACATGCATTGTGGGTAGCGGCAGACATTCAATATTATCAGCCATGAATTACTTGCATATCCGGTCCGATTTCGGACTTTTTCCCTGTGATTGAATTTACTGTTCTTGTCGCCTTTTCCCACGACCGGTGTGCATCTGGCTGCTTTATATGACTGATCTCGTTGTTCTTGTAATTTTGGCGCTTCCTGATTCATACTGAAATTTATAACGTAACAATGACACAATGTTCTGTAAAGAAATTTAATGTCATTGTTACTCTGAATATTCAATATGACTCGAAATTAAGGTAATCACAAGAAAAGACTAACAAAAAATATCTGAAACTTCATCTTGCCTTTATTTTATCTCACACTCATTTTGTTGAAGATTCAAAATTAAGACATAAGCAGGTAGCAAACTCATATGAGTTAGTCGTGTCACTGTATGTATTTTTGTGGATGGGTGCGTGACATAAATTGCGAAAGGTGAAGTATCATGTACATGAATTCATGTTTGCACTTCGTTCATGACGTTGTATAGTCATGGGCCTGCTGTAAAAGTTTCGAAAGATCAGAATAAAGGCAAAATTGCCGCGAAAAACGTATCGTAGCTTAATTAATTTAATCATATGTTAGCATGTTAACTTTATTCCGAGTATTACCATTACTAATGGTAATGATAATGATAGGTGGTAAAAAACATGAAGTGTGGGAAAACCATGCTGTATGATCAGCTAGCAAGGGCCTCCGTGGCTGAGTTGGTTAGCGCGCTGGCGCAGCGCAATAAACCGAAGCCTCCCACCAATGCGGTCGCTGTGAGGACAAGTCCATGTTGGTTTCCTCTCCGGCTGTACGTGGGAAAGTATGCCAGCAACCTGCGGTTGGTCGTGGGTTTCTCCCGAGCTGTGCCCGGTATCTTCCCAGCATAATGCTGGCCGACGTCATAGAAGTGAAATATTCTAGAGTACGGCGTAATATATATATATATATATATAATGCGCAATGGGTGTGCTTTGTCCTTTAGCATTTTCAACAGAAAGAAAAACCTATGTCTTTCTGGAATACGATTTAATTTAGCCCAAAATGTTAAGACAGAAGACAACAAAGACAGAGGCTTGTAAGAACTCCCAGATGCCGTATTCTGATTCTGACGCTCTGTGCGCTTGTATCAGTGGAGAATGTTTCTTGTGCTTTTTAACTGCTTTGGGATTGATCTGAAATAGAACAACTGATATATAAAGGGCCACAAGTCTCCACCCTGAAGTTGTATATCGATGGCCACTGGCATTTACGTAGGAGCATTTCCGTATTGACTGAGGTTTAGCCCTCGTCTAATCCACATTGCGTTCATTGTAAGATGACTACACAGAGCGTTTCTCAAAAGATAACAACAAATTAGCCAAATTTTCGAGTTAAGCTTTCCTTCGTGAGTTTAATCCGGAGAGGCCTCTTTCAAGTAATTGGTTACGCAATGCTCATCCGATGTAACCCTTTGACGCTAGCCGCTTTTTTTCGAGGATGCACGCCAAATTTTCAGATTCAGCCTTACTGTAGCGTTCATTTCATCCTGTGTCGTCACAGAAAGGCTTGGTTTCACCGTATGGCATGCTAGCATAGGAGTAGCGGTGAATGTCATGGGTGGCGG
This sequence comes from Acanthopleura granulata, assembly GCA_016165875.1. Classification (NCBI taxonomy): domain Eukaryota; kingdom Metazoa; phylum Mollusca; class Polyplacophora; order Chitonida; family Chitonidae; genus Acanthopleura; species Acanthopleura granulata. Next base: position 2,951,091 of record JABBOT010000015.1, on the reverse strand, counting down.
AAGTCGCAGTGCCAGGATTATACTACACGCCTTTGGCAAGTAAGTGACAAACTTTCCCACGTGTTTCTTTTGTCGGCCGAGCAAACGCCATGTACAGGTTCATGACTGAGAGTGATGATCAGTTGCATGATATTTGACCTTCGAGTTACTACGCGTCGAAAAAGATATTCGCATATCAGGAGTAAACAAAAATGGGCGTCAAGGATTAATAACTGCAAGATCAGTGTCTAAAGCAATGTTTAACTGAAACCACCAAAAAACTAACCATATGTATAGAGTAAAAAATTTAGGATGGATTTGAGTAAAGATATGCAGTTTTCAGTGATGGCAAAAGGAAATGAAGAATTTCCAGGTGGATGAATAAAAATCAGCATCCAATTCGTGTACCATGATAGTTTGTAAGCTGTTGTTCATCAAATATATATCTTAGCTGCCAAAAGTCAAAGCACCTGAATCTCGAAAATTCCTTGTGTGAGACTACAGCTAAACTAACACCCTTTCGTGGTCAATTTGTGCCCAGTGATTGAAATATAACATAAAACTCTACAGCACAGAGAGTAAAACTAGAGAAGCGACAACAGCGTGACAGCTGGCAAAAGATCACACCTAACGGGTTAAATCTGTCATCTTGACAATTACTTCCGTGAGGGTATTATTCAAAGTGTTCATGTAAATATTTAAAAAGTAACATTTTACACAACCCCCGGTGTAATCATTATGCCTTAAACAGAATTAGATAAAGTAATGATATTTATAGCAATTTATTAGACGTCACTGTTCTAAACTCACAAAGGTGAGTCGTCATCACATATAACTTGCAATTGCAATGCAAAGACAAGCATGCCCACCTACGGTTATAACCATGTCCATTTCATACCTTTATTTATTTAAGGTCACACTGAAAAAAATTTATAGTGTTAAGAAATACCCTGAGCATGGCCAGATTTTAATTCACACCACGTGCTTGCTAAGAATTGAAATGCATGCAACTGGCCAAAGAGAGCTCCCCTGAATGTATTTGAGTATGGTTTCAATAAAAATACAAACGTGAATGCCACCACAGAATGAAACATATGTATATTGGCTTTAAGTATAAATACTACAGCCTGTAGAGTGAAACCAAAAAAGCGATGATAGTATGATAGATGGCAAAAGGTCACCCTTAAAAAAGCGAAACTACGGCCTCTCGTCTATTTAACTTAGGGTTTTATGTCAAATGTTGATTTCATTGCTATGTAATAAGTGTAGCAATTCATACGGCTTAAATAGCAACAGTTTATACTCCTCCCAGTTCCTTAAACGTTGTTACATATTGATGTAATATTGTAAGCAGTCGTCGTATACTTAATAACAGCTTAAAATTTTAACATCATTTTTCGTGGGCACATATATACTTCTGTAATTACGAAACACCGAAGCACAAAAGAAACTTCAGAGATTTTGGATTTAATATGTAAACAATGTGCTGATGTAAATGCTTTGTGTGAACGTGGGCTAGAAACCGTATATCAAGCTGTGAGGTTGTCTCTCAGCCGTCAGCCTATACCTGTAAAACTCTGTCAGGTTACAGTTTATGGGGAATGTCACGAGCGCAAAAAACAACCTTAGCTTGTGGCTCTGGAGCAGTGAAGAGAAGACGGGAAACGAGAGGGACGAAAGGTCATGACACTGAGAGATTTCGCCAACATTTTCGGAGTAAACACTAAGCGATAGTAACAATTTGTCGCTCATTCCTGTGGTGACGCGTCGCGTCATGTTGTCTGCTGGCGGAATGACAGTACGGACTTAGCGGACATGAAAGATCCCACCCCTATCGAAACGGAGGACAAAAGATGTTTTTGCTGATGACGATTGTAGTATACAAGGGACGAAGGCATTTATTAACGCACCATGTCACGTTGCTTAATGAGATGAAAGCAAAAAACTAGTTCATGTTTTCTGGCTGACAGGTAGAGTATCTAAGGTGGTTCTATGACAAAAATGAAGGCAAAGACTTTCTTCTGAAATGCAGGGTAGTTCAATATGCACTGTCATAAACCTCCGAAGAAGGCTAAAGCAGAGTCCCTCAACTTTATAAATCCATATTTTTATATTTGACAATTTATTATTTATTTATTTATTTGATTGGTATTTTTCTGCGTACTCTGAGAGACTGAGACCATGATTATGGTAGGAGGAAGCCGGGCGGATTGGATGAGGGGGGGACCCACGGCCATGGCATGGTTGCTGGCAGAGGAAGAGATCACGAGCTGGACTAGCACTGACATCGACCTTGTTGGCGAAAGGCTCCTGGTCCACCGTAGGGTTGAAGGGTACACAGAGAATAGACTGTGTGCGAAATCCGAATCAATATTTAAATTCACAGTTTATAATTAATATTCCAAACTCTATTCCTCAAAGCGATCGCACACCAGGCTATTTTATTGTGACTGTCAAGATTACAGGTGCCTTTAACTCATGAAGCCCGTTCTATAAAAGCTGTCGTAGCGCTGTGTCAGGAACAGCTATGAAGATGACGTGTCTCTTCAGCGTATGTTGTCATGTAAGTTACTCCAGGCTCAGTAAGTTGCGGCTGCTTCGTAAAACAGGCCCCAATACACAATCAACATTACCCCACGTTAACCACAGAGATAATGTACACAACGACTGCAACCGGTGATACCGTCAACATGGCTGTGTTTAATATTCAGAAAATTAGGGAATATTCCATGATTTTTTCATGCAGCTAATGTTTTATACATTTTGTGGGGTAAGTATTTTTCAGATTGTTTTGAAAATGGGTCTTGAGATTATTGTTTTGAAACGCCCAAACTGACAAGAGGCTGTATTTCACGTTCGACAATTTGACTGCATCTATCGCTCTGTCTTGACTGCTCTGGTTTTAATCTTTGTTCTGTACTCTTTTATATTTCCTCGCTTTAGATCATTACGTAATGCCTTTACTTTGATGAGTGGTTTATCAGTATCATGGAAACATCTGATGAAGGCTACCATATACGCACAAAATGTGATCGTGATTTAGTCAGAGTAACATACGACAACTGAATCACAAGTTTGAATGCTAACTTCAAAATGTACACAGCGCAGATTCACGCACATGCCATGCAAATTACCTATGTGTTATTGTGTTACAATGATCTTAATGACTTCAAAAAATCTAGCAAAACAAAGGTTGGTCCAGGCTGGTTAAAATAAGAAAATGGAAAAAAAAGAAGTGATACGGGCGGAGTTGTAAAGGACACATGTAAATCTTCTCCCCACACACAAGTCCCGGCAGTCCATCCACCTTTCTGATCCCTTCGTGTCTGCTTAACCCAGTTGTGACCAAGCCTTAGCTCGCGCGAGAGGAGCGAGTGCGCCGGTGTCCGTCGTTTCACGAGACACGGCGACTTCCTGGCTAAAGATTTACATCGCCATTTCGGTTTTTTTTTCCAAGTGCATGCGCCTGAAAGCGCTGTACCCATCCTCCGCCCAGTTTTGAGAGAAAATGAATTTATTCTTGCAAGAATAAATATGTCGGCGTTACTATAATCCCTCTACCTTAATCCTTGCCTCTCTACGGACCGGAAGTCAAACGTCATAATTGCAATCTAGAACGCCTGTCAAACATGCATCTTCATCTGAACGACGTGCTTTAAATTTCCCACGCCCACGGAAATTGCGCTTTTCTCTGAGACAACAGAATTATGTGCGTGTGCAATTTTTTTTTTTACATTTTTTTTTTACCTTTGTGGTTTCCTCACTAGAGCTTATTGTCATCCGGTCATTAATTACATTGCATAATGACCTTGCCCCTTCCCACCCACGTGTTATCTTTGACGTGTCCACATATATGTAGTCCGACAGCGACGCAAACACTCTTGCTTTTGCTTTTATTTGTTCACATTTGCCCTTTGGATATATATTTGGAAAATATGTGTACAAGCACTGGCATTTATAAATGTGTTCTCTTCACCATGGTAGAAAACTGTTTATCTACAAAAAGAGTTCCGTAAAGCCCAATGACACGTTAACTGGTGCTTTATGATAATTTGAAGAACGACTTATATCGTTGAATTGTTTGAAATGTAATCACATTCACTTATTTAAGGCAGTCCACCGCATGCCTTTAGATATACTAGTTATTAGGTCGCACAGTTAGGTTTTTTCACTAAATGTAGCTCTCGCACCTTAGGTTTGTCGAGCAGGAACAACCTAGTAGGGAAAATGTCACAGATATTTCATTTATCAGATCTCCTAGCCAAGGACGTTAGCGCGCTAGCGCAATGCAATGACTCAGAAGCCTCTCACCAATACGGTCTTTTTGAGTTCAAGCCCAGCTCAAGCAGGTTTCCTCCCACCATAATGCAGAACGCCGTCGTACAAGTAAATATTCTTAAGTGGGGCTAAAACACCAATCAATGAAATGAATAAATGAATCAATAAGCCGTGATCACTACATACATTTAATCTTTGAACATTGAGGGAAATAACTTCAGCGCAAAATCACAGTTTCATAATGTTTTCCTAAGAGCTGATTGTATGAAAAGAAACGCAATGACAAAAGCGGTATGGATCATTATAAGCTGCATGCCGTGAGCTGCTTTATGTATTCCAAAGAATTGTGAACTGTCCTGTAATATGAAGTAAGCGGTCTATAAACATTGCTCGTTAACAGAACGCAGTCACTGGTAGGAATCACAGCCTTCACCTGATCTGGAGCAACGTAACGCCGTCAGCCTGACTCGACCACAGCGAAACTTACATGTACACCCCGATGGCGAAATGAAAAAAAAGTTAGCCAAGGTGGGGTTTGTTTGTTTATTTTTTTTCTCCCACTGAAGCTTATTGTTCACTCTGGGGTGATTTGTAGACACTGGGGCAGTTTGGACAGAAATTTGTCCTGATCTCGTTTAATCCCGCGGGATTAGTGTCAGCGAAGAGTAGATTTGAGAACATGTATGCCATGCTTATCTCCGCATGTAGTGTGGTTGCGTTCACCGGGCTAAAGTGTCGCGAAGGGAGATCCACTCATTAAGCCTACCTCTACAGCCATCTTTGTCTCTTAACTGGTGTTTATTTACTGTTTCGAATCTCTGCGATTAACTATTACTCCGCATGCGTAAGTTTCAAATTTCACACCTGCGCAGTAATCACCAGAGGATTAGTAGCAAGAGGTTCGTATCACGTAACAAGTTCACGTCTGAGGAAAGCGACTTCAAGCATTTTAAAACTATGCAGCGTGAACCAATGTCTTGTTTTTCTTCTCAGCTGCAGTAAATCTCTAGAATTGGCCGTTACCACTTTTAAACATGACCTGGCCTAATTCTTTCTTAAGATAATTATAAAGGTGCTCCTTTGTACTTTACCCCGGTAACAGTTTAAACTTTTTACCACCAGTTTACACGTGGGTACATTTTAAATGCTTACACGTGTATATGTACCTTGGTAATTGGATGTTCAGATAGGCATGTATGTGGGCCTACGGCTGTATGTCAATGTAAGCTGTCCATGTAATCCTTTGAGTAAAGTTAGATCAGATTTTAATAAATTTTCGGGAGGATATGACTTTTGTTTAAATCATTTCCAGTCTTGAAATGTTGAATATAGGTAAAACAAAAAAGGGAATATCGTGGGAATATATCACTGTGTTATCTTTCTGGTGCTGTAATAGAATTGCATGGATTTCCTGTTTTCGTCACAACTTCATTGACGCATTTGTGTTTTGAAAACCCAAGATATAACCCGGATTTGCTAGGCTGTGAGGAAGCTTTACAAGTGCGCGATGTGAACAACTTCACTGATGTTTAATGATGTCGTTATTATTTTTGTCTGCTGATAAAAGAAAGAAGGAAAAATAAAACAAAAAGGAAAAAATATGAAATGAATGAAAAACGGTAAATATGCATGACTTTAAAAATCTTGAGGGAAAACAAGGAATTTTGGGATTCTGTGACTATTAATACTGTATTTGGTCTAAAGTAATGAATAGCAACAGTCTTTTAAAATTGACACACATCTCAAAGGGTGGCCTTTTAGACGCATTGTTGTTAAATTTATGTTATCTCCTTTCGTAAGGCCAAAGGATACTTGACTGCCTTCCCAGAGAAACTCGTGAATTTATAGTCTGCGAAACAGATACTCGCATACTAGGGGCAATAATCGCCAAAAGAAAAAAATATGTTTCACGCAAACCACCGAAGAAATAAGAATGCTTCTAAAGCAAGAAAGATTCATGCAAACAGAAGCAGCCCAACGTTTTCAGTGATGACGGAAAGACCGGAGGAATGTTCTAGAAGGCTGAATAAAATCGGCATCTAAACCGTGTACCATGCTATGTGTGTATATATCTATCTCCGCTGCGGTTTGATTGCAAGTGGTCATACATTTCATATGTAAAACGTTGCGATGTTACTTAATACGATGAATACAAGGCCTCCGGCGTGGGGCCCGATGCTCGGTTTAAATTTGACTAAAATAATTTCCGAGGTATTGCGTATCAATAAAATGCATTTGGAGGTTAATACCAAATGTTAATGTCCATATGTTCTCCACTTAGTATTACGTGACGATAGCCCTTTCCAGGGGACCTTTCACGCATACCTGACAAAATACATACCTGACGTTTCAATACAAACCACCAAAGAACTAATGTATAGATGTAGAGAGCGATGGATACATGTATACACGTAGAGTAAAAGAATTAGGACGGAGTCAAGAGCAAAGAGTCAGTAAACAGTTTCCGACGACATCGGAAAGGCTATTTAAATAGAAGGCTGTAAAATAAACTGTGAGTTTTCTGATGGGTTTAGGTATACTCTTCATCGAGACTCATTGACGAAGCAAATAATAGCTGAGGTTTGTTGAGGTTCTTTCAAACATTGTAATTGGTATGAAATGAAAACGCCTCTTGGTATTAAGGTCAGTCAAAAACACGTCCTCCTCCAAACAATTGTATTCCACTCTTTCGACTATGGGCGTTGAAATGTTTACATGCTAGAAAAGAAATACCGAAGCAAAGGTAGATTACTCCAGCTTAATTGGCTTACATCCGATTCGTGAAGCATCACAAAAACAGGTATATGTCTAAAGGGTATATCTGTTTTGCGAAGGAGGATTTAAATCCAGGCGTGTGTAAACTGCCCTGGCAATGACCTACTGGTCCAGAAATCTCCAGATCAGAGGACATGTAGACGACTTCAGGAGAATGCCCGTCTGAGGAGAGCAAAACCGCTCAGATACCTGTGCCACTCTATCTATCAGGTGTTTTCGATCACTGTGATTGATGTCAATACGAGTTAATACGAGTTAAATTCTTGGAAGGACAGAAACTGAGAATGATTACACACGCATTGTTGTAGCCCACCTGTCCAATGATTTAGCATGCACATCGCAAGCTGTATATGCAATAATCTACAACACGGCGATTAAACACCAGGGCAGCGACGACAGTGTGATAGTTGGCAAATGATCACAAGTAACTGGTGAAGTACAACCTCCGTAAATTTACGTCATTTAGGGTAAATGTTTGAATAGTAGCAACGTGTACAACCTCTAACATCAAAATAAAAAAATATGCTGTGTTCCCAAGCCCCCAGGGTTATTAAAAAAATTTATTTTTCGATATGTAGAATATAAATCGTCAAACACGGAAGAATCACTAAAAAGCAACTGTTTTTGATTGATTTAACTTGATATCTCATGCGTCTCAAGTTGTCCAAAACAGCTAACAATATGTTCTTTTTCTTAGTAATACATGGACTAAACCCTTGAGTTGTATTTTCGATTAGATACGGCTACGAATGGATTCGAAAGAAAGTTGTCCACAGACTTACCAAAGGTCGTTGGCATACTCCGACCACTCTAATTTCTGCTGTAACTGTAAGACTACCCATCACATGAAAGATTCTTGAACATGGCGTTAAGCAGATAAACAAATAAGTTTGCGTATCACGCAACATTGTTCCGGTTTTACTGCAACGATTACCTACTTGATAAAGAACAGTTTCAGTGAAGAATACATAAACAAGAACACGGCTGCAGCCTCAAAGAAACATTGTGTAGAAGACACCTAACATGACACCAGAACCAGTCACATTTCGCTCGGACCACCTGCTTTTGTGTTTTCCACCAAATGCTATTTATCTGACGAAGGCGGAACTCACAAATACTCATACTGTCTTCAAAGTGTTTTGTAAATGATTCATCCTGAAAATTCATCAAAATATCACCTCACAGGAGAGCCATGTGTATAACACTTATGTTGGATGTAAATTCACAATACACAGGTTTTGGAATGGTTTTGATTTTTTTTATTGTAGAGGCTGGGGTGAGTGTAAACATATATCAAAAGCTGAAATGTTAAGTTATGGAGAAATCAGCACTTGTACCTGTGATCCGACGATCACAGAGCAAAGGCATCATCGCATGCCGAGTTTTCGCGGATATTATGTGAAACATTTCACTCTAAAGTGAAATTGAAGAGACTACTGAAAAAAAGAGAAATGCACAAGACAATATTTCTCGCTGACAGTTAATGCTATGAATCTATGTCCATTCTCCCCCACACCCCATCCCTGTTACATGAGGGATCGGTTTATATAGAAGGATGTTTCTTCTAGGGAGGCAATATACAGTACAAATGAGATCGATGTCATGGACATAGTCTGTCTTATAATGTACGATTTCACCTGAAGTCACGAATACTACCCATATGACAGATTCCGGAACAGTAGATTCTTGTATACAACACATTAAAATTTTAAGCATAAATGAAGCCATCTTATACATTCTCCCAACATAGCCAAAAAAGCGTCTTTTCTAGGGGATTGAAAAAGTCGACTCTCATCACTACATTTAACCCTGGACGGAATAGGGCTTTTGCTGAAGTTTTTAATTTGTTCTTGTCTGTATAAAAAGTAAGAAATGGCTTTCGGGAGGATAGTGAATGACCTTGTCCAGGCCAAAGTTTAATCTCTTTGATGCACTAACAAAAAAGGCAAAATAAGATTTGTCAAGAGTTCAACATTTGGAGGAAGATATGTCCTGCAAATATGTAGGTAAATGTCAACGGAAACGTAGTATAGCAGTCCAACTCTATGAGATAAATTGTAAGTGTTTCCTTTTTTCCTCATTGTCACAGAAATCCGGCAGATAACTATTGCAACTATGTCAAAAAGGGAAAAAGGGATCTGAAATCGAAAGAACTGCGCTTCAGTGTTTTGAAAAAGGAAGTCATGGAAAAAATTCTGATGGAATTGTCTCGAGAATGTAGAACTATCCCTCTTCGCACCCTCAATTTCCGCAGCATACGTTTCATATAACGTGTGGCCAGATGAACGGATTACTGTGCCCTTGCGTAAGAAATTCCCCGTATCCGACCGACATATCAAAGGACAGTCTGCGATAGGAAGCCTGAGATAACGCTGAATACTCTGCTCAAGCACGTGATTAAAACCAGGCGCATCCCTCCACAGTGAAACCTTGTGTATGCATTATGGGATACAGACACGTGCTTAGCCGGGAGATCTCACGCGATCAGACGTTATTTTGAGGGGGAGGGACACACTAACTTCCGACAGGAGTGCGTGCATGCATACATACCGTCTTTATTCAGCAGAACACAGTGTATTATCCACCGATCGCAGTGTAAACCTATCATAAGTGGATCTTTTCACTCTGCAATAATTGTTAAACAAAACAATCTGTTTGATTTACAAGACTTCATGTCTTTGCGGGGACATGACTCGCTAGAGCAATGGAAGAAAATATGCTGGTTATGCGAGAGCTGCGTTTCATGCGTCTCGATGCGAATTCCCACGGCCTTTCCGCTTGTAGGATCAGCTTTTCATAGCTGTCAAAGGATTTTATTCAGCTCTGTCTTGTATCAAAACGAATTCAACAATGCAAAATATTAAGCATGAATCTTAAACCTGACAAAAAGTTTTATTTTATTTCCCCGATGTAAACGATCAGGCAGTGGTGTTGCTACACATGCATATAACAGAGCATGCTGTAGTTCTTTATACTGCCTACCTGTATAAAGCACGAGTGCTGTGGGTGGCCAGGAGTATACGAGGATTGGTCCTTATGCGCTGTAGTCATTTATACTGCATACCTGTATAAACCACGAGTGCTGTGGGTGGCCAGGAGTACACGAGGGTTGGTCCATATGCGCTGTAGTCATTTATATTGCCTACCCGTATAAACCACGAGTGCTGTGGTTGGCCAGGAGTATACGAGGGTTGGTCCTTATGCGCTGTAGTCATTTATACTGCACACCTGTATAAAGCACGAGTGCTGTGGGTGGCCAGGAGTACACGAGGGTTGGTCCATATGCGCTGTAGTCATTTATACTGCCTACCCGTATAAACCACGAGTGCTGTGGTTGGCCAGGAGTATACGAGGGTTGGTCCTTATGCGCTGTAGTCATTTATACTGCATACCCGTATAAACCACGAGTGCTGTGGGTGGCCAGGAGTATACGAGGATTGGTTCTTAGGGAGTTGTTGTCATTGGATTCTGTATTAAATGTGATAACAACATGGCATTTTGTGTAATTCTAGGCCAGTGCCGTCTAATAAATTGCACTTGAATCACTAGTTTTACCTGTTTGTGCTGAAGAAATGTTGTTACGAAGGTATAAATTGCTTATTGCTTAAGCATTTACATGGACAATTATTTATTTGATTTGTGTTTGACGCTGTCCTCAAAAATGTTTCACTTATACCACGGCGACCAGCATTATGGTGAGAAAAAATAGGGCAGAGTTCGAGGGAAAGTGGCAACGATCCGTATGAATACGAGGAGACCTTCCTAACGCAGGATCAAAGAGGATGTCAGCTTGAGCTGGACGATCTCGCCAGTTACAGTAAAACCCAAACAAGAGGCCGTATTTCACTGGTTGCAGGCGACCTATCACGCTCTCATCGCTGTTTTTATACTCACCAAGCTGTTGTCTTTTATAATGAACATTGGAATTATTTCGTGTGTAAAGAAGCTTTTGGTGGAAAATTTTTTACAGATATTAAATCAATGCGCAGCTTATTTGTATTGTGCATAGTCGAAACAAAGAGACATGCTCTTTTCTTTGTGCCGCCTAAAGCATCCAGAATAAACTGTGGGATGAATAGGATATGTAATTAGTTGTCCAGTATATCATATGTAAAAAAATGACTCGATGCGTCATCAACCCTTACCCCTTGAATATAGTAGACAACAAATGAAAGTAGCGCTAGCCATATCATGAAATTGATATTTATTGGTCACTCACTTTTTTTTCGCCCAAACACCTTGGTAACTGGGGTGCCTTTTCCAACGCAATGGCGATTTTGACCATGATGACTTGACTATTGTTCTCTTGGGCTGCACGAGTGATGTGTTATCAGTTTGCCCACAAACCGTGAGTGTAAATGCAGGAATGAACTATAGACTACACACCTTTAGAGGGAAATGTTCACCATTCCAGTGACATTTACATAGCCTTATACACCAGACGCATGAATCTATAATCATTGATTGACCCTTAGGGTTAACAAGAGGGTGACCTCATAAAGGAGTCCGTTTTCATTCTTTAGGACATACTGTTCTTTTATAATGCTCTATGCACTAGACGTAGCCAAAACCTAAGCTCCCAGTCGAAACTGTCATAATCCGTTTTAAACCTTTACGGCTTATGGGATATAAATAATAAATAAAATCAGCAGACACGAAGAAGAACGCTAACCCGTACAACAAACGATGACGCATTCTTTACCAATCCGTGACAACATTTTAAGAACATTTGCAATTCTGAGAACAAACTATGACCAATTGTAACGCACTTGGAAATCTTGTGCTTATATATAGACTAAGATTATAAATACGGTAACAAGTGTCATGTTGTGTGCGCGTTGTAATTTGGATCGCACACGGCATAACCCCTGCGTTGTACATGCGTGTTTATCACCATTCAGAGAAAATATATTTTCGCGATTATATCCCTGGAGTTAAGGCAAAACGCGCCGACAAAAAGGGAGACAACTTTGCGCAAGTAAAAACAACATTTTGTCGTCCGCTTTGATCATGTCAAACGTCGGAGAAAAGCTTTTCTTGCCTGACACTAATAAAAAGCTCTATTGTGGCATAAATAGGAAGTGCCCAAATGAGCATACTAGAGTACACTGTTTGTTCCCACCGCACTGAAAAGTGCAGTCATAAGATTTTCCAGTGTCTTCCTGAAACATCGGATGAAATGCTAGATCACTTATAGTGCCTGGAGATCCGAAAACAGGGTGAAACACTCTGTAAATGTTTATTCTTAGAATGGTTCGGTGATGCACAGTTAATTCACCAATTGAAGCTCCCTTACCCGGACACAGATGTTTGCGGGGATGATCAGTTTCATCAGCTTGATCGGCGTACGTGTCAACGTGGCAAACTTGACATGGCCGGAAACTGAAAGAGTCGATATTTCTCCTACCATCCACGCACATCTCCATTCAAATTGCCAAGTTCTCTGTCTAAAACGAAATCACCAGAATCAACATCCATAACAATCTGCTGTCACCCCTTCTTCTTGGCGCCTTTCATTTCACTACCGCTTACCCCCGACATTGACTTTGACCTAAAATCTAAATGACTTGTTCTGCGACTTTGATTACCGCATCACCGTGCGCGGCAACATGACGGTATTAAACCATCTTGACAACTCTGACGTTTAATAACAGTACCACACAGTCAATAAATATTATTTGAAAGCAATTTGTTACGCTCATAAGTTTTCACGTCAGTATTTAAAGCGGGCACAGACAGAGGATGGTGAGATACAATTGGGTGGGCACGTAATTCCCGTTCCTGACCTATGATGAGGTAGAATCTAACTCACATTCACGGTTTTCGCATACTGATTAGAGCGTTGTATTTAAAAGACAAGAAGATAAACCATTTCAATCATAATAAACTATGTCTTTGCCCATTTGTATTTCTGATACAGATTTCCACCATTGAATTTTTTATTTATTTATTTTTTTTTTATAATGGCGCCCAGTTTACATTGCGTGTTTTGAACAATAATAAAGCTTTCTTTCCAAGTAAAGAGGAGATTTATGCTGTAATTTTTGGGTACATTTTATGCACTGAGGGAGGCATATTTTGGAAGCACACCTACATTACTTTGGTCGCCCAAATTCGTCCTTTTGGAGGACATCTGGGAGACAAACTTATTTAACCGGCATAAGTACTAAGTGTGACTACGTGTGACGGTATTCACTCTGATAAGTCCACATGATAGTGCTGCATTCCCGTCCATGTGGGGTTAAGCCGTAATCATTCACTCAGTCTGATAACCGGGTTATAGTACATGTTCTTTTCATTTACTATACCGTGCTCACACTCTGCACACAAGTATTTCTTTTATATTCGATCGATGGTGAAGATTTCGCTTCATGTGGTCACCAATGGTTGTACGTGGTTAGCAAGCCTTGAATTGTGAGGTATGTATGTATGTGTGTATGTATGCATGATTGGGTTTTACGTCGTACTTAATAAATTTTCAGTCATATGACCGCGAGGAGTCATTAGAATGTATATATACTGTGTCTTCTTGTGGCATTTCCGCAAAAGTCCATGGCGCCAAATTGAACATCATGCCGAAGACACCAGACATGACACCTACCTAGCCACATTATACTGACATAGGACCAAACAGCCCTGTTTTCTTGCTCTATTTTCTCAGTGCTGAGCGCCAAGCGAGGCAACAACAAGTAACAGTTTAAAAGTCCTTGGTATGACCCGATCCCCGATCTCCCGAACTCGGACGCTCTAACCAGCAGGTCGCCGAGGTCTGAATTGTAAAGTAAATGCCGTTTCGTGTATTTCTAAAGCGGAGGCCTAACTGGCGGTATTGGTTATATCCAGGGCGGCTATCATCACGATTGTTCTTGACAAATTAGGCCGCGTATTCGAATCCAGCTCTTGCTGTATTGGATGCGGTTTTACGTCATGAAGTTTGTCAGGGACCTAGCAGAGGGCGGTAACTTACTTCGGGCACTGAGGTTTCCTGCACCAATACACTGGACCGCTGTTATATATTGTTTAAAAAATTTCTCAGTTCGACATTACACCTCAATCAAGTCAATCAATCAGTTTTCTCCTAGCTGCTTCAAAATTCAGGAAGAAAAGAGACAAGGTGTAGATCTATATGGGAATAAATGTTACGAATGATTCGCTACTAAGCCGAATAATCAGCATTTTGTGTTGAGTCCCTGAAAAACAACAACAAACCCAGCTTCAGCAACATACAGCTTAACATAGAACTTAACTGTCATGACACTTAAATATTACTGGTTTGTCGTAACGATCCATGAACTAGCTGTGAACGCCCAGACAAAATTTACCATGTGGCTCGTTACTCATATTTCCTTGTATAGTTTCCCCATGAACTGTATTTAAGACATGATCTTGCGCATCCATGCCGCTTTCACGTTTCGTCCTCAGGGTTTCCATTACAATGCTAACGTTGATAACAGCCTTGGTCACAGTAGGAAGAGTACGTGAAGGTGGGTTGTGATGAAAATGTTGGTCACAGTAGGAAGAGTACGTGAAGGTGGGTTGTGATGACAATGTTGGTCACAATAGGAAGAGTACGTGAAGGTGGGTTGTGATGACAATGTTGGTCACAGTAGGAAGAGTACGTGAAGGTGGGTTGTGATGACAATGTTGGTCACAGTAGGAAGAGTACGTGAAGGTGGGTTGTGATGACAATGTTGGTCACAGTAGGAAGAGTACGTGAAGGTGGGTTGTGATGACAATGTTGGTCACAGTAGGGAGAGTACGTGAAGGTGGGTTGTGATGACAGTGTTGATCACAGTAGAAACAGTACAGGCAGGTGAGTTTTGATGACAGGCCTTGGTCACATTAGGAACAGTACGTGAAGGTGAGTTGTGATGACAATGTTGGTCACAGTAGGAACAGTACGTGAAGGTGGGTTGTGTTGACAATGTTGGTCACAGTAAGAACAGTACATGCAGGTGAGTTTTGATGACAAAATGGCATCTGATTGAAATATTCTTGAGTGCGGTATAAAACACAAATCAAACAAATATTTAAATAAACCAAATATGCCCTCGGCCTTTTGCCCCAGAGTTAATATGCCCTCGGCTTTATTGCCCCAGGGCTAATGCCCCTCCTTTTTTGCCACAGATTTAATATGCCCTCTGCACTTTTGCCCAGAACTAATATGTCCTCGACATTTTTGTCGCAGAGGTAATGGATTCTCGGCCTTTTTTCCGCTGAGTTAATATGTCCTCAGCCCACAGGGTTAATGTACAATCGGCTGTTTTGTCCGAGAGTTAATATATCCTCGGCGTATTGGCTTATTGTTAATATGTCTTCGACCTTTCTGACCCAGAGTTAATGTGCCTCAGTTCTTTTGCTCGAGAATTAATATATTCTCAGCCTTTTTGATGCAGAGTTTTGGTGTTTTTGATGCAGATTCAATTTTTTGCCCTTTTTGTCCCAGAAGTGATTGTCCCACAGTTAACGTGCCCTCGGTCCTTTTGCCGCAGATTTAATAAGCCCTCGGCCCTACTGCTCCAGAGTTAATATGTTCTCGGTCTTTTTGACCCAGGGTTTTTCTGGCCTTGTCCTCTTTGACCCAGATTTAATACGTCCTCAGCCCTTCTGATCCAGAGTAAATATGCCCTGGGCCCTTTTTGCCACAGAATTACGATGTCCTCGGCCTTTTTGCCACAGAATTACGATGTCCTGGGCCTTTTTGCTCCAGGTGGGCCTGCATGACCGAGGGGGGTAGGGCGCTAGTGCAGCGCAATAACCCATGTGTCTTTCACCAGTGCGATCGCTGTGAGCTCAACTCCAGCTCACTCTGGCTTCCTCTTCGGTCGTACGTGCGGAGGTCTGCTAGCAACCTGCCGATGGCAGTGGGTTTCCGATCGGGCACTGCTTAGTTTCCTCGTACAATAATCCTGGCGGACGTGGTATAAATATTCTTTAGTAGGGCATTAAACACCAATCAAATAAATCAAATAAATACATTTTTGCCTCAAAGTTTTCAGAAAAGACAAGAGCACCAGGGAATTCAGAGGCAACGAGTCTGTGACATTTCTGTAGAACGAAGGCTATCGATTGGAAGGCATCCATATTCTTACGTATATCCAGGCAGTTCTGGGCTGGGACAATCAGCCTCCAATGTATAAACGCAATTAGGAGTATCAGTACCAACCAGTGTCATTAACAACAACTACATTACATGGTCGGTATGGTCATCATCACTTACATGTATTACAGGATTATTGCCAATATCACAATCATTTCTGCTACATTACACGGTCATCATCACTTACATGTATTACAGCATTATTGCCAATATCACAATCATTATTGTTATCCTCACAGTCATTATCTCGATCATCACCAAAGAGCAATATTATCAGTTAAAATCATTACCGCCGTCACCGCCACAGCAACAATGTCACCAAAATAGCGGCGCCACGATTACTAGTCCCATATAGCTTTCACATTTGTGAGCACGATTATGGTACGTAGGGAGATTTATTTCACTCGCCTTTTAGAAAATTAAGCAGTGTCCTGTAGGGCTTATTGTTACCTGATTAAAACGATCGAAAATCTGTCATGATGTTTATTCCAACTCAAGAGACATCGAAAAGAAAACCAAAACCTGCTGTTTTTACTCTTCTTACTTATTACCCTTGCTTGTCATCGTTATCACGTGCTGAACAGATGATTACAAGCTTTATATCGAGATTGCTATTCCACTAAAAACAGGTATTCTTTATGTAGTACTTTGTACCCCATAGTATACCCTGTATTCTTTGGCTATGCTTGATAACATGATATCCTGCAAAACATGACGGTAGCCAACGCGATCGCTGTGAGTTCAAGTCCATCTCACGCTGGCTTTCTTTCTGGTCGTACGAGGGTAGGTCTACCAGCAACCGGCGGAGTCGTGGGTTTTTCCCGGGCTATTCTCGGCCTCTCTCCCCCACCATAATGCTGGCCTCCGTAGCATATGTGAAATACCCTTGAGTGCGGCGTAAAATACCAATCAAATAAATAAACAGTGATACCCAATGATTACCCGTTTAGTCACAGCGATGTCCCACTATAACAATATCACAAGATCACTAGACAATAGGCAACGATTTGGAGCCAAGGGGGTTACTTAGCAATGTCAATGGGAGGTCACTCGGAGACTCCTCACTACCTGACACTATGTAATCTTTCGCTAATAACTTTCATTAATTTCCATGATCAATTTTCAGACAATTTCCATGATTTTCATAGCAAGCATGAAGCTTTACACCAAAATGGCCTCTTCTCTGCGAGAAAAGAAATTACACCCTAAAATACACAGATTTAGATTCTGCTCTCCCGAATGAAAGCGAATGTATATAGTCCTGTCCTTAGGGTCACGAAGCTGTCTAAGGTTTAAGTTATTCTAAATGTCAAAATAGTTTACTGCGTCACACTTGGGGGCCTATCTTAGACAATTTTCCTTTAACACTTAGAGTTTCCTTAACACTTAGAGTTTCCTGTAAGACAAGATAAGACTTGTGTCTGACTGGTGACCATCTTGATGGAATTGTTTACACGATTTCATTAGTAGTTTATTAATCTGATAGGTTTTAAGTCATTTTTATTTATTTGCCGCAAAGCAAGACTGTTTCAGCTTGAGGTAGAACGCAAAAAATCCACGATGATAGACAAAATTTAACCATGTGGTGCAATTGTCAGCTCTCGGAAATTAGTGAAGAGCTTTCAAGTCCTATATGAATTATGTACTTATATTCTTATCAAATTTAAAAGCGCACAATCCTCCTTAAAGTACTTTTATTCCGTTATTATTTTACCCAATCCTTTGTTCTCATAAACCTTGTGAACAAGACTACGTTCATGGGTGTACATAATTACTGAATATCCAAAACTGAACATTGTAGTCAATAAATAAGAGATATGAGTCATAAAGTGAATATTTAAGCAATAATCTCGAATGTGGTAATCTAGATTTTTGTAGATATTATAGTACTAAACGAAATATCCAAATCACGTCTCGGCCGTCAACCAGTAAAATAACATGCAAAGTCAAATTCTTAAAGGCTAGTTCCATTAATAAAGTTAGCATCGTAATCTCTTCAAATATATTTAGTTTTAACTAGACAGCAGACTTTCATTTATTCCTTAAAAGTCTGTTCGTGAATGGTTGTGGGTTTCCCTCGGGCTCTGTCCGGTTTCCTCCCGTCGTATAAGTGTAATATACTTGAGTACGGCGTAAAATGTCAATCAAATAAATAAATTAATTAATATGTATATACTCGTTTGTATTATTTAAATCAGTTGTGTGTGTGTGGTTTAATGTGACAAATGTTTGACATTTGACATAACCTCGGGATTCTTGAATTTTAAGTTGGGTGCTTCCAACGGACCCATGTACGAATTCAGTCTGTTCCACGCCCGTAGAGAGGCAAACCCTCGCGATTTAAAGGGTTTGCGTAATTTCATTGTCAGTTTTGATAACGGACTTTTTCAAGAAGAAATGAATGTCATCTCGACAGAAAACCACTACCTGGCTAGCTTTCCAAAAGGAAACACTTCCTTTGGGAACCCTTATCTGAAGGAAACTCTTCCTTTTGGAACCTTACCAGAATGAAACACTTCCGTTTGGAAACCTTACCACAAGGAATCTCCTTTCCCATTAGAATCACTTTCCACAAGATAACACGTATTACTGGAAAGGCTTACTACAAAGAAACTTTTCCCGTTGGGAACAACGAAACCATTTCCCATAAAAACCGCTTATCGCAAGAAAGCACTTACCACTAGGAACTCCGACCGCAAGGCAACACTTACTTTCAGGAATGCAAACAACCTGTGGATGGTCGTGGGTTTTTGAAAACCAGATTGTTAATCATCGATATACATCAAAATACCGGGTATTAAATGTACTAATGTGGCTAGTTATTTTCAAATTCAGAATAATGTCGTCTGTCGCTCAAATCTCGTTCTTTTCTGTATCATGAGCACAGGGAGTTTTAGACCACCGTTAACGAACGTGTTCAGGCCTTTTACAAAGCACAGTTATACTGGGAGTTTGTAAACGGCGATTTCTATGGCTTCTATATTAATTTAGAAGTATAAGCTTTGAGAAATGCACCTGTACAATCTTAGTATTTGCAGTTGAGATGTGGATTAATATTTGGGGCTATATAAGTATAAAGAAAAAAAAGATCTCAAGAGTTTATGGTTTTCAGAAACCAAACCGCTAGCAATTTTCATACATGTAAATGACAAGATTCTGGCACTCAGCTGTATTTACACTTAGCCTTGGCGATGAAACTGTGGTCAAAGGACAATGTAAAACTTGCTTGTGAAGCATTCCGAAAATAACTAAGATGCTATTTGCATTATCGTACACCATAAAGGTTTCACCTGGTAAAATTAGTCGCCATAGAGCAATTTACTTTGCCCAATGTCGTATTTTGAATCTGGAGAGCGGTCACGTAGTCATGTTGGTGTCGGCCTGCCACAACGATCAACCGCGTCCATAAGGGATAGGGTGATCTCGATGGGGGTGGGGAGAGATAAGAGAGAAAGAGAGAGGCAGAGTACCATGGGACGGAGGACTGAGATACGAACAAGTAGGGCAAGTGTGCTCGGCCCGGTGAACTAGAAGTCACGATTTAAAATAGAAGACAAAACCACAAAAACAGCCCTTTAAGCAGCAAACAAACTGTACTAAGACTGTCAGAACAGTGGCAGGGGATAGGGATTCAAGGTGGAGACTGAGCGTCAAGAATTTGCCTGTACATGAACGCCTAGCTCTGACGCAGTGTCCCTGTCCCAGAGTGTTGCTGTATCTCAGGGTTAGACAAACACCCGATGAAGATTAATTAAGCTGCCAGTGGAAAAGTTTTAATTTTTATTTCTTCAATTACCCCCCCCCCCCTTTCTATTGGACATCTTGCAAAGAGCACTCAAGTTTAAGACCTCGCGTTTCTAATTAACTTTGGTATGCAGAGATTTGCGGAAACATGTTCTAACAAAGTCAGCGTTGACCCGACCGATAGAGAGATCGTATCGACAGGCCACAGCTGTTTGACATCGAGCCGTAGCCCCTGATAATTGCACGGGCAAAGTCTCGTCCGAAGGCATGGGACGCTTCGCTGGCGTTGCAGGATGGACGCTGCTCGGTCTTGCAATCGCCATGCCCCTGTTGCTCCTCGAAGCTGGTGTGGACGCATCGACGTGCTCGACCGTGCGTCACATAGGCTGGGAGCGCCACCCTTTAGACTGCAGTATGTATTACATGTGTCATTTGGGACGTAAAATGGGAAGCTCGCGACGGTGTCCTAACCGGGACGTATGGTCGGACAGCAAACAACGGTGCGTCGTTGTGTCGTCGAAATTCAACGACTGCAAGTGCATTGACAGGACGCCATTTTCCGTTTGCGTTAAGTTTCCGTGCACTGGAATGTTTTTAATAGAGTACAGATGGGACGGGAAAGACTGTAGCACTTACCATGTGTGCTACAGGGGAGTGTCTGTTAATGTTTTGACCTGTCCTGAGGGCCTGAGATGGTCCAGTACGGAAGGACGCTGTTCGCAGTATTCGCGATGTCGAAATCGTGGTGAACGTCCGCCAACGACGTCGATTTTCACGACTCCTCGAGCCACGAAGCGAACAAGAAGAACCACCAAGACGACATCCACGATACATACGACTTTGCCGACGGCGTCGGAACCGACAACGATTGAGACGACCGGAACACCGACGGAACCCAGCACTCATCAGCCGACGACTACGACGTCCGATGCAATAACAGAAAGTGAACTTCCGTTGGTATCTGGTAAGTATAGGCCATAAGCATGTTTAAGTGAATTCGAATTCGTCACAAACTACCATGCCGCTGTTCTGGATGCAGTTTATTGTCTTGCTAAGCAATGATAATGAAAATGTAAACGTGCATACAATTTTATTGTACCGGTAATTCTTAGCACAAGCGGAATAACGGGACTTCTGAACTAGATGGTGTACTGGACATCCTCTCCTCGCTTTGAAGATAATCAAAATCTTACGACTATTGATTGAAAAATGGAAGGAGCACATTATATAAAAGTGTTCAAATGATATGCATTTCGTCTGTACGGCTCCATACACTGAAGCTGTCGTTGTGATTCAGCATACATACCCTCAGGAATTTAACGTTCTCGAATGTTTGTGTTTATCACCTTGGCGTTACATTCAGGGGCCGATTTTACAAACCCAGCTTTGACTTGACTCAAAACGTGAAATTTGATTTCAACTCTAATTTTTTTTAACCCTGAAGCTAAAATTGGAAATACTTATATAAACCAGTGTTGAGTATCAAGATAAATGGATTCTGATCTGCATTCACCGCTAACTAAATAGCAAAGTGAAGTTGTAAATTTAACACCAGTACACTGGGAAAAAAGAAACACTTTGAAACGTTACGCTTAGCCTGGCATACCCTTATCCGCCATCGCTATATGACTAAAGGTGTCAAATTACATTTGTTTCAAATTTATTCAAGAGTGTTTCTCTTACAAAATGGCGGTAGGTGTTAAGGGTGAAGTTAACTATTTAAACCAGTCAAAATGCATGTAGAAAACCACCAACTATTGGCAAGTGAATGGCGAGTTTTTCCCGATGAGCTTGACCTCTACTTGCGTGAAAGTTAGGCGTTCTCCAGCGTACCTGCACCATTATGTCGATACAGACATTGACCAATCTGTGTTTATTTGATATTCAGCGCCGTGCGTTTCTTTCACTTAGCGAATGTTGGGAGAAAAATGACAGTGTATACTTTGTATTTATTTATTTATATATTTGTTTAATTAGTGTTTTAGGCCGTACGGAAGAATATTTCACTTATACGCCAGCATTATGGTGGAAAGAAACCAGGATGTATACTCTTTATAGTGCATTGATATATTTCTTCGATGTCAAAAATGATGGTGACAGATTACGTGCAAAATACTGGCAGCTTGTGTTCTCTACCCTTCTTTTCAGAGTAAATTTACAAGCCGTAAAAATTTTGTTTTTATTGAAACTGTAAGTTAAGACTGCTTTTTTTGGAAATAGTACAACTGATGCATATTTAGTCTACATTGGAACACCGTATTATATTTTACAGTGACACTTAATATAAAATTGCCGATAATTTTTACAGTTTAGACGTATATCTTCCGCACTACATGTTTGTTAATCTCATTGTACACATTTAACTTTAAAATTTTCTCTGGAGGAGGAGTATACATCTAAACTAACATTCTTTCCCCAGTGCTTACGTCATATCTAAAAGTAAACCTCTAACTTTCTCCTTCGTGACATGGAAATGGGAAGGTTTTGATGACCCACAATTGACAGCAACAATTGCAATCAATCCACAAATTCCTGCGGTTGTGTTACTTTATGTCCGCCCTGGCTTTAAGCTACTGAGTTCTTTTTCTTGGGAGTGTACGGGAGGAATTAACGGAGTACTTATCCGAGGCCTAGGATACTTTAGGCAAGTTATTCCGACTGACTTAACACCAAATCCGTTTGGACTACCTCTGTCTCATCGCTGGGGTACGGTTTTGTATTAGCCCATCATTCAGTGAGAGATTCTCCCATTTTATAACCTGAATGGTCTCATCTGAAGACATACGTATACATACAGACACACTTATTTTTTTATTTGTTAAATTTACGGTTTTACGCAGTACTCAAGAATATTTCACTTATACAACGGCGGCCAGCATTATGGTTTGAGGTAACAGGACAGAGCCCGGAGGAAACCGACGACCATCAGCAGGTTATATTCCTGTAAGACGTAGCAATACAACAAATCAGGGGATATTTAGTGGTTAAAAAATGCATGACGTCATTGTGCGTCAGCTTTTTTCAGTGTGTTTCAAAATATCTGCTGTAGAACGTCAATCCCCATGTGTGTTTGTGTCACTGTATAAAATGAAATTGAAAGAAAAAGTGAAAAGTGAAAAAAAAGTGATAGTGAAAAAAGTGAAAAATGAAAAAAATGATGTCATGATATTTAGAGTCGGCACGATATGGGCTTTCGGATGATGCATTCTTTATCTAAAGGTGGTCTGTTCTTGTAACATTGCCAATCTCATCACCTATTCTTCGACAGGAACCCTAGACTGACAGTTTAAGTGCTGCTTCGATGCCACGGACAAGTATTTGACCTTTGTGGTTGCGTGTTCGAATCCACTTCTCGCCGTCTCGTCTGCGGCTTTAAGTCGGGGGGTTTGTCAGGTTGGAAATGGGTGATGGTTTACTCCCATGGTAAGGAAATCCGGTTTCCTCGTTCGAGTCTTAAACCTGCACGTTGTCATATGAGTCATATGAGTAACAGATTCTTGAATAAATAAATAAATAAATAAATAAATAAATAAATAAATAAATAAATAAAAAGATAACTATTCTTCTCCCCCTCAGACTGTGGCATCATCGCCACCCCTTACATCGTGGGCGGCAGCCCGGCCTTCGAAGGGGAGTGGCCTTGGCAGATCTTACTTAAAGGACGTATTAACGGTACACACGAGACACAGTGTGGCGGAGTGCTGGTGAGCAAAAGATGGGTTATGACCGCCGCACATTGCGTCTTCAGGTGAGAGGAAATGGGAACTTTTAAGTTACACCTGGATCTGTCCATAATCTTTACAGCTTATGTGTTACTCTCCGCCCTTATTTTACATCACGGCCACCACCCAGAGATTCTGTACAGAAATCTTGAACAACTTTAAGGTCACTAAGCAAAGGTGGAGAGGCAGGGGATGGTGTGTGAAACAAGGAAGTACTTCCTTAACATTGATTTCCACACATCTACATTCTATTTATCTACAGCATGTACAGCATTACTCCAAATGGCACCTTACAACAATTTTATTAAAAAAAATTGATCAGTATAGTTCAACACCAAAAGGTAGTGGTTAAGCTAAACCTACCTAAACCCACGTGTGTCCCACGGGTTTCACACGTCAGAATGGCGTTGTAGTGGCAATGGAATAAAGCAAGCGGAGACAGCCACGCATGCGCTGTAAGGAGCACCTGGTTTGTGTGCACAGGACTGGTCCTATTGGCTGAAGACAGAAAAGTGCTCGAGACCACCAATGACAATACAAGGGCCGATTACAGAAACCCTTTCTGAAAAAAAGTGAAAATTTGAAAAAAACATTTAAAAGTATTGTTTTAATCATGGGAATTTAAATTTTGGCCATCTCATACATGTTATTTTATGCCCAAAAAGTCAAAACTCCACATCTAGGACTACAAGCTAAGCCCTGGACAGAGGTTTAAAATTTGAATTTTAAAGTCAGGAATGGATTAGCGCAATCATTTGCAGAAAGATTATTCAGGTTATTTATTCACTTATTTTTCAATGTGTACTCAACTGTACTTTTACAAAGTAGACAGGAAACCACCTTCTTTTGTCAGATAACCGATGACTTTCCGTATAACTTCTTGAACGATTCAGCCAGGGAGCACCCAACGTCAACGCACATATAATACAAAAGACTAAAACATAGAGGAGCAGCGATGACATTGTGGTTGTGTTGTTGACAAATATTCACTCATAACCGGAAACACCCGGTCTCTTGTCAGTTTACCTCAATTAGTGTTATATTCTAACTCTTCATGTAAATGTATAAATGCTCATAAGTTATTCGTCCTCGAGCTTCAGCGTACTTATCTAAAAAAATACGCAGTACTGTAACTGCAGTTTATAAGACCCATTAGACGTCATCGATCTAGAATTACTCAAAATGGTGTGTTGCTATCACATTTAATAAACATTCACATCAAAACAATACAAAGAGGGCAATCGTTCGTCATTCCTAATACTCTGATATTGTCGGAATATTACTGATAGCAACTTTATTATGTTGAGACATTCACTCATTTTATGTACCAAAAAACAGGCTTCATGGGCAGGCTGTAGGCTTAGCGATACAGAAGAAATAATATAATATTTAAATGCAAAAGGTAACCCAGCTTTAAGTCTGATTGAGCAGTAAATGTTCTGTAACAGGACTGTATTACATTACCAGTTTATCCGGAAATCGTCATGACAATAGGCTACACAGCTAGCGTCCGAGTAACTTTAAGCGGGAAGGCTTTCTAATTTCATTAAAGGCTGAAATTTTGCTTTCGAACTTTGCAGTATTCCTTTTCGCTGTACATGACATTTTGGCTTTGTATTCTGTCAATCCAG
This sequence comes from Acanthopleura granulata, assembly GCA_016165875.1. Taxonomy (NCBI): domain Eukaryota; kingdom Metazoa; phylum Mollusca; class Polyplacophora; order Chitonida; family Chitonidae; genus Acanthopleura; species Acanthopleura granulata. Next base: position 2,925,862 of record JABBOT010000015.1, on the reverse strand, counting down.
GAGCGCTCTCCACTCCACAGACGCCTGGACTATTGTTCTGGGCGAACATGCCACTACTTACTCCTCAGGGCGGGAAAAAACCGTCAGACCAGCAAGAATCATCCGGGTAAGTTACCTCCCTTGCAAAGGTGCAAAGGGAGCTTGTCAAGTGTGTCATCTTAAATGACAAAAGAAGACAGCTTTTCATCGTCGAACACACAAACTAGTCAAAACTATAATATGTGAAATATCTTCATATTTAGAAAACATTGTGTTGGACAGTGCATCCAAATATAAAAGATTGTAAGGAGGGCTGTTGCGACCGATAATATAGTAAGTGGCAATACTGTAGTAATTAACCGATATTGTATCACTTTTTTGACGGATAATGTTACAACTACCGATACTTTTGTAAAAACGACGGATAATGTTACAACTACCGATACTTTTGTAAAAACGACGGATAATGTTACAACTACCGATACTTTTGTAAACACTACGGATAATGTTACAACTACCGATACTTTTGTAAAAACGACGGATAATGTTACAACTACCGATACTTTTGTAAAAACGACGGATAATGTTACACCTTTTCTAACCGATACTGTGTTAGATTTCTACTGATAATGTAGAAATTTAACTTCTCACCGATAGTGTAGTAAATTTTTACCTATAATGTAGTAATGCGCATAAAGTGTTTTGACGTTATCGATTGCTTTGACAACGGTAGCCTATCGGTTGCTTTAACATTATCGGTCAAAAAGTGATGCAATATCGTATGGTTACTACAGTATTGGTTTTTACTACGTTATCGGTCGCAACACGGGCTTTTTGGACTACATTGATTGCCATCTGATGTGACACATCGCCATGATGTCGGAAACAGTCTTTCATTACTTTACAAAATGTACATGTAATTCCGGTCATGTGTAGAAGCGTGCGTTACATCTGCGTTTCACATGGGTTTTGACAGAAGCCAAATGTATACGAACAAAAGTTTTATCCAGCATCATCGACGTCCAGCAACATATCGGACACACTTACATGGGCAAACCCAGCACTTACACGGTCGAGAGGTTAGCGTGCTAGTGCAGAGCAATGAACTAAGATGCGCTGTCCGGCGTGAGAAGCAGTTTCACATAAAAGAAGTGCAATTGCATTACCCTTCCTTCACAGTATCAGAAGAATCAGTTTGAACAAAATCTGTTACTCTTTATATGACTTTCAGCATATTGGTTACCAGCCTCGCGGGGGATTTCCGGATGACATCGCATTGATGGAACTGCCAGAAGGGTTGTACATAGAGAAGAGATTCATCATGCCGGTATGTTTACCTCCAAGTGATTTTGTCATACCGGAAGGAAGCCCGTGCTGGATCACCGGATGGGGAAACACTGACGGTCAGTAGCCCTAATTACCTCCATTAATATCTTACAGTATTAAACGTTTAGTGCTGTAACTCTATCCCACTCATTCCATGGCTACTAAGTATTAGTGCCTACCTGGCCCAACCCCTGAGAAGGCAACCATAAAAGTCTTGACACTGGTTGGCTCTCAAAATCTGGACCACCTTTGACAGATTTGCCTAGCTGTGTCAACGGGAGGTAACTCGTAACGTCATCATTACATCACACTTTGTGCCTTCTCATGCCTATGGAACATTGGGAGGGACATGCTGCAAACAAATTTTCTTCTGTATAAAAAGGCAATTTCATAAATTGTTACAATTACGGAGAAAACACTGTCTTTTCTAAAGCAAACTCGAAATTTTTTCAATACTCGTTGTCATAAATAGGGTGAAAAAATCTTTTGGAAAGGTCAGAAAAAATATTGTTTTTGCTCTTAACTGTCATAGTTAGGGAGAAAAACTTTTCTCTTTGAAAGCTCTAAAAAATATTTTTTTATTAACTCTTGCTGTTACGATATTTAGAACTCCCCAGAATGACCAATCGGAAGGCTGTGTAGTCGAACTTTGTTGTACTGGTTAATTTTCACGGGCCCGTGATTCTTAAGTAGCTAGTCAAAAAAGCTTTATATATACATGGACACATACGTGACACCTCTGGAGAGTGTGATTCTAGTTTGGGGGATGTAAATACGGCATAATTGACTCACGTATAGGCCTATAAATCTGATGATTTTTTTTTCTAAATTATCTTCTCTGAGCGTTCGAAAAGATTTTTTTTCTCTCTAAATATGACAGATAAGAATAAAAAACTCTGAGCGTTCAAGCAATTTGTTTTTTTTTTCACTCTAACTGTGGCGAGGGGTAAAAATACTCTTTTCTTACAGTTTTGCTTTAAAACAGACAGTCTTTCGTCCACAGTTGTAACAGTTGTAACAGAAATTTTCTCTCTTTATATCGGAATAAACAATTTTGGGGGCATGTCCCAATACGGACACATCAAACAGAAATATTTGCATTGGGTTGTTGTACGCCTCTCTGAAGAACGCGTCAATTATACACCATGAGGTGGTCGATGAACGAGACATGACGCAGTTTGGGGCTAATAATCACACATTTCCAGGCACACGCTGAAAAAGCCCCTAGTGGTTAGGGCATTTGTCTTTCAATCGTGAAGACAAACGAATTGCGGGTTCAAACCCGGCCTTGAACGTAAAACTTGCAAACACCCATCTCTTCTCTCACTGGTCATGAGGACTTAGTGACAAAGATCTCGGTAGCCGATGCTCGTATGCCCTTTTGTGCAGTCAAACTGTCGTTGAATACCACTTGCCATCCACCAATATGGCGTTTATATCTGTACGTCAATTGTGGGGGGTGGCTGGGAAGGTGCGGAGGGACAAGTTCGACAATAATTTGCTAACAGTTGATGGTTTACTCCAGGCACTCCGTTTACTTTTCTCAGGACAGTCCCCTATAAGCCTTGAGCGTTGTGTTAAACAACAACCTGACCAAATAAATATAATAAGTAAATAAACAGAACAAACTTCGTTTAAATCAGACAAAGCGGTATTTCGAACTCGTGACCTCGTTTGTGAAATGCTAGTGTTGCTGCACTCCAAAGCGCTTGGCCAGGGCCTGTGAACACGGTAAAAGTTTCCCACATATTTGCACAATATAACAATAGACTTTTCTTTATATCGTTTACATCGCCACCGTTTTACATTGCTTTCTTCTTTTGTCGTTCCAGCTCAGGGTCACGGCTCGGAGGTGTTAAACTCCCTCTCCGTGACCGTGTGGTCTCAGAAACAATGTCAAATGGCCTGGGGGGACCATATCACGACCCAGCATATCTGTGTGGGGACAGGGGACACAGGCGCCTGCGCGGTAAGTTCTCACAGATCACGGAGCGGAGATCAGGGGGCAACAATAGCTCTCTTGTAAAGAAGGTGGGAAAGAATGCGTTTGTTCAACACTTTTTTCACACCCAACACACTAACACCCAGAACAGGCCATCAGCAATCATCAAAATAATAATTTTTGAACTACCAGTCAAAGGGGAGGGATGGGATGGATCCTTCTTTTTTGTTATTTAATTATTTAAGTTATTTAATAAAAGCATTTTATTCTATTTCTACTACTTCGCCTACAACATTTTCCAAAATAGCTTTTACTCGATGCAACTAATAGTACCGACTTGAAAAGTTCAACGAAATCGAAGCATGTGAATTGTCTGATCAGTTTTACTTGCACGTGGACATGCACAAAACCTAAGAAACTGAATTTGTTCAACTTTTAAGCCTCTATGTATTTATCGAGAACAAATTGTACCCTTCGAAAGCCTTTACAGCCCAACTTAACTAGAAACTATTTTTCTGTGGTTAAATCGTACTTGTTCTTTGGTAGGAAATTCTCGTATATTTGCTCCACGTGCAGCAAATAAGACTAACAAAAGAAGCAGACGGCCTGTATCATGACCTTGAACTGTGACATGGCACTGTGACCTTGCACTTTGACATTGTCTCTTGACCTTGCACTGTGAACTTGTACAGTGACTCGGTATGAAACACCACCGTAAACACCACCGTAAACAGTCCTGGGGACAGCCCTACTTATGCCTCGACCATTCACCATTTGGAGCAGAAAAGGTAAACTTCTCGCAACCTCCAACACCGTCCTGTTGCTAGGAAAAATCCTTTTTGTGATATGACGTAAAAATGTTGCGGAACTAGTGCAAAACAAACCCTTAAGATCTAAAAACGGTCGTATAAAATTATTTTCATATTCTTGTGTGTTAAATGTGATGACAACCCAGCATTTAGCGTAAATCTAGTACATTGCGTTTAACATCACCGCAATTTTTTAGCTGATTCTGCTCAAGCCAAGATGCTAGGGGGCGTGTAGATTGTTACTTCTTAAACACTTACATGAACAGTTAGAGTAAAACCCTAACTGAGGTAAACTAACAAGAGATGGGATTTCACCCGTAGTGTGTGACAACCCATAACGTAATTGCCAACTACCACACTGTCATCACTGTTCTGGTTTTTACCGTCTATATTGTCTTGTGTACTGTGTCACACGTGTACTCGCGTTTCATTGGCCAAATTTGCACCCCCCCCCCTCCAGCGGATTGCAGTGCTCATGCCGTCAACAGACCGTGAACAGAACTGAACCACGTAGGCTATACCCCTTAAATTATATGAATTCACTGATTCACTGGCTGACTGTTGAACGCCAGTCACAAGAAAAATTTGTTTCCACGGTGGTGATCTCTTGTAAGTATCATAAACCACCAACAACAGAAAAATTTCTCATGAACTGCCCCTACTGAAATACACATATGTTCTCCATCAGGACCAAAAACATGAGATCTGCAACAGCCACGTAAGTCTGCCGAAAGGACTCTACAATCGCTGCCAACCGCTCACCCTCACCAGCCTTCCAAGTACTACACACCAAATGAAAGTGTGAATATATTAACACTTATCTGTAACACTTTACTAACACGTTAGTGTGTTCATGTGTTAAAATAAATGTTGACAATGTAGGCCTACACAGTAAACTATCAACTAAACATAAGTGTAAAACGATATTAGAGAAAAAAATCCCTGTATCATAATTACCAGAATTTTGAATTTCTCTCTGTTGTAATTAACACGTTTGTTAATGTATGAACAGCTATGTGTTATTATATCAACACAGATATCACTGATTTAAGACTTTAGCAAGTAAACCATTAACACATTTTATTTGGTGTGTCGTTCTGGTAATTAACTCTTGAACATGTTATTGGCGGTGTGTTTATCTGTTTGCAAAGCTATATTTTGAAATAAATTCCACGTCGAATATATGATACAGGATAGATTTACCATAGTTCTAGTTTTGCGTGTAGATCTAATATCATTTTACTTTTACATTTAGTTGATACTTTATCGAGTAGGCCTACATTATTAGCATTTATTTTAGCACAGCAACGTGTAAGTAAAGTGTTACAGATAACTGTATCAAGCTTAAAGTTGTTTTGTGACAGCAATATACCATTGATTATGAAACCAAGTACATTTTATAACATCGCACTGAACTTGGTAGACGAGAAGTTAAAGAACACCGTTCGGTTTTGGTCCGCTTCCCCCCTTTTCGAGAAAATTATACCCATTTGGACATTTTTCAGGACTTCTTCTTCTGTCAAAATGGTTCATCGCATTGAACTGGAAATTTAGATCTAACTACACCATGACAAGTTAAGAGTCAAGGTTGAGTAGACAAAATTATGGCGGTCGTTTGTCACTATTCTGGGACCGTTCTACGACAAGGGTGTAATGCTACGTCAAACGTAACTACCATGGCGATATATGTCTATAGCTAGTATGTGTCATTACAACAATTACATTTGATATAACTTTCATCCTGTTTGTAAAACGGGTCCCTGGACATTGACAGTATCGCAACTTATTTTCCAAAACTGTTGGTCGTTCTGAATTGAAACTTGGTACATGCATTCACGGAGAGAAGTTCCAAGTAGGAGTTGTCGTGGCCGTTTCGTCGATTTACAATAAAATGGTCGTTTTTGGTTTCCGCTTTGAACATTCGGTAATTTAAAGTAATTCTGTATTTCTTTAAAGAGGATTCCCCACAGCCAGTGTCTACTTGGGGGTCTCCTCCAAAATGTATAATGGATATTAAAACATAAACATATCTTACAGCATTTACACAGGTCAGCAAGACAAGATTTTTTTTATTGAGAGTCCTGTAGGAGATGGTTAACAGTGGCTGCTATACAAGTGCAATACCTCAGATCCTAATGAATGGAAAATAATTCAGCAGGAGGATCAACCTGTACTTCACTCAGTAGGCGGATGGATATTGCAGTCAGAATAAGATAGAGTTGTCTTATTGTTTGAATCTCTTAGTAGCTGTTATGTAATGGTGAATACTTTCAAATATTTCAATATTATCTTCTAAAGTCAGATCATTTGAGCCATTAAGCAGTATAGATATGATGTAGTTTTGACAGTCCTTGCAGAAGACAGTAATGTAAGACATAGTCGAGGCGAGACATGATTTGTGAGTGTTTTAAAGCATATGCTCCCTTTCCGCGACAAATTTCCGGTATAGGGGAGATGTGTGTCCTTTGGAGTATTGTCAGAATGCTTGCATCAAACGATAAATGTGTATGTTTGTTACCAGGGGGACTCCGGCGGACCGCTGTCGTGTGAAGTCAATGGACGATTCGTGGTGGCGGGAATCGCCTCGTGGGGAGTGCCCGGATGTCGGACGCCGGGTTACCCGGATGTCTACACCAATGTCACGGCCTATATCAACTGGATACGTGACCACGTCACAGAGGAGGATGGTGCCCTCTGGAATCCCGGATGACGTCACGCCAATAGGGTTTAGGTGTACATAAATCTATTACGGAGGAATAAAACGAGTCAGTGCCTTAATGGAATAACATTCTTTTTTCTTTTTGATTTCAAGTATTTACCAAAACTGTACGAATTTATGCCCAGAGTCAATTTTCTCCTGTGCAAATTTAAGTACGCAAAGTTACGGAAAGGCAAAACAAGATCGCCCAGCGATTTGGATTTGTCTGTTGCAGTATTCAGCGTGGCATTTCGTGATATCGTATACATGTTCTTGTGGTAATTATCGTAAAATTTCAAAGAAAGGGAAATTTCACAAAGTAACCTTGAAAAGAAGCCCACATGAATATCTACGAGTGACATATGAACGTCTTATGTGACGCTTGGATTTAACAAAACCTTGGAGAGGGATAGAATCAGCTGAAAAAGCCGTAACTTATAATAAGGCTATTATAGTGATCAGTAATGTGGATATTGCCTCCAGTGTGATGAACGAAGAGTGGAGAGTAAGTGAAAATTGCCGTGGTTAAAACTTGAACAGAAGAAAGAACCATTCATAGGTTACAACGTGTACAGAAATATCTGTTTGCCATCTACAATTATTGACAGTTCAAGAATACTTCACTCACTCATAACGGTGGTTGAGTTTATAGACGAAGGAAACCAGACAGAATCTTTAGAAAACCACCTCAGTGGATCACAGATTAGGAACCACTTCGCCTAAACCGGCAATTATATTCATACACTTGTACATTTACTGTGAAGTTATTTTGATTGATTTGATTTATTTACTTATTTGATTGGTGTTTTAAGCCGTACTCAAGAATATTTCCATTATACGACGGCGGCCAGCATTATGGTGGGAGGAAACCGGGCACAGCCCGGAGGAAACCCACGATCATCCACAGGTTGCTGGCAGACCTTCCCACGTACGGCCGGAGAGGAAGCCAGCATGAGCTGGTCTTGAACTCACAGCGACCGCTTTGGTGGGAGGCTGCGATAGCGCGCTAACAGAGCCACAGAGGCCCCCCTATATTGATTGAATGATTGATGTTTAATGTCATGCTCATGAATTTATCACCTATACTTGATGGCGGCCAGTTTTGTTGCTGAAGGAAACAGGAGCTACACAGGCGATTTTCCCCAACCGTGCAGAACGTACAGATGGACTTTGCACGCCACGTACATGGCGGAATAAAGGCAAGTTATTTCCAATGAACGTAAAAGGCCCTACTAATTAACGCTGTCAGCTGTATGTTGTCAATAATTAAGTGCCATATATAGGAACAGTGAGATCGCGTCTCGTGGGTTATCATTTCCACCTTCTCACTTGAAAAATGTTTATGATATTCAGTCTTTACTTGTACAATATCGTCTATGTAGTACACAGCGAGCTCAAAATGTCTGTCATATTTCTGGAAGATTTCTGGCTAGTTTTATGTAATGTCTTCCGAAATGCCTTTCGAGTATTATCCCCATGGGCCCGAGGACTACGGGCCCCAGGATTACAATGCTGTCTTCGACTTAAAACAGATTTAGTCTTAACTTCAAAACCGTACACCGCGCTAAAGTTATAACACACCCGACGAATATTTTCTTCAATACCAAGATTTGCCTCAGGCCTTCATGACAAAAATGGAAATTAGCATGTAAGTTCAAAATTAAGGAAAGGAATAATACTATCAATGAAGACTCAGTCTCAGACAACTGTGTGAACCCAGGACCAGGCGCCCATTTCACAAAGCCATTTCCGACTTAGGTCAAAACTTTAAAACATCGTAACACTGCTTACTTTTTGACAGTGGAAGTTGAAATTTTGACACATATTTCTGATGATAACATTAATGATGTGGTCAAAATTTTAATTTTTAGAGTCCAAAATTAAGGTTAAAAATCGTATCTGAAATTTTGACTGTAGTCAGAAATGGCTTTGTGGATTCGGCCTAAGAACTACAGACAGCTGAACCCTAAACGTTCCCCGTCTGACGACTGGATCAACTGGTCATTCAACGGAAATAATAGATATATTTTTGATTTAATTGTTGCTTAACGCCATACTCAAGAATTTTTCTCTTTTCTCTTTCATTATACTGAGAAAATGTTCCAGAGCAATTTTTGAGACAGGGAAAAAAAATAAGGAAATACATGTGTGTTTAGTGAGAGGTCGTTTTGTTGCCGCACTATACCGATGTATAGAAACCTTACTAATGGGATCGTTGTGAGTTCAAGCCCACCTCACACTGGCTACCTTTCCGAAGGTCCGCCAGCAACTTACGGGTGGTCTTGGATTTCCTCCACGCTCTGTCCGGTTTCCACTCACCATATTGCTGGCCGCCGTCGTATGCGTGAAATATTTTTGAGTACGGCGTAAAACATCAATCACATAAGTAAGTAAGCAAATCAAAATGTGTTTCATATTGTAGATAATTAAAACAGATCTGGCGAATTTCAGCTTATGTCATCTAAAACGACTTTGGAGTATTAACACAGTCCCCTAGAACGACAGAGCTATAAGTCGCTGTACCCTGAAAATTCTGTCTGACGATGGGATTAACTGGTCAGTCAGTGGGAAGAATCGATGTCCTTTTGATTTAACTGCGGTTGAAGGCCATACTGAAGATTTTTTTTTTTTTCATGCCTGCATGCTACACTGAAAAAATGTTTCACAGTAATTTCCTGAAATGATAATGCAATCTTTGGCAAGGAAAAATTGAAAATGAAAATATAATGTTTATTGAGTGGGTGGGCCTAAAGGCCGGAATGAAAGACCGGGATCGTTAAAGATTAAAGATAAGGTAAACAGAAAGGCTCTCTTCGCGTTGTATTTGTACTGCACTATACTAGCGTATACCGAAACCGCTGCGTAAAGGACAGCCGCACTTTACATCGTTGTTTCCGACAAATTTATAAAGTCCTTGACGTCATTTGATAGGCCTTGGTCTATGTTTCATGGCTTACTTGGCAATCATTTGGACACTGAAATTTTTGAAACACAAAACTGACACAGAACTTACGATGGTGGTAATTATTTTTCTGATCATTTGAAACTTGGACATCGAAGTTAAGGACGCATTTAGTACTGGGACAAAAATTCTTAATTCTGAGGCTGTAGTTTTGACAGCTGAGCTTTTGAAAACCGTAATACATGAACACCGAAGATTAAGAGACTATGATTTGAATCCTAGGTATGTATTTGGCAGTATTTGCGCTTGCGAAGTCTACATAAAATCGCTTTTCAGATCTGTGAAAAGAATAGACTGAACCCTGCAGAATTTAGATAATATTTAGAACTGCTTAAACCGCATTCACACGATACATGTGCGATTTGTGATATTTATTCTCTTTTTAGGGCAAAATAGCTTTCAATTAAAACAGAATGAAATCGCAACGTTCAAACCAGGACCCATATACAATGAGGGTTAATCTATGCCTAAATAAATAAAACTTAATATTCGTGAACTGAAACTTTGTATCAAAGATTCTGGCATTTAAATCTTGGAGGGAGAAACTGGGCCACAATATATGCCTAAATAAATAAGTCAAGATTCCTGAACTATACCTTGTAAGAAAGAGTTTTGTATTTAATCCTTGGAGTGAGAAACTAAAAAACTACAAAATATACAGGCCGTCCGTGGACATCACAGGATTCACCGAATAGGCATGTAGCCTTTGCCTACTCTCTCACACTGGTTGTTGGTGTCTAATCCTTGATAACGAATTAACATATACGCTCTGTTATAACAGAGAATCACGTTATATATATATATATATATATATATAAGCAATCCGTTATGAATCCGTAGTGTAGAAATTTACGTAATTTGTGATAAGACCGACAGGTTGCGAATCGGATAGAATGGCTTACACAATCTCCGATGCAGAAGTCGTTGTAATGAATTACCACGACTAGTTCCTAAATCGATTTGTAAACCTCACTTTATATCTTCAGTGTAAGTACTGGCGTGTTATATGTGAATGAATGAGAGAAAAGATCAATGTGTGCTCAATCGCCGAACTCTTTATTTCTCTGCCGATAACCCCGTTGTCACCATTCTCAGGTGGCGCCAAAGTTATACTTTTCTTTGCACTTCTGTAGCGCGAACCCTTCTTTGGCATGTTTGATCTAAAAAACTACTGTGCACGAGTGATACATATTATTACGGCACTAGTGCACATCCATATAGTTTTTGTGTACCAGCATTACAAAATTTGTGTAATGTATGTAAGACATCAACAAAGACGTGTATATCAGTGATACACAATTTGTGTACCACATCTTACATGCACATATAGAGCAGTATTTTGGTCACATCACGACGATTTTTCTCAAAACGGGACAGAATCTCATTGCAGCAGGAGGAATTCTCTGTAGCAGTACGATGGATAAAAGTAGCTGGCGCTGGTTTCCCCTTGAAACATGACGGTGAGTTGTTGTTACAGGACTTTTTCTACTTTGTAACATCTGGTGGTTTCTCCTTGAGAGTAACAGACATGGTCAAAGCCATAACAGTGCTGCCTCACCAGAGAATGATTGCCACGATATAACTGAAACATTGCTCATGTGGGGTTAAGCCATAGCCATTCATTCATTCAGCAAAGAATGATGTCAAAATAATAGTAACCTAAAAGATATTTTTATAATGTACATGTATTTGGTTCCGTGGACACCACATCTCAGGTTTAAACACGGCCGCTCAGCCCCTAATCAGTGCATCGACTCATTTATATACTTTTCTAATCTTGTTCCGGCAAAGCACTTTCTTTCCATCCACTTTGCTTCTTCCGTTTATAAGTAAGCATGTATTATATCTATACAGGTATGCAACCTGTATATAGTTTATGTAGGTTACGTTTTGGAAATCTGAGAGCGTTATACTAGAGTTGTAATATGTCACGAGGACGTCGTGAATAAGTTTGACACATATAGATGAATCAGTACACAATAAGGTGTGTACTACACGTGCTTTGCTGTACGTGTTAGGAGGACGTGTCAGTTTATGTGGCACATTTCGGCGTCAGTTTAATTGCCGGTGCCACTTAGTACAATGTGTAACAACTTGACATATAATTATACAGGATTGTCTGCATGCCAATTTTCATACCAGTGACAGGGTAAGGTTAGAGTATTTAGTCATTCAGTCACTTATTCCAGGAATATCAACCAACCCGTCAATCATGAGATTAACCGTCATCTAATACCGTAAGCTGAGTGATAAAAAAGTGCGGCACGTGAGGTCGCGGTGACACAGAGCGGTTAACGGCGTAGCTGAGAATGTTCCATCATTTGGCAAGATATCGTCCAGATGTGCTATCTATCACTGCTCTAATGGATTTTTTTGTAGGTTTTCCTCAAAAAACAAAGGAAGATATTAAGCATTAAAACTAAGAGTGCAGCTCTAAGCCTTTTAAACATTGATTTTACCTTGATGTACGTTAGCATCTGTTGCATTTACGAGTTTCAGGTCATAGTTTGCACGAGAAGGTGGGATCTGGCCTAGGTTGACCTCCTCTCTCGCCGTGTCCTGATCCAGGTCACCCAGGGTTAAATTTCGACTGTACGCATGGCACCATTCAAGGTCAAGGTTAAATATCCATCAAATATCCATCTCGCGTAGGTATATACATGTTTATGCGACAGGGCATTTAAATGAGTTTAAAGCTAAAGCCATATAATGTGTAGACAACATAACACAGTGTGATATGGAGAAAACGCCAGTAAATATTTCATTGTCCAGTTTTACATGTATCTCCATCATACACATAAGCTACACAAACAATATGTGGAGACAAAATAATAGGCTGATGGTAAGAAAACACCAGCAAACATCCAATTTTCAAGTTTTATGTTCAACATACACATAAGCTAAACCCATATGGTATTTAAATAACAAAACACAGTGTAATCGCAAGAAAACGCCAGCACACACGTAACTGTCAAGTTTTATGACCATAACAACCCAAAAGCCAGAAGCCATGTAATGTACACCCAACATAACACAGTGCAATAGCAAGAAAACGCCAGCTCACACGTAATTGTCAAGCTGTATGTAAGTTGAACCCAATATAACACTGTGCGATAGGAAGAAAACACCAGAAAACATCCAATTGTCAAGTTTAATGTCCACCATACACATAAACTAAACGCATATATTGTGCGGACAACATAAAGCGATATGATATTAAGAGAAACGCCTGCAAAACACCTAATTGTCAACCTTTATGTTCTCTATACACAAAAGCTAAATTTATATGTATGTAACAAAAAAAAAAAAAAAAAAGGCAGTGTGACAGCAAGAAAACGCCAGCAAAAGCCTAATTGTCAAGTTAAATGTTGTTTCTTTTCCGATTAAATTCGCAAACCTTCGACTCGACAAATTTTGGCTTTCAGTTTATTAAGCAGTTTTAACCAGCAGGTTACAGGGTGATATCGTTATTTTTTCGTTTAGCGTTGTTGGTATTTCTGTTCACGGTAATCCGGCTCCATGAATACCAATCAGTACGTCCGTCTGACGGATGTGCTGTAAATGTTCATCGAAGGACAAGGGTTCGAAACCAACGCCTTTCACCGTGCCCGTTTGTTTTCCGTCCACGTATAAACTGTTCTAAACAAACGATATCACCTAATCTTCATTCAGCACTTCCCGTGCGACAACACCAGACGGGTCTCTCAGGTGCGCCACGTAGTTACGTCTCCAAAGGAACAACGCAGACAAATTACTACAGCCCAATCTGCTCGTCTCGGACACCAGGTGGCGTTGTTAAACAAAGCGGCCAAACTCCGAAACTTCCGGTAACTTCTCAAGGTCATGGTCTTTAACAGGCGAAGTATAACCTTGAATATTCCATGTAAGGTTCTCAGAGGTTCTTTCAAAAGGCCCACACAAATGACGTCACCAAATAGCGTGCCCCAGATCCCATCTAGGTTGCTTTTGGGGTGTCCATCTACAAACAGGATGTCTGTTTCGTCCGGATTGAGGTTAAACACCCGTAGCATAATGTAAGCATTATATATGTCTAGAGATACAGATTAGCATATTCGTATCGAGTGACCGCAAATGGTAAATCCTTTATGCACAGAGTCACCTCCCCTGGCCTGCAGGTATTCTGTCGTCAGACTGGGCTTTTCTTGTTTTAAAACGTTCATCCATATATTCAGATGATTTTTGCCCGGGAATCTGTACCTTGGAATCACTGTGCATTCAAGAGTAAAATTCCCCCGGAAAAATTCAAAGCATTCCACAAACACTGGCTGATTAAATACAGCATTCAGATCGTCTCCACCAATGCGACCACTTGACTTCTTCGGGTTCAGGATGACCATTTTTAGGTTTAGACGAATTGATTAACATATCCTCTGAAATTTCCTCCACAGAAGCTTGTCACATCGCGAGTGAAGAGCATAAGTTTGGTATAATCGGTCATGGGTTTTTTGTTAAGTCTCCCCACACCGATAAGATTGAAGACGAACAAGCAAATCCCGATGCACAAACCGATCTTAAAGGTTCTGCGAATTTGCAGCCATAATCGCAGACCCATTTTGTTTCTTCACCACCTAGCGGCCAAGTTCACCAACTGTTAAATGGACCTCTACGGATCTGACGATAAACAATCAGTGCATCTTGCAAATCGCTCTTCAAGAGGACGGCTCTATAGTTTGGTGTGGAGAGGAATGGAACTGGAAGAAAACTGCTAAGAGATTCATGCAGGAGGCAAGCGTAAGCCAAAGGGTCATCTCAACCACATCACTGCAACCGGACCAACTTCAAAATCTAAAATAACGAGATAGAAAGGCAATACAAGTGAAGCTAATACACAGTCATTGCTCACTACAGTCGTGATTTTCACTTTGATTCTATTCCTTACAGTTTCCTTGGTTTTAATGCTTGAGAAAAGTGATTCTTGTTCAGTCCAAGGTACAATAGTTTTAGTACTTTTTACCTAAGTTTTTAAATCATGCGAAAAACGCCATGGTCAAGTAGAGAACCCTAAAATTCATAGAACACATGAGGACCCATTTTCACCACAGCGATCTGTGCTATGGTCAGGGTCAATATTTTACTGAAATCCCGATTTATTTGTTTATTAATTGGTGTTTTACGCCGTACTCAAGAGCATTTCACGTATGCGCCCTGCATTATGGTCGGTGAAAACTGGTCAGAGCCTAAAATGACAGCCTTCAATCTGATAAACTAAACATTCTTGAATTTTTCTTCTTCTAAGTTATATTTAAATGTATTAAATCAAGATCTGAAGCAGATTTTCAGAAGAAGGATGCCGATTGAAACTGACAACTGCAACATTTAAGAAAATAATTTTGGTTTTTCTCTTTTACGAGATTATTAGCATTTAATCTGGTACATGGTTAGTTCGCATTTTGTGAAAAATAGACTGAAATGCTGATAAACGAGATCAACTTAGTTTGAGGATGCTGGCATTGATTATGAAGATTACATTTTCCGAGACTCTCCATTAAGAAACACGCATAGATAAAACATGTTGCATGGTGGCACCAGATATTTTCAATGATCACAATGTCACCAACATCCATAAGGAACGTTCACTTGTGACCTAGTGTCATGGACCAATGAGAGCCGCTTATTTCATTATGGGCTCAGTCGGTTAGCGCGCTATCGCAGCACAATGACCCAAAGCCTCCCACCAATGCGGTCGCTGTGAGTTCAAGTCCAGCTCAAGATGGCTTCCTCCCTGGCCGTACGTGGGAAGGTCTGCCAGCAACCTGCGGATGGTCGTGTGTTTCCCCCGGGCTCTGCCCGGATTCCCCCCAACCATAATGATGGCCGCCGTCGTATAAGTGAAATATTTTTGAGTACGGCGTCAAACACCAATCAAATAAATAAATAAATATAAAATCAAGCCATACTTACTGCCAATACGTGTACATACGTGTGGCCAGGTGGAGGTAGACCTCTTAAATGTGTACATTGGGAATGCTTGTGCCCTTTATACGCCGTTTTCGATCTCTATTCCGCTTTATTCATAAGAAAAGACTTTATGTCCTTCGCCGTTTCAGGCTTTTGGTTTACTTCTGACGTGTGCGCATATTCCCGTTTTGTAGACTTTTCCTCTACGGTTAAATTTTCGTCTTCGACTAAAAACAGAACTTTCATGTATAGACAACTGCTGAACCTCATCTTTGTTACAGCTGCGCAATATCGACACAGGTGGTTGCTCATGAGTTATGTCACTTGACTATCCTCCGTGGCCGAGGGGTTTGATTAGCCCAGCAGCATCTCCCAAGAGCCAATTGGTGACAACCAATTGTGTTGCTGTGTCAACACGTCTAGGTGGGAGAGCCTGCCATCAAAGTGCAGATAGTCGTGGGTTTTTTGTCCTGTGTCCCCATACTACAATGACTGCCGCCTGCGTATAAGTGAAATATTCAAATTTCTCAAGATAATTTATATGTCTGTGTCCAGAATGAATAAAAAGAGATTTTTAATTAATACAACATTTTGAATAATAGTCAGGGGTGTATTGCGGTGACGGCATGTCAGAAAAATGAAAAATACGGACAGTTACTGCCGTCAGTGCATAAGGGAATGATAACGTCCAAAATCACAGCCAAAACACAAAATAAGATAGGTTAAATTAAAAAAAGAATACATTACAAATAGCGTGAGCCTAAAGCTGTTAAAATATATTTTAACTGTATTTTACCTGTAGCGTTGTCAGCAATATATAAGACTACTGCGTGGGGAGGAAAATCGGGGCAGCGCAGACATTGTGACAGTTGGCAAACTCATCAGATGGAAACAGTGGCACCTAGTCTCTTGTCAGTTTACGTCAGCTACGATAAACTCCAATTCTTCATGTAGATGATTCAAAAATAGCCACTTGGCATTAGGCAGAAACAGATGATAGGAATTTAAATGAAATACATTGATGTTAAATACATTTCATCAGACGTCACAGGTCCAGAACTACTAAAATTGCTTTACTGTGACCAAATCTAATAAAGATTTACACGACGAACAATACGCGAAGGAACAACCAACAGAATCATAATTTATGCAGGAATACAGTTTAAAATAATAAACAACACCAGACCAGATGTATATATGTATCGATAAAGAATCACATTTAAAGGTTATTATTTCTATTTTGTCGATGTAGGATAACGGAGTTCCAAGCAAGTGATAACGGAGTTTCAAGCAAGTGAACACACTCAATGAGGGATATTCGAACGGACCGCCATGCTCTCAATTTTAAGTAATCAAGGAGATATTTCTACCACCCGAATAGGCATCCCATAGCTCGTAAGAATTCCAGATTAAAAGGTGATTTATAGAGTTACCAAGCAGGTCATAAAAAATGTCTTTCTTTGTTTTGGTCTGTAACGGACCTCTCTTCTGAAATTCTTTGGTTATATTTATTTTGTTTTCTTTTCTTTTAATAAAGTAAAACCAGAGCAGCGACGACGGCGTGATCGTTGGCAAACGCTTTCACGTATCCGGGAGAAATACGACCTGTCGTCAGTTTACGTCAGTTAAACTCTGTGAAACTGTGGACTTCATTTACTCCAGGCTATGAACCCATGGAAGGTGAACAAAATCATGTCATTAAGGAGAGGGCTCCTACTCTTCTCACAGCTGAGACCAATTGGGTGCGTGTCACCGGTGTAGACTGTTGCCTTTACTGCGACTAATGTGTCACCAATACATCTGTCAGAAATACTAGGAAAGTAACAAGAAATACTACTTGTTATTACCCTGGCTACTTCGGTCACCCTTCTCTGCTGGCTTGGAGAGTTCAGGTTTTAGTTCAAGGACCACTCAAATGCTCGTCTCTTAAGGCAATTGCTTGAATAAACCGACTTCATTCCTCGTCAAACACTAATTCGATGAGCCAAAGGCGGGCTGAAAAGGACGGGGTGTGTTTTCAGGTGCAGTTAGATAACGGGCGCTATAAGGAGAGGCTATATGTGAGCTTAAATACTGACATAGGCAGGAACCGCTACGGAAATATCCTGCAAACCCACAAGTACTATTTGTACGTACATTACGCAGAGGCCAGACACCACAGTCGTGTTGTCTGGAACCTACTGGGTACTGACAGGTTATATTGTGTCTTATATTTCGCATTCATGTGGTTTTCGATCGACATTTAGGTAAATTTATTCATTCGTTGTTTGTTAGTCAGATGTCGCAAATTCACAACAAAGACTATGCCCGAATCTGCTCTCGCTGAAATAACCTGAACACAGTCCGTGTCATCTTGGTCTCAAGCTAATCGAATTTACCCATGCATGATAAAGGCTATAGAATGTTCAGAAAAGTAGACAGGTACCCAGACAACCTATAGTAAAATCTGCTTGTTGCAGCTGCAATATTCGTTTCTGTTTTCCAAATCAATTCACAAAATTTCCACTTCACAAATTTTGTCTCCCATTATCACTGACTAGCTTTGCTATCCTAAATGGTTCCGGGGTGACGTCGTTATTTCGTTCAACAATGTTGGTGTATCTGTTTATATATATATATCTATATAATGGCAACCTCTCCAACTGGCCAGGGCTTGCAAATGCCAGTTGTCAGTCATTATTTCTGAGCAGATTATTTCTATACCTAAAAATATTGGAATGATTACATAGACCGCAAGATTGCATAGACCACCCTTTGGTATGGCCCAAAGCACTTAGGCATTCTGCCTGATCTCAAACCTCCACTGGTTAGTCCCCACTAACCCATTCTACGAGAATGAGACAGCCAGGCGAGAATAACATGACGGCATCTTAATTTCACGTTTATAACCGACGCAATGGTCTGACATGAACCTGAGGCTGATTCTAAGCATAGTGTAATAGCTCTGCGTGCATGATGTGAATGTAGACTCTGGGCTTTCATCAACATTGTTAGCAACAGGCTGAGCAGCATGGACGCCTTTATGCAATAAGGAACACTACAAATCAGTAACCAAACACAACGTGCATAGCTTCATTGGTGTTTTGTTTCTCTTTCATTGATTTTTGTTTAATGGCAGAAAAAATGCATTACCGCCATATGTGACAACAGAATATAGACAAAGTCACAGCACGTGATGCATTACATGATATGGCTTTCAAGTTGTACAGTCCATAAATACTGATGGCCACGGTACGGCTGGGACACCGCTGAGGTGGCATGAAGCCAGAGTCATTCATTCAGTCATAAGGACTGAACTCGGCATAGACGGGAAGACCACATGACCTATCACGAGGTGCCTCACCTGCAATGCGTGGATATCGGCAAAAAATATCATACACGTCTCAACAAATGATTTAGGACCGGATTTGTGCTGAAGCTAGGAACACAGTTGTAACCCCATGCGATTTTTTTTAGCAAAAATAACATGCGTGAGGTAGATACACATAAGTGGGTTGGAAAATATGGAAAGTTTTTCTCTGTTTCAACGCATTAGGCTTCTTCCATGTTATCTGGCTACTAGAAGGAATACAGGACAAAGGACATTTTTAAAAAATATACAGGACAAATATAGGGCATATTTTAAGCAGGTGCAGAGGGTTACTAGCTATTATCGCTCATGGAAATCCCTTTAAATTCAAAATTACATCAAATGTGTAAGGCACCGTTAATTGGTGATCCTCCTGAATCATATCGAAGAGGATGACAAAATATCACAGGGCAAGCCACGTACACTCTGCTGAGATCACTCAATGTCTGGAAATCTTAACTCAAGCACGCTGCAAAGACTACATCATTGACTGGAAAAATCACTTACGTGATTTTAAAGATGGCATACTGATGACAACTTGATCACTTGGAACCCAAATTGAAGACATTTGGTTAAATAACTGAACATGGGACCTGGCTGAATCGGTTA
This sequence comes from Acanthopleura granulata, assembly GCA_016165875.1. NCBI lineage: Eukaryota > Metazoa > Mollusca > Polyplacophora > Chitonida > Chitonidae > Acanthopleura > Acanthopleura granulata. The sequence continues at coordinate 2,906,269 of JABBOT010000015.1, read as the reverse complement.
GCTCGCTAGCGTAGCGCAATGACCCACAGGCCTCCTACCAATGCGGTCGCTGTGAGTTCAAGACCAAGAGAAAGGTCGTGGGTTTCCTTAGATACCCACATCATTAAAAACCCTGCATTGCTCCTCATCATAATCGGCCCCTGTCTTAAAAGCTTGAAAAAAGCTAAGCGCGCTAGAATGACAGTCGGGGTCAGGATCGAGCGTTGATTTTGGGTAGGGAAGCCAGGACTACAAATTTCGCCTGGGGGTGAGGGCAAATCAGTTGCTAACAGATTTTAGTTTTTGTTATATTTTTGAGTGCAAATAATGAATAAGTGTTATCTACAAGTGGGCCTTTCTAAAATAATTTGAGTAAAAGATATATGCGGAATATGTAAGCTTCTAAGTTAAACACCATTTGTCCAGCGTTTTTTGAGAAAAAAAACCCGGCAAATCACGCAGTTATGAAACTTCAGTATATTTGCCGTACAGACTTGAAGTTTTGCACCTAAACTTTTGGAAACTTTTTCTCACGTGACTTGGCGGCAATGTTGGATTTTGATGAAAGCCTTTAAAAATCTTCTTCTCAAAGACGTCTGAACAGATTGTTCTCACACTTGGTATTTTGTATCTCCAAGGCCGTGCACTTGAAGTTTGAAAAGGAAAATTTGATTGGTGAAAAATTCTCGAAGCTAGCTAGTGGGTAAAATATGTTATGTGATAAAAACTCGTTTTGTCAAAATATTTTCTGAACTGTTAAGAATTTTAGTGACGGAAATTGTTTTATCTAATGCAGTTTGGGACGCTGATTCCGAATACGCAACTTGTGGAACACCGAAAGTAACGTCTTAAAAACCGGAAGTGGATGTACCTCCATGACAAATGAAGCTACAGACGCAGTTTTCTGACCTAACATCATGCCTTGACAAATTTGACATAACCGGAAGTGACGCCAGCAAACCGAAAGTAGTACATACCAAATCAAAATCGCAATTTTTGCAGGTTTCAAAATTGAAAAACTTCTGCGGCTAGAACGGGAAGGCAAAAGTGAGCGAAACTTACGTAGGTAATAGGCCTGGGGATTATCTTTTGTGAATAAAAGTTTGGCTGTTATGGGTCACGTGACTTAGCTGCCATATTGGGTTGATAAGAAAACTTTTGAGAGACATTGTCTTCCGAACCCGATGTGCAACTGACTTAAAATTTTGCACAAATAACAATTGTTGTCTCTGAATTATTTGGAAAAAAAAAGAATGCAATGTGTGAACAAATAACTGGTCTTATATAAAATAAGATGCTTAAAGCTATAAAGCTCAAGATTGTGTGGTGGAAAGCACTATATATGTACTGTATGTGTGCTGAAAATCCTTGAGGTGTCCTGAAGAATGTAGGATGTGCAGGGCTTCAGAAAGCCGATTTAGTGTATTTGGCCAACTTTCCTCTATACTCACACCCAAAAGAAACGCAAGTCCTGTATCAGGTATAAATGTTGTTTATTTTCAACAGAAAAGACAAGAATTACAAATAGGGTGAGATTGAAAAAATTTTGACTGAAGACACAATCTTCACATGACATCATTATCTTTATGTCAGTTTCAGTGAATATCTAGTGTGACCACCATTAGATTACTACCACACATCTCTTGTACATAGAGTGGATCAGGCGATCTGTGAAGGCCCTAGGGATTCTCCTGCACACATCCAGACCAGCTGTGCGTAGTTCATGGGCAGTTGTAGGGACTGGTATCACATTGTGCAGACGCCTTTGAACCTCATCCTACAAGTGTTCGATGGGGCTCAGATCGGGGCTGGGGGCTGGACACTGTAGATCACGGATGTCGTGGTGTTAGAGGAAGGCCATGGTAGCTATGGGCAACATGGGGACGAACGTTGTCCTGCTGGAAAATGTGTTGTTGATGTTGTGCAAAAAATGGAACAACGTGATGTGTTATCCCTTGGTCAGTGTAACGCCGAGCAGTGACGCCGTGTCCATGACCTTGACCAACATTCTGGAAGCACAGGGGTCCAAGAATCACATAAAGTCCAGTCCCTGCCCATATCATGAAGCTAGGCCCACCCTCTGGCCCTTTTCCCAAACGTTTCTGTCGGCGAAACGATCACCTCGACGCCGCCAAATTCTGATTCTTCCGTCGCATGGGAGACACACAAGGGACTCTCGTCAGTGAAGATGACACGTCTCCACTCACCATGACGCCAATCTTGATGACCACTGAAGTCGTGCTTGCCGATGCCTTGGTTGGAGGACAGGACGACGTTCTATTCGGCGACATCTGAGGTTGTTGGAACGGAGGCGTCGGATCATAGTGTCCCGGCTAATGAGTTGATTATGTCCCAATGGTCTCTCGAACAGTTTGACTTACAGATAGGAACGGATCTCGCTGGTAGTAACGGATAATCTGCCGATCTTGTCGAGGTGTGGTGACCATAGGACGACCGCTCCGAGGTAGATCATCTGTGGGCTGTGTGGCATTGTATCTATGCTGGAGACGGTAAATACTTGTTATGCGTACGTTGAAATGATATGCAACTTCTTGAACACACGCTACAGCTCCCAAACGTCCGGTAGCCTGGTTTCTCTAAATTTCATTTAAGGGTGGTATTGTTGAACAAGGGGTGATAGGCCCAACATTTGCTACAGTTTTATGCCCTCTAAAGATCGTAACAATCCCTGCATGTTCGATTTCACAAGAAATGTGTGCATGATGCCCACGTATTCATTGAACTGGTGCGTTTTGGCAATTCATTAATTTCGTGCGTTCTTACACCGAGCTTCCAAAATGCAATTAAAAGTATTATTAACACTATCTTGCTTCTTCACATGGTAAAACTCGTATCAATTTATGGCTCTCAGTTTGATTCCTATTTGGATTGAAAAACTTGTGTTTCTTTTGCGTGTGAGTTTATATGCTATGTAATGGATATACAATGAATTCGTGTTTAAGATGAATGTACACATATCGCAAGTATGCTATCCGACGTAGTTTGACGTCCGGATCACGACTCTGCTCTTATTTCTTTCCTGTAATGCATACTTTTGTCTCTAATTGCGATCAAAATGGGAAAATGCACAACTTCCTCCATATTTGGAGGTTTGATGACAGGAATACTTTACAGGCGCAAAGCTGAAAATCACCAAGTACAAATCATTACATATGTATGATGTGTGTGCTTAAATTCCTTGTGCTATGTTAATAAATAGAGGACTTACAAGGCTTCAGATATTGTTCACAGGCCGATATACTCCCATGGAATTTATATCTATATGCATGCTAAATAATGTAAACGCAATGCATTACTGACTCCAAAGAATGTAGGTTTTCTCATTAGGTCATCCATGTGCTAAAGCATGAAGACACCATTTAGTTAACGCAAAATGACGACACACAGACCGGAAATACCGACTTGAACCCCGTCATTGCTGCTTTAGAAGCTATATTTATATTATAATTGTAGGGTTTATACACCATGATATTCGTGTAAATGTATGCATCTTTTGACGGACATTTTCAAGATGTCGTTGTTGATTGTCATGTTATTATACGTATATCCATGTTTGCTTACCATTTTGAAATTAGACGTGCACACGTTCACTCTTAATAACTCATGTTACCCAAAATTTTCTCTCGCCAATGATCCACAAGTGTCGGGGTATCTGGTGTGATCAGAACAAGTGAGAAATTACCCTGACATATGTCTATAAAAGGAAAGGGAAGATGTTGTTAGAATTGCTCTGTAAAACTGGAATTAAGTAGAATGTTTTGTAGAAACAGATTTAGGTCTTATGTTATAATTCTCCAGAATCCCGGAATCATGCATTTAGGATTGATGAAAGGTGTGCCGAGTAAGTTGTAAACTTATTGGGTTATTTATTTATTTGATTGGTGTTAATACCTTAAGAATATATACGGAAGAATATTTCCTCCAGGTCGGGGATCAATCCCAGGTCAGGTCATGCCATAGATTTTAACAATAGTACTTGATGCTGTCTCGCTTGGCTCTCGGCACTGAGAGGTTAGAACAAGGAAACAAGACTGGTCGGCCCTGTGAGAGTATAATCTGTCTGGGTTGGACTTGCCCTGTCACAAGAAGAAGACACAGTATATATACATTCTGAGGACTCCTCGTCGTCATATGACTGAAAAATTGTTAACTACGACGTGAAACCCCAAGCATACATACATATACTGAAGAATAATTCACTTATACGACAGCGGCCAATACTAGGGTGAAAGGAAACTTGGCAAAGTCCGTCGGAAACCCACGATCATCGGCAGGTAACCGGCGGACCTTTCCATGTACGGCAAGAAAGGAAGGCAGCATGAGCTGGACGTAAACTCACGGGGACCGCATTGGTGAGAGGTTTCTGGGTCATTGCGCTGAATTAACAACGGAGGCACCGTTTTGTAGCCTCACCCTCATAGCTGACATTAATATGAACTCAGGAAAATGTCTGTAATGTAGGTTGATTTAAAATATTGATTTAAAGTGATTTTTTTTCTAAATAATCACTTATTTCGCCAAACACAAACTTGCCCAGATGAATGCATGAACAGATTTAACACAACATACCCCAAAGTTGAGTTCACATTTTCTCCCATCAAGGAAATAATTATCTTCAATTTAGAATATAGTATAATACTATATCATATAGTCATAATTATCTGCAATATAGCAACACCTAAGCATTTTGAACAGAATACTAACAATAGTTTGAACTTTGGGATATTGTCCTAAGAATCAACCCCCTAAACCTGTGCTGAATGAAGGCAAACTGCAAAGGTACTGTGTCTAATTACACAAGACAGAATGGCCTGGACACGATAGACGGTGTAAATGTTCAGAATACACAGGTGTTGCTGTACTCAATACCACTAACACATTATTTCTTTGGGAGCAAAAATGAAATCTATTTTCAAACGTAATGAATCAAAACTGATTAGCAGAGGTATACCAAGCATGGACAGAAGACTGCAGTTTCTACTTTCCATACGAGTTACAGAGAAAGACCGCACAAAAATGACGTTATGGTGAGAGAAAAGACCAGTTAAACTGTGTCCTAAAATACCTTCACTGAATTTTTAAGGTTTGTTTTCACCAACTTAAACACACTCAAACGTTTTCATTGTGTTATGGGTTTTATGGTCCACACTGACAACTAACGCAATATTTCGATGGGAGAAAATATGCAGTTTGCTTATGTAACCTACACTCACGTACCATTCAGTTGCTGTTGTGTTAAATCCTGGAAAACCTTTATGGCAATGACGAAGACACCTTTTTGATCAATATTTTTTTCTTGGTCGTCCACTAGCGATATTATAGGTGAAACAACAATAGCTAGATGTAGGTTTGCATAAATCCATCATAAGGTGGACAGAGTGTATGTATTTGTTTTTGCGAAGTCCGAAACGAAGCATCAAAAACTGTATCTAAATATACATGCCCTGAATATTTGAGATTTTTTTCACCAAATTAAATGCAGTCAGATATTTTGATTGTACCTGTATGGCTGGGTTTTTGGACCACATTGATAATGTGGTTCATCTGTGACGTCACGCCGACACTTCTCTGACCCTAAGGTAGAAATTTAATGTCATATTATACACTGGCAAACAGTACAGGAACACTCTTCACACGAACTTTACTCAGACAGGAGTATACATGTGTACAGAAATTTTGGTGATGTCATTGGTGAACCACATTGTCAGTGTGGTCCATAAAAACCATAATACTATGAAAACATTTGAATGCGTTTAATTTAGTGAAAACAAATCTTAAAAATTCAGTGAAGGTGTTTTAAGATACAAATTTTACTGTTCTTTTCTCTCATCATAAGGTCATTTTTGTGAGGTCTTGTCCCTTTAACTCGTATGGTAAGTAGAAATTCCACTGCAGCCTTCTGTCCATGCTTTGTACACGCCTGCTTTTCAGTTTTGATTCATTACGTTTGAAAGTATCGCTCAGATATCACATGTGCCTATGTTTGCGAACAACTCAGAACGAGGCCTCCTTGTGGTCAACTGCAACTCTTGCGTAAACACTCATGTCCCGAGACCCGTTTTGGAAGTTGTGGCGTGAAATATGTTAACAGAAATACGAAAATGGGAAAAAAGAACTGGTTAGTGGGATATTTTGCTGTCGGTCCATATGCACGCTAAGGATATTTTGTGCGGCATTTGGATGGTTGCGTGGTTTATTTTTGAAACTATCTACCGATAAAAGTCCTTAGTCAGAAGGTCGACAGTTTAGAACACGAAACACATCCTAACGCGCCAGTAGAGGAAGAGAGAGGTAAATAATTGCAACTATGTTGTCCCCTGCTACAACTCATGACAATTCGTCCCCACTGAATAACGCAACTGTAAGTTTACAAATGTTCATTAACCTCTCATGAACTTTTAATTCCTTAAAAGTTATGTGTTGAACTCTGAACACCAGCATTCACACGTTAACTATTCTTTTAAGATGCCTTATGTCATCTCTCTCCGATGTACTTATTTCATTTAAGTCTTAACGTGAACATTAATATTTGTTCTGGGAATAGTTTAAACAGCGGATCACGGTAGATCCCTGATATAAAATGCACACAGAATTCTGACTCAAGGGAAGCAAGTCCGCAAGTAACTCTGAAAGCAGATGTTTGTAATCAACAAATTAGTCTCCCTTGATCCGTTTAGTTCTATGACTAATATGATTAAGAGGCCGTATGCTGTTCCCCTGTAGCCTTCAGGTTCAGGTCATTGAGAGGAGGTCTGCATAAAACTGCCAGGAAATGTTGGATAATTTGACAATATATGTTATACGAAAAGTTCTCCTCGTCACAGTGGCACAATGATGAGAATTTCTAAGTCAAAGTGCGGAATATATTGCGTGGAACTGCCGAAGTCCTGCTGCCTCACGACCGAAATCAAAGGGCGAGTAGCCGCACCGCCCTGCATATTAGTCCGCGGAAGCTTGAATATGGCAGCGAAATCGTTGACAGCTTATACGGTCTCTGTATAAGCGTTATATATTGTAAATATCACATAAGTGAAGCCCGTGCACCTTCACACGACGAAATGAGAAAAACTTCTCTTCAATGTGGGGGAGGGGAGGTGGGGGAGGGGAGGTGGGGGCTCCGTGTCTCCGTGTCCGGGTTAGCGCGCTATCGCAGCACGATGACCCGAAGCCTCACACCAATGCGGTCGCTGTGAGATCAAAACCATGCTGGCTTCCTCTCCGGCCGTACGTGGGAAGGTTGGCCAGAAACCTGCGGATGGTCGTGGGTTTCAACCGGGGCCCGGTTTCCCCCCACCATAATGCTGTCCGCCGTCGTAGAAGTGAAATATTCTTGAGTACGGCATAAAACACCAATCAAATAAATAAAATAAATTTAATGAGGGACATTGCACGGTGAAGGCCAAATGTGTGCGTAACATCTATGTTGACTTCACGACTGCTGCTGGTTATGGCAAGTTAGCCCAGTGATAACTAAGTCCGACACGGTCTGCGTGTGTATGCGTATTTATTATACTGACAAGTGTTTCATGCCATCTGTATGCGATATCTGTCGGGATTTTAAATACGCATACACACGCAGATCGTGTCGGACCAAGTGATAACAGCGCATTACAACTGAGGTGTGAACCGCACAGAGGAACACCAAACAACTGAACTGGAGCGAGGCGAGCTTGAAGGATCATGCATTCCCCCCAAAAACTGTGATGGACAGGATTATAGTTTTAGTAATAGATATCAGGCAAGCATATTACTGCTTTCAAATATATATGCATTACTCGCAGACAGATTCACTAATATATGGGTAAAATAAAGCACTGGTCAGAACTTACAATATATAAAACTGCTGGGAGGGGTACACATTAATTATAAGGCTTTAAGTATTATTGGTACATGCATCTGAGACACTGACTTGATGAAAATCAATTGACAGTAACAGAAAATCTCATATATGCTTGTCTTCTGTTACTGGGAGAAGACTATCTCTCAACAACAACAGCATGGGCCGTAAATATCGCCCAACCATCATAAATGTGGTCATGGGGTAAAGCCAAATGGTCTAGGAATTCATCCCCGTCAGCCTTTTCTTCCATCATGATGAACCGCCACTGCTTCAAACCGATAAAGTCGTTTGTTTTGGAAAAGTCAAATTTGCCATTAAAGTGCCAGTCTGGTCAGAATGCAAATTGCGTGGTAATATTACTATGCTATGGAAGAAATCCTACGGTGTAAGCCTAAGACCACGTTTCAAAAGGATTTTGATGAATAACACTGTTTAACCCATATAACTGAAGATTCCTTGAAAAAAAAAATCTTCGGCTGTGTCCGTAAAATTTTCCTAATGTGACGTGATAAAATTCCCTGAATTAGACAGATGTGACGTTGAGTAAGGCATTTATGCTGGGATGACAAGAGCGTTTGCAAGGGCAGCGTCATATGTGTATTATCGTCAGCGATTGATGATGTCATGTGTTCGTGGCTGACGTCACACCAGGCAAGGTGGACGCGACAGAAATATGTTTTTTCCCGTATACTCTGACGACACGAACAATATCTCTTTTAATTCGCTGCAATATTTTCACAACTGAGGAAAGCAATTCAGACTATCCCAGTCTTTATTAATTCGCCTTGGTTTTAAGGTACAGGTGTTTTGACACCAAATTAGGTCCAAAATCGCACACCACGCCGGTTATCCAAAAACAGGTATTGTGTTCACGCTTACAAGTGTGGACGAGTCAGTTTCCTGTACACCAACCCCAGCATGAAGGGAATCTTTAACAAGATCCCTTCGCCATTTGGCTTTACTCCATGACCAATGGACAGCTTGCAACTAGACGGAAAATCGTCCCACGCTATTGCAAGAATGAGGTGTAATTTTCGTGCAAAAAAAAAGAGAGAAAAAATCTACTTGAATCTGAAGTACAATTGGTATGCAACGTATCTGTGAAAATTTGGAGTGGTGTTATTCAAACTTTTTGTTTTATCAGAAGGCAAGTGTAAGGTCATAAGCATATTTTGTTATTTTAAGGCGTTTTGCTGAGGGATTTCCCATGGTAATAAAAATATGATTACATGAACCAAAATCATTTCTGTGTCTTTGATGCTGGACAGTTCTAATCTATTGCGAAGTATCATATTGGTTCACGCAATCATATTTTTGTAAATGGAAAAAAAAAAGAAATATTTTCAAGGGTCATTGGAACTGCATATTTACCATAATAGTTCACAGATTTCTGACCGTTGTTCCCCACAGTACAGCGGTAATTCGCGTGGATATGAATCTAACTGACAATACAGTTCAGGAATTGTAGCCCTATCTATGTATATACCTTTTTTAGTATCACGAGTTAAGAATGAATGAATGAATGAATGTTCAACGCCCTACTCAAGAATATTTCACTCACGAGTTAAGAGACAAGTCGTATTTGTTTACATTTTGCAAAGCGACATATCAGGAATGTTTCCAACAGTAATGAATATGCATGATAATATATGGTACATGCATCCAATGAAAGCTCAAAGCAGCCAAAAATGTGAAAGTGGTGTCCACGTTATCACTCCGCTTCAACGCGCAAGGCGTTAGGTGTCAGCATATCGGATAGTTACATGTGGAGAAATGCAACCACATGTATTTAACAGTTGCCCTTAATAAATATCCGGCAAAGTTCGAGACCGAACTTATTTTAAATCCAGAGAAGAGATTTTAGGGAATAAATATGGTGTAAAAAAGACAGGGTGGACACTCATGGCTAGTAGAGAATATTTTTTGTTTGTTGGCCTGTTGCAAGGCAGGACCTGTTATACAACAACTTCAACCGCATTCCGGGGAAGCGCTTGCGTCATTCTGCAGTAGATGTGTCGCTGTGAGCAGGTTGACAGATTTGCCTGAGAAACAGGGGAACGATTTTTGGTTGCAAGGTCCTTTATGATGGTTTGTGCTATATTTTAGAGGCATTCTTCGCCCAGCCACAGAAGACAAGCATACATGACACTGAGTTAGAGCACTGTGAGCCGCATCCTGTTGGACTATAATGTACTATACACATCAGCCGGTAAACTCAACCCGAGTGAAGAGTCCTGTTTCTGTGGGGACAAATTATATTTGACAGGTGTTTTATACTCAACAGTGGCCTGGCAAGGTTACATATTATAGTTACACTAAAAATTCGCCAACACAGTTTCACCGTATATTACACAATGTCATAAGATATTACTTTTGGTCCTGAACCTAACAAATGACAATGTCTGTTGTCAAATCGTAAATGTACGTGTACCATGATTATGTATGTTGTTACATCGTAAATCTACGTGTACCATGACCATATCGGATATCACATCGTAAATCTACTTGTACCATAATCGTATCTGTTGTCACATCGTAAATCTACGTATACCATCACCATGTCTGTTGTCACATCGTAAATGTATGTGTACCACGGCCATGTCTGTTGTCACATTCTTACGAGCCTCGTCTTTAAAATATTGTATTATATTTGTTTTTGGATTTGAGTTAACCGGATCAGGGACCAAGCTACATTTTTTTCTTTGTGTACTTTGTAGCCTACACTGGAATTCAGTCGCGTGTTCTCGTGGCTTCTCTGTTTATGAGTTCGTGTCATTGTACATAGAGCGCACATTCTGGAAAGATGTACCCATATTGTAAATACGTTTACAGACAGACGTTAGTGCATAAGTATGACCGACGAAGTTGTAATGCTTGCAATCATTTACTTAATCATTTTCATAATCATTTACGAGCAGTCGTTTTACTTGCGTCCACTCGAGTCATATCTGTTCTTGTCTACTTAGACGGATTTTAGTGAGATTTTGGAGATAATTGGCTGACACGTCTGTCGACAACTTTGTCATTTTGTACCCCATACGTAGCAGTACGTAGCACTTTTGTGAGCTTGTGTTTCGCCACTGGCTATTTCGTGTGAGACGTTCTGCTGGAGAGTGCTTAGCTCATTGTCTCTTTGTGCAATTACGCACATTCCATCCCAGTTTACCCTGAAAGTTACTTTGTGTATATTTCCTAGGAGTGAAACATACATCGCCAACTCGACATTACGACGCTATTGTCAACCGGTTTGCCCAGGAAACTACGGGGCCCTCTGCTGGTCGTCATTACATGTCTTCGAGAATTCCGAAGAACTGTGCATTCTATATTTAGGTGGACTGACTTGCCTTTCGAAACCGGAATAGTCCAGATATGGGACACTAACATCCGTAAGAAACTATATATATTTTTGTAATTATCTGTATTATTTTGTATATTATTATCAGTTGTACTATTTGTCTATTTTGTTTAAATATATGTATGGAACTGATTCGTGTTTTTTTCGGTTTGGCCTTGTGTAAGGCCTATCGCTGTCAGAGAGTTGAACAAGCCTTTTGTTTATCATTTTCCTCTCCGATAGTGGTACCCTTACAACATCGTAAATCTACGAGTACTACGACCATGTTTGTTGTTAAATCGTAAATCTACATGTACCATGGTCATATCTGTTGTCGCATCGTAAATGTATGTGTACAATGACCCTGCCTGTTGTCACGTCGAAAATCTACCCTAACTCTATTACCTACAGATTTGAGTGGATGGGCTCGTGGGGCGGATTTGAATATTATTTTGCGATATATTAGGACTTTGACCATAAAGTTATGGTCTCGAGGGATTCCGCGCTGTAACACCTTTGACGAAGTTACAGTTGAAATTCAACGTGTTGCCTTAGTTCAGTTAATGTATGAAATCTGTATCTAATTTGCATAAATCCAATATGGCCGTCAAGAAATCAGCAATTTATCGATGTCTGTCACTTTCAAAATGATAAAAATGCGTAATACACACCTTAAATATTTGAAAATATCTAAAATAATATCCATACATAATATTGACATATTCATTTGCAAACACAAATGAATAATATATAAATAATCACGTTTTGATTTCTGCTGAATGAGTTATTCTTGTGTCATTTTCACGTTTAACAGTTATTATGTTTGCTATCTGTTTTTTTTCTGCAACGTATAACTAAGCGCAGAAGTGTATTTGATTGAGTCATTTAATTACAGTAAATCGGGTGGTTTCTGAGCACGTTATAATAGCTGTGGTCAGCACTGGTGAGCACATTTAAGAGCAGAATATTGTTGTAAATTAGCTGATGTAACTGTGCGCTGTCTTTCTTCATGCATTAGAAACCTGAAGACGCGTTCTACAGAAGCATCATTTTACCAATACACGTAACTTCGTACGACCTAACCCCGTTGTTACTTACAAGGTACAATCCTAGATTGTGAAAATCACGCCTACAATTCTCTGACAGTATCGTATCACATTCTAAACACAATGCCTGAGCAAAGTAATTTCGTCCTTCTCTTCTTTATTCTCACCAGAAATATTGTCCTAGAAGGACAGTAGTACACAGATCTTACCGCAAATATACCGTTTCAAAAAGTAGGGGGTGTGCTCAGTCATGCTGATATTTCTCAAAAATATGTGAGGGAGTAAGAAATACAGCTGGTCTGTTCACGTCGTGTCATGATAATCAGCATGTCATGCCAATGCCTTGCAGGTGTTTCTCACTATCTTCACTTCAATCTAATCTTTATTTATTTAAATATTTTTATTTATTTAATTGTTGCTCTAGGGTATACTCAAGAAGATTATAATCATACGACGGCTGATACCGTTATGGTTGGTGGAGAAAAAAACCCCACGACCTTTGGCAGGTTGCTAACAGACAAGTTATCCCAGGTATGGCAGGGGAGGAACCCAGCATAAGCTGGGCTTGAACACACAGCGAGCACATTGGCGAGGAGATCCTTCGCCATTGTGCCGTGTCTCCCATTTTGAATTACTGAATGTATGAGTGATGTTGAACTTAACATTTGCAATATTTCAGCGATATCCTGTTGTGAACCAAATTAGAACCAGTAAAGCGTTGTGGCTTTCTAAACATCCAAAGATAAAAAACAGGTCAAATTTGAATTAAACACTAAACATTTTAAATATCTTGGACTATAATATGCAAACTCTATCTTTTGATATGAGACCAGGGTTTTCAAGCGCATTATCACCGAATCTAAGGCTACGATGCCAGATAACTGAAATATAGATTCCACCAAAGACAATCAACCAGTGTATTTTTGCCATATTGGGCAATACATACATCGAAGATAAACTTGTGTGTAAACAGACCACTTTTGAGCAAAGTACGCTTCACCTGAAAGGCTATATCGTGCTGATTCCAAATACCGTCTTCATTTTGGATTTTTTTTTTTTTGACAGTGATTAAATCGAAAATATGGATTGATTTTCTACGGTGGATTTTTGGGACACTGTTGAACTGGCTAAAGCACACTGACGTCGGAGATTATTTTTAGCTGCTATACACCCTTTCATTGAATTATGTCTACCTTCTACATGAATATATATTTAGTTCTATACCTGATCTTTTAAGCGAGAATGGACATACAGTTCTCATTCAGCCTACCAGAGTCGACGAATGTGTTTTAGAATATTTGGCTTTAAGTTTGTATATGGAAATTTAACCTTTTTATGGGTGTATTAAACGAAATCTTGATTTCCCGGACTATTACTTGGTTTCCATCAATACCAATGTGACTTGGTATCCACCAGAATATATTGTCTTTGTCTCTTTGACGCAATAAATGCCCATCTGGCTATCTCGCTCAATACAAAGAATGCTAATATATGACCTGTTGTTGTCCCGAGTTCAGCGGAACCAGAAACAGTCGTAAAGCCGATGACTGAGCCAGTGGGGGTCTTATGGCAATTATGATATATCATTTATTGATTGATTGATTTATAAATTGAAACGTGGTTTTATTGGTGTTGTCCACCCTATGCAAGAATTTTTCACTCATAGGAGGATGGATAGGTAAAAGGATTGAGTCATCCTGAAGTACAAGCACCACACTATCACTTTTCGCCATGGAGATACCTGACATAAGATCGCGAGAATTCGACTTTAGTGGCAAACAGGCTCACAGCCCTAGAGAACCAGCACATTGACGTACTAAATCAATGATGACCCTCAGGGTTTCTAGACGACAAATGTTTTCGTACGGAGTTGCAATTATGCAATCCAGTTTTTTTTTTCAGAAACAGGATGCAATTAATTGCTTCTTCGAAACACTTAGCTTTGGGGGTTTGCTCCTTATTCTTTTCATTTCTCTCTGTTTTTTTTCTGCTCTGCCTTTACATTGTTTCACTTGTTAAGTAATAGGGTCAACATGCGGGTTAAGTAAATAATCAGAGTTTGATGTAACATCCCATAAAACTGCCAAAAGTAAAAGGAAAAAACAAAAACGCGATTCAGGCATTAAACAACAATGCCCTGGGGCGGTTCGCAGGGATAGGGGGAGTCGGCATCTTTGGTTTAGTTCTCTTTTCTGCCATGGTTGCCCAGAGCACTGAGACTGAATGGCTTGCCTGATGCCGTAGGGGAGGTAAATGAAGCAGAGTTTGTGCATTTAATGCACCATGGCTTGTGCGGCTCCATTAATTACTTTTGTTCATCATTATTTACCATGAAACAAGGAAATAGGAACAAGGGCATTTCACGTGAGAAAGCTTATACTTCTCTCAAACAGAAAAAGTCACAAAAGGCTACTATATACGCAGGGTTTTACCAGTTCGTCAGCTGATACAAAAAAAATACGTCAAACGTAACTAAATTAAGAGAATTGAAAAGTTTATCTCGCGTGCGTCTATTCAACACTTCCATACCGTTCCCTTCCTCAAAAGATACTGGAACATATCCTCGGGGTTGAATAACAAAAAAAATATACATACCCGTTTATGTATGCTTTTTTTAACTATCGTATTTTTGATATCATTGCTCACTTTGGTTAATTTCGTGAAGAATGTGGTTTAAACAACATTATTATGTACCATATAAAGTAATACCAAATATCGTTATACATCTTTCTTTAAAACATTGTTCCTCTCCTTGCCTCGGTCAGGATATTTAACCCAGAATACTGAAAAATATTTTATCCCCTGTAGGTCGCGTTTGAACTATGTAATATGTTTAGCCTTCGGCAATTGTGTTATGCTCTCATGGTTATCAGTTGCAACGGTACAATGTTAGTTTCGGCTATTTTTTTTTTAATCGAAACATTTTTTCTTTGCGAGTCTTGTATTTTCTCTCTCATTCTGTCTGCAATTGTCTTCAATCTAATTGAACTGATTGTATGAAAAATACGAAATTCAGTTTTATTCATACGAAATAAAGCAAACTTAGGTTCGTTAATATTTTTTGGATACAAAAATGGACATATAAACCGATTTTCTGTGTGAGTGTTTTTGGGGGTTTTTTTTGGATAATGCCAAACTGACACACATTATTTCGTAGAAAAGTTTGTTTTCTTTATATGGCTTTCAGGCCAGACTAATTCGTGATATCCAAGCATGAGAGGTCTGCCTAATGTTCCCGTGCTTCTTTGAAAGACGTAGAAAAATATATTCTATAAAAATAAGTTTCAAGGGTTAAAACTTCCCCGGGAGCGATAAATGCTGATGACATGGAAATATATGTGTATATTTTTAATTTTTCAGATATATTTATTCCAAAGTGCCATTGCAAATTTTGAACATTTTCTGTTGATTTTCTATGATTCATGTATGTTTCTCCTGAAATTTTATCATTTAGAGCTCAGTGTATGCGCAAAGCTGAATTCGCACGAACATAAAAATATTTTACACACGGCTAATAAATTCATCGAAAAACTTCAAAAATGGCAAAAAACGTTTCCACGCGGTGCAAGCATTTTCACCGCGTTAGAAACTTTTGCCGTTTTTCAACGTTTATCGCTGGAATTAGCAGGTCTGTCTAACATATTTTTGTGTTTCTCTGAATTCACTTTCTCGCACACTTGGAATTCTTTGCTCGTAATGATAAGTTTTCTCGAAACAAACATATGATTCACGTAATATGACGGGAAAAGATGCGAAATTCGAATGGCAATAACAGTCCACCGTACTTTCTGGAATCAGTTAAACCTGTCCTTAGCCTTGTATGTTAGATAACTGTCTCAGTTATCTCTTTCAGTCTGATTTATTTGCCTGAATTCATATCTACCTTGATGTCTGGAGCCTGGAGAGGTTGGTATAGTACCCTGCCGAGGGCAGAAAAATCTTTGGTACCTGGTCCAGGTGTGGTGTAGTACCTGGCTAAAGTAGGGCAATATCTAGTATCTGGTTAAGGCGGTGGAATGACTGGTAGCTTGCTAGGGTGGTGGAATATTTGATACGTAGCAAGCTGGCGGAATGTCTGGTATCTGACTAAGGGTCATAGAATGTCTTGTATCTGGCTAGTGTGGTGTAATGTCTGGCAACTGTCTAAGAGTGATGGAATGTCTGGTGCCTGACTATGAGTGGTGTGGTGAATGGATAAGCGTTAAGGTATGTATAATTACAATGGCCTGAAATTTTTAAAAATGATGAATTCATTTATTAATTTTCACACAACGCAGGATGAACTTAGTGCCCAGGCCCATCACAGGGTTCTCTCTCCTGCGCATGACTGCTTTTCCGGACTCACCACTGTGGCTTTAGTCAACCTGTATTTTAAAGCCATTTACGCCCCGAAGAAAGTGGAGAAGCCTTTTTATGATAGGACGCCTACTGGGCTGTTTGTTATGGAATAAAAAATAACTCCTTTCATGTATTTTTTAATGCATTTGATGCCATACATACATTTTGTCTTCTCATAAAAAAAACTGCATGCCTGGTCTATTTTTATTTATAGCGGTATTTTTTCATTTCCAGCGGAATGTTTGCATTTCTTTTTGACTGAGCTATGTTTATAACCAATAGAGACCATATAAAAGCGGAGAAAAAATATTCAACAATTTCAGAACTGGTGGAAAAAGGTTGAGGTTGTAGGTGCAATGCCCCCAGTCCAAAATATACACTTAACCGGATTCGAAAGGTATGATGGTGGAAATTTCATACGTGTAAAACACTATCAAAACATGAAAAAAGCGAACACTGAGTCGCTTAAATTCTGAATAAATAACATTTAAGACTTATTGTTACCTGATATTATAACGAAATCAGCAATTTCTTCCATTTTATTCATGCTGTGAAAAAAAAACTGCGGTAAGGTCAACTTGAAAATGTATTCGTGAAAAGCTTTCAGAAGGTGCAAGGGGATTTGCCGGACCTGGGGCGAAGGGGCGGAGCCAATACGCCAATTGGCTTACCACAAAATTGGAAAACGAAGTCACGAAGCGCGACGTATATATTACAGAAGTTCAGTAAAAAGATTTCCGAGAAAATTTTTTTTCTTTACTTTCAAGGAACACGTCAGGGGATGACATATAAGAGTCACCTCGCTGAAGCAAACACTGCCACTTGTCTTGTTCCTTTCGCAAGTGAGGAGTCCAAGCGTAAGAAGACTTGAGGAAGCCCATCAGTGAGATCTTCATCAGCTGAACATAAACATCACCGGCGAAAAATTCCTGCAAAAGTGGTAAGATGCGCTGCATTTCAGCACCGACTTAAAATAGGTAATGTACGTGGGAAGGTCTGCCAGCAACCCGAGGATGGTCGTGGATTTCCTCCGGGTTCTGCCCGGTTTCCTCCCACCATAATGCTGGTCGCCGTCGTATAAGTGAAACATTCTTGGGTACGGCGTAAAACACCAAAGAAGTAAATAAATAAATAAATAGAAGAAGTAGCATCAGAATAAATACAGATTCTTCGTTTCTGTATGTTTTCCCATTCCTTAAATATAGAAGAATTGTAACAAGTTATTGGCCAGGGGTTAGGCGACGTTTTAGAATTTTTCATGGGGCACAAGTGACTCTGGATCAAAACCGGCGTTGGACCAGAAATTTGTAGATTCTCCCGTTCTCACTGTTTGTGAGGTCATGTTGGCAGTAAGTCGTCCATGACGCTAACGTTCTTTGAAGACCATGTGTCTTCCATCAATAGGATGTGCATATCCGTACATCACAAGTTGAAAAGTTCATCAGTAGCTTACCAAAGGTCACTGGTTCATACAACTGACCACCATTGTGAAATATTCTTGACAAAGGGATAAAAACAAATAAATAAGTAAAATTTACCAGTTATATTGGATTTTCTGACTCAAAGTCAAGGCCGAATCCTCGAGGGCTTGATCAAGGATTAAAGTACTAACAGGAATCGATGAGAAAATTACCTCGTTCATCAGCGGCGTTTTCTTCTGGTGGACATTGCTCTCCCATCTGGTATGTTTGATTAATTAACTTTACTTGTATGATATAAGTAGTGGGTTTGTAAGTAGAGGAAATTGGAGTGGCCGGAGTAAACCATTCACCTTAGTCAGGAAACTCATAATTATTTGGACCTAAAACCTTGAGAATGGACTACAATGGGAAACTCGTAAAACCCCTTCCCGCCTCTAACAAGAGGGTACATGTGTGCTCGCAGAAAGCACTTCGATAGGACACGAACACTGCATCATCACGATGCTTTTGGACCCGTCTGTGTAGCTCGTCCGAGTCTCCCATTGAAAGACAAGTAAACAGTGAAGAAAATTATGCACATTACCTAATTTGTATATTTCAGACAGGTAAAAAAATGGAATCGTTTGGCGTGACTAGGATTTCCTGTTTGGTCCTCTTCCTTTGCGTGATTGGATGTCACGGGTGGTGGTTTATCAAGCCAGATCGTAAGTTATGATAAAAATTCCCCTACAACTACATGCACTCCCCGGCTAACTACTTTCACGAAGAGATTCGGTCATTTTTATCAGTGTAAGATAAATGCGAAACGTTACGAAACATACCTCCGTAAAATAGCCATGTATACCACTGACAACTCGAATCAAACATCAAGAAGGTTATAAAGTCACATAAGGGATATCAATAATTTTTGAGTGCTTGAACCGAAGTGCTGCCTCTCTTGAATGTAAATAGCGATATATTTGTGAATAGGTATTTCAGTAGAATGTATTGAATACTTGCAGGTAGTAAAGAATCTCAACCTTTGTCCAAATTACTTCATGGCCTCCTTAACAACCTAACCCCTATAAGTGGTTAGAGTGCCAGCCTCGAGGTCGGAAGACCCGGGATCAATCCCAGATAGGATCAAACCATAGATTTTAAAAATGGTAGGCATACTTGTTGCTACCTCTCTTGGCTCTCAGCGCTGAGAGATCAGAGTTAGGAAACAGAAATGGTCAGCCCGATGTCAGCGGCATGATGTTCCAGTGGCGCCAGTACTATGGCGACATGGACTCGCTCTGCCACAAGGAGACACGGTATAGGCCTAAGGACTCCTCGTCGTCATGCAGATGAAGAGTCCGACGAATAACCCAAGCATGTACACACACATTTATATGAGCGAGACAACTTATTATAATTCTTCTTCCGATACACTCTTTTCCCTAACACACTGTTAATCCCTGTTGTTTTTTCTCAGCTACGTGCGGAGGTCGCACGTTCAGCGAGGTTTTAGAAGCGTGTTGTGATGGACTGGTAGTGCCGAAATTGCTCGTAATTGATCCGAAATGCTGTGGAACACATATCTACAGCGGGCTCACCCAGATTTGCTGCAACGGATCCATACGTGACAAGGTCTTCGTAGGCGATCCTAGGTGTTGCGGGAGAGAGGTCTACAGCGGGCTCAGTAAAGCATGCATTAATGGCCAAATTGTTCCGAAGAAAAAGTGAATAGAAAAGCATTAATACTAGAGCCCAAGCGTTGTGGGACTAAAATTAAAATTTTCCAGACGCTCGAACAAAGCCACTCTGTTCCCATGGAGTAGGAAATTCACTCGCTTGTATTTCTGCTTATGCTTTTCTATATAGAAAAATATCATGTATACTGCAAAAAGCAAAACCGTCTTAGACTTGAGTCAGGCTTATCTTAACTTCAAAACTGTTTATTTCACAAACATTGTGATTTATCTGAAAATTTTTTGTATCATAATACAAAGACTTGTTTTAGATCTTCAAATCTAAGGTTGACAAATAATACTCTAAGTTAAAACTAAGTTAAAGGTGTATGGATTATACTAGCTTTAAGTCCAAGTAACAGTACGAACGATTTGTGAATCCAACCTCTGGCCTCGGGATCACAAAGCTTAAAGCTACAACCCAGCCGCGTCTATGGCCGGCTAATCCGGTTAGGTTGTTTAGCCGACTACCGTGATCAGGCTAAGACAAAATGTGACTAAAATGAGCTGAAATAACAGAATATATCCTAGCACCACTTAGACAACAGATATATCTCTTATATTTAAAGGATTATTGTTTTTTATTTTTGCAGTTGTTGTGTGTTTTTTTAAAGTATACCGCTGGCATAAATCCATACACCTTTAAAATGTCGACTCCTTAATTACACAATATCATACTTTATTGATTATATCTCATGTGCTTTGCGTGAATAAATTACTTAATTGTGAACGTTATTCAATTACTTTGGTTAGTTGATACTTATGTTACCACAGATACCTCTGAGATATGCTTTTTCATGCAAATACAGTATGCACGCATCTATGAAACAAACAAAGGATCCCTTCCAACCAGATGGGAAATCGTCCCTCGGTGTTGCAGGAGGTAGGTGTAATTTTTTTCGTGCTGAAAAAGAGAAAAAATGTACTTGAATGTGAAACACAATTACTATGCAACATATCTGTGAGAAATTGGAGTGATGTGATTCATCCTTTTGGTTTTATCAGAAGGCAAAATTAAGGTCAAAAGCGGATTTCGCTATTTTAGGGCGTTTTGCTGAGAGAATTCCAATCATAATAAAAATATGATCACTTGAACCAATATCATATGTGCATATTTGATGTCACGCTGGGGAGTTCTAATATATTACAAAGTACCATGTTGGTTCACGCCATCATATTTTTCCAAATCGAAAAAAAAACAAAAAAAACAAACAAACAAAAAAAAAACAACCCCAAATATTCTCTGGGGCCATTAGAACTGCACTGTCACAATAATAGTTCACGATTTATGGATCGTTGTTTACCATAGCACAGCGGTAACTCGCGTACAGAAGTTCGATTCCTTTGTCCTCCCTAATATATTTTTCGTAATATTATACGGAAAAAAATGATTAAATTAGGCAAGAGAAATGTCGTATTAATAACGATAATAAGTATACCTGGAAAATAAATGATATATACTTCCACTGAACGATCAATGCAGCCAAAAATGTGAAAGCGGTGTCTACGTTATTTTTCCGTTTCAACGCTCCCCGTGTTAGGTGTTAACATATCGAATAGTCACATTGTGGGGAAAGTACCTGAAGGTGTTTATCAGTTTGCCTTAATAAATGTGCGACGAAGTCCCAGTCATATATATTGACGATGTAATTCGTAAGGAAAAACTTGTTTTAAATCGAACATCTTGTAGATCTTAGTTGAAGTGATATTAGTGGACAAATTATTGCTTAAAAGGACACTGTGGACCATCATGGTTACTACCAATTTTTTTTTATCACTGGCCTATTGCACGGCAAAACCTGTTATATAACAACTTCAGCAGCATATCGGAGAAGCCCTTGCTTCATTCCACAGTAGATCTGTCACTGGGACCAGGATGCCAATCGGCCTGAGCGACAGGGTGAAGATTTGTCATCTAGTTGCAAGGGATCCTTTGCATCATGAGTGCGATTGTAATTGTTGCGGCGGCAGACTTTTATGGATCCTTCTAATCTTTCATGCGAGTGATCGTGGGTTTCCCCAGGGATCTTCCACCATAATGCTGCATGGCCGCTGTCGTAGAAGTGAAATATTCTTGAGTCCGGCGTAAAATACAAATCAAATAAATAAATGGAATTCTACCTCTTTCGTTACTGTTGCCATGGCTAGCTCCGTGGTATACAGCGCCTGCCTGCTCGATGTCAATTAAATCATGTATTCTAAGCCATCTCACACATCACGTCAGCAGGTTTGTCAGTTAACTGGCGAGGGGTGGTGGTTTCTTTGAAGATCCCTTTTTATGATCGACATATCAGAGACACCAGTGTATTCATCGCTTGTGACAGAAAGCGGTTGACGGCGTTCGTCACAATGCCCTAAAATCTCGTACTCACGTTACTTGGCAGCACAATGACGATGTTCTGAATGCTACAGCAACATATGTGAAGTCTGAATGGTTTACTAGATCCTGACATGCCCTCGGGCGAGTTCCGGTTATTGTAACGAGAACACTATGGTCGTTATTAGAGATTACACTTTCTAGAGATAGCACGGGTTCTAATGCTGAAAATTGGCTGAGACCTATCCGGGTTTCGAACCAACGACCTGAGAGCCAGGCGACCAACTCATTTGTGATCATCAACTGGGTAATGCATGTTCGCTGTAAAGTCTAACAGTCAGCTACCTTCTATTTCCGTAGAAAGCTGGTTGGTCGAGTGCTCAAGATGGTTGACATGTATTGTTGGCGATTTGATGCCTGATTCTGAGGTCGTTGGTTTGAAACCCGGATAGGTCTCAGCCAGTTTTCAGCACTAGGACCTGTGCTATGTCTTGAAAGTGTAATCTCTAATAACGATAATACTGTTAATTAAATTCAGTTTCTAAAGAACATCTACAAATTTGGTCTTGTAACAATAGCCTACCACACACTAGATTATGTTCAAAATCACTTTTCTGTATAACTTAATTCATTTTCATTACACTTTTGCACAATAACCAAGGGCCTCTTACCAATACAGTCGATGTGACTTCAAGTCAAACTCATGCTGGCATCCTCTCCAGTCGTACGTGGGAAAGTCTGCCAGCAACCTGCGGATGGTCTTCGGTTTCCCCCGGCTCTGTCTTCCCACTATACTGCTGGTTGCCGTCGCATAAGTGAAATATTTTTGAGTACGAGGAAAAACAGCAATCATCGCCAGCTTACGAAGCCCCGGATATATGAGTCAGAATATACGGACGCACTATACAGTATGTAAGCCAAATGTAGTGTCTCATACAATGTGTGTTATACAATGTACACGTTGTAAATGTACCAGTGAGTGAGGTATGAGTGAGGATCTCCGCCATGCTTGGCAACAGTAATGGATGTACACGTAAACGTTTACTGATAACCAGTATACATTTTACCTCATCTGCACCCTCTATGTGTTTGTCCTTTTCTGAAATACTACATCAAACCATCACACGAATGAAAAAAAAACACTTAACCAGCAAAAATTCACTTACTTGTTCGTGCTGAACAGCCGAGAGTTGCTGTTGTTGTGTTTTAAACTTTTTACCGCGGTTACACTTACATGCTTTACGCCGGATATCAGGAAACGCTGAACGGACAAGTTCTATGAGACCTTGGGTAACTTTATGAATCAGAATGCAGAGGTTATTTCCCCTGAACCAGATCGACGCCATATGTATGCATTAGGGAGCACATTTACTTGTATATATTTTTTTTTTCCTTTACTTACCTTTATTGAATGTATATACTTGTATTTATATGTATTTATATGTACACGTATTTATATACATGTACCATTTAAGCAAAGCCCGAGGCGCTCATCACCACACAGTAAAAGTGTATGTAAAAGTGAAACCATTAAAGTGTTAAGTTTATGTCACTCTTTCTCCCATTTCATTGATCGTCTCAGGCCAGAGGAAATTAAAAGACGATGGTCATTCATTTCTTACCTTTTACATATGTAAGTATTCTTTTATGTATCCTTTTACGTATTCTATCACAATTTAACAGGTGACAATTGCTTCAAGTTCCAATCACATTCTGTTCTTAGTTTCAATTAAGAAAGGAGCACATACAGCACGTTCATGAACACTGACATTCAATTATTAAAGAGAATTTCTTGGCTATATTGATAGCCTTCAGAACTTTGAGGTCAAATGCTTGCTTGTTGGATTGGCGATCAACGCTATAGACACTTCAAAATATTTCACTAATAAAACGGCAGACAATTTCATGGATAGAGGAAACTGGAATAAACGACGTACCTTGGCAAATAACTTGGGAATAACAAGCTTACCCACATGTGCCCTTTATTTTTCCTTTGTCAAAGCCTGTTAAGCGTATGCGCCATATTGACTGAAAAATGATCATACAGCATGTTACATACAGCCTCATTGCTCAATAGTGAGTTTTCATCGACAAAACATTTCCCGTTCTCAGCCAGATTCATTTAGTGCATACATTAAGTGAAGAAACACATGATCAAATATTGATCAAAACAGAGGTGCACACAGAGCTTTTGTTTCTTGCTTCATCACCGAGACCGCAGTGATCTTGGCGCTTTTCAAGATTTCTGTTCAAACTTCACACTTAATGGTGACGGTGATGTAAAGTGAGGGTTATAGAGTGGCGCATGCGCTGTGAGGAGTATGTCATCAACAATGATATTATAACATATACCACAGCCTAAACGGCGCCATGGGTGTCTTCCAGGCCTGGAAACTCGAAGCGGGGAAATCCCGAAAAGAAAATATGCGTCGTTCGCACTCATATATCAAAGACAAACTAGATAACTAAGATGTGGTTTTAAGTCATTTTAATACGCTCAAAATTCACAGCAGTAAATAAATAGAAATTCGTAATTAAAACTCATAACTATAAACACCGAGAATGGTATTGCCACAATATCGTACCTGAATCACAGGAAGATTTAATAAATATTCAAAAATTCAAATGAAGATCTGTTGGAAGTTTATGCCAATCATGACACTGACAGCAACACTGAAGCGTTTCTCACAAGTACAGTCGGGACGCGGAGGCCGCTTTGAGCTTCCAAAATTAAGCCATAATCACTCGTTTAATCCTTATTCTTAAACAGACTAGCTTCAAGAAAAACCTGGAAGGCAAATACATCCACTTCGTTTTACATTTGCTCCTATCAAATTGCTGTTTTCTTACGGAACCGGAAGACGTATGTACGAGAGTATTGTGGGAATAACACGGTCAGACACCAGCGCTTGCTTTTAAAATCAGCTGTAATACTGGAGAGCACATTCTTAAATCTGTTAAATTATCACATTAAACTGCTACATTCTATATAGATAAACTGATATTATGACTAAATCTGTCTTCAGAACATCTTTAAAACAGGGTATAAGTATAGAGAATCACTTCAGTGCGCACTAACTTGATCTTGGAATGCCACAACCATTGTCCGCGTGCCATTTTAACAAACATAAGAGTAAATGTCTGTTACGTTTTGCGAGAACAATACAATAATATGGTGTTCTATCTCAAAACTAGTTAAACACCATGGTGGATTTCGTTTGATTTCCATTACACACGAAATTGACGAACTTTCTCGTCATTACGTGTGTTATATAGGTAGCGGGGAGGGGGTCTCCAAAGAACTCAGTGTAAGACAACATAACTGGTCACAGGAGCGATTTCGGCTGCTTACTTCCAACAAAGATACAAGAAGGCTGGAGGTAGTACAATCTCTCAAATACCCTGCTAGAGTCCAATATCCAAAATCACATATAAATCAAACTTAAGGTTGTATATGAGAGTATAATAAGAAACGGAAATCTGCTGATCCATTTATTTCAATGATAGCTGTTCAATGCCATATTCACGAAGTTTCATTTACGTAATAACGGTCAAATACCGAATGAAACCGTAGTACCAAGCGCAAACAAGTTACCAAGTTACAAGTTAGCAATTTAATTAATGAACAATTTACCCAGGAATGACAGATATGCACATTATTTTCATAGACGACATGTGGCCTGAACAACCATTAGACTGCGCAAAGTGCCACACGAACGTCGTTGACCCCTTAATATCACCTCGTACCTCTTGTACATGTACTAGCGATTGACGGAGATTTTTCTGGTTTGTATGCCGTAACAATATTAACCTTTGGCAACTTTTAACGAGCGAAATTGTCAAGCTTCACTTCATTTAATGCATGAATTGATACCACCACTAACGCCAGAACGAAAACTTGGATGCAAAATCGGAACACTCTTCCATCAAGTGAGACACTACAATCTATAGAACTATGCGCTGCGATTCACTGTCTCTCTTCAGGGACTGCCACTTTCAGATCCATCGGAGACGGCGGATCGGTTTCGATTGGCTCTCTCTGCGCGTGCTCTCTCTTTTCTCCCAGACGGAATTGCGCGTTTTGGGAGGAGTTTCCATTTACATCTCTACTTTGCGTGTAATATGTGAAGCTGGTTGGACTTTCCTCGGTAAAGTTTCCGGGCCGAGTCTTCAAGAAATTCTGGTCAAAGAGAAAGTTAATAAATATGACTAATCCATAGACATATAGACTTCAACAATTAACACAATAAACTCGTGGCTGTGAATAAGAACACAGGGGCCCGTCTTCCAAAGCCGGTGTGGCTTACGTCAAACGTAGACGTTTACGTCCGTTTTAGTAGCGGCTTCCGTCAGCCCCTCCAGGAGACTTACGAAAGTTGTCCGATTCCTTGACAATTTGTAAATCTTTTATAATTGATGGAAGAAGACGATCAATCCAATAGGTGTAAATTTGCACCAAACTTTACATCAAGTCGCAGTTACTCCAGCTTTGTAAGACGGTCAGTTGTTCCTGTGACACAGGTACGACAGGCTTACACCCACTCGCAGCCAGACTCCACCTTTGTAAGACGGGCCACAGGTCGACAGATTTAAAGACTGGTATTGCCATTCTAAAGTAGTACTCCAGGAGTATTACTTTTGCAAAACTTTGTCCCTTTCCGCTTCGAATAGTACAGTGTAGATATGCCAAGGCTCACAACAGCAACAAAAGCTGCCATCGCTTTCGACGAAAACTACCGAAACGTCCGGGGCTCGTTTTACGAAGGGGGATTAACTCTACGTTATGGGTACAGTACGTGTCGTCATGCATGGCGATAACGTTTGACATAATTTACACTGTTTGTAAAACGGGTCCCTGAAACTCAAAGGTGGATCTACAAGCAAAACCTCGAAATGAGTTCGGGCCACAAACCGGTCAAACAATGTTCAAAGTCAAATTCCCAAAGACCACTTTCATCAAATACAATACCACCACAATCTGTTAAAAATGTATAAGCGTCTACGGGAAAACAGTTACATGGCAACAGAATGAATGAATGCTTATTGTTTAACGCCCTACTCAAGAATATTTCACTTATACGAAGGTATGGTCTCCTTGGTGCAGGACGGATTTCCACCGTATCTTTTATCTGGTGCTGCCTCACCGAGACGACTTGCCGAACACACCCAACAAGCCCTCTCACCCAGTCACATTATACTGACAGTCTACCGACCAGTTCATATTCTTATTACTGAGCGCCCAGCGAAGAAGCAGGATGTACCATTTTTTTTAAACCAAGGTTTGAACCGAAAGCGGATGCTCTACCAACTGCGCTATTTGGGCGGGTACATTGAAATAGAAGTAGCGAACACTTTTCAATGATATGCATGCAAAGAACACGCGTGTAATGTGTCACGTGCATATGTCAACAACCAGATAAATGTTTTCCACATACATATAGCAAGTTTCAATCAACATAAAGAAATTTTACGGAAAAAAAGTCAGGAAAACTGTTTCTTGACGGAAAGACTGATAGTATGACAGACGAGATATATAGAACTTATAGACTTCGAGAATAAATATTTTATCTTCCCGGGCACTGCCCGGTTTCCTCCCACGACAATGTTGGTCGACGTCGTATAAATGAAATATTGTTGCGTAAACGGCGAAAGCATCAGTCAAATAAATAATATTTCACCTCAATGTTCTCACAACATATGTTAACGTTTATTGACACCAAGGCCCAACGAAACCATCGCTGCAGGAGAATTCGAAAACTCTCGGCCAGAATTCCAGCTCTATTTTAACTGTAGGTAGAAAATTTCACTTGCCTTTTCTTAGCTCTGATTTTCGCTTCAGATTTACATAATTTTTTCCTTACGTATACCAAAAAAAACCCTGACGACTGATGTATGAGGAAATTTCCCGGGAAAACAGACAAGATTTGATTTGCTTGGTATTTTACGCCGTACTCAAAAATATTTCACTAATACGATCACGCCCAGCATTTTGATGGAAATAAACCTGGCAGTATCCTCAGGAACAGAAAAGAATTCTCCTAAGCCTGAAGTCAGGTACTGATGTCCTTACCTGTGTCACTCCCTCCTGTCTCACATGGGGGAGATAACTCAGTCCGTAGAACACGGTAGTGTGCATTGTTAAGGGAAATGAGAGCAGCGAAAACACGACTTCCAAGTTCAGTTACACATGCCAGTGTATGTGCATTTTTCCCCTGGAAAAGCACTGATATCGAGAAATAAAAATCAAATACAGCAGGAGGGCTATTACTTATGGAGATGCTAATTTGGTGTCTCTTTAGTTCATTAGGTGTTCAGTTGACATTGACTGTATTTAATATACATGTAAAAACCTCTCTGTAATTATAGCGTAATCTGTTACAGACTTCTCACAACTTCACATATAATTGTGTCTGTTGCGCCATTACAGCATCCAAAACGTGATTTACATGTATATTCCAAAGGAGCATAAAAGACAAAATATGAAACTTTGGCTACCTAAGATGTTATAAAAATAATAACAATGTCAAATTGCGAGGGGAAATAACCGGAATCTAATAAAGAAACAAACTTTTACTAAATTGTCAGTGTTCGTGGGCCTCAGCATCCTTTGAGTAGTTAGGCGTTTGATGAAGCTTGCTCCTCTACCACCAATAAAATGTGCCTTTCTATGTGTTTCACTTGGAAAAGTTCTTTCGTCATTTACCAGAGTTCTGCGGTTTGTCCTCGGCATTGCTTTTCCTCACCCATAAAACTGACCGCAATCGTACCGGTGAGAAAGGCCTTAAACCAACTGCCTTTTGCCAGTTACTGACGATCCTTCCCATGGGTGACATGCAGGTGTGCACACCATATATTCGTGTAAGAAAATGAAGTGTTCTTAAATGAAGGCTAGACAATTAACGAAACGAGCGTCTTCGACAGAATCTTCTAAGTCTCCACGAACAGCGATATCATCGGCGACGTGTGTGTAACCAGAGCTTTCTATTGTTAATGTAGCAAAAGGATATGTCTTGTATTTGCCTTTCCTCTTGGTGTGGACTTCGGGATAAAGTTTTCTCACGGCTCTGTTACATTCGATCCCCCAGACCAAGACGTTGGAGTCGGCGATTGGCTCAGCAAGCAGTTGCAGGAGCTCATCACGTGACACGCCAGATTCCAGATCCCCAGTCCAGCAAACTAGATCTAGCGAAGGCGAACAGATTCACGGATGACAACAAATACGATCGTAAAAAAGGGACCCGTCTTAGGGGGTGTAACGTTACATCAAATGTAACCACCATGGCGACGTATCTCTACAGCACGTGTCGTCATGATTGTTACGTTTGACGTAACTTATACCCTTCGTTAGTTCGAGGAAGTTACTTAGAGTAAATTGCTTACAGTATACACCTTAGTGCGGGTTCGCAAAGCCCTGTTAACGTTACGAGCACATAACTCCCCAGAGTCCGCTTGCGCGAAGAGATCTTCAACCTAAGTTTATTGTAAATCACTACGATCGCAGCCTCAGCTTACAATCGTCAGCCTCTTGCACAAAGTAACCTACGATCGCCATAACTTACAATCAAAAATTACAATCCGTATGACTCAGTTGTAGATATTTACAATCGCCCTAAAATTAAATTTGAGTACAAATACTTGCCTCAGGTAGACTGCTAGTTAGTAATTTTCGACTCGGCTTACCAAGGTGTACGACTTAATTGTCTCTGAAAGGTTTTACGAGAAGTTTTTCGCATGTTGCTGTTGTTAGCTGCTGAAACACGATGAAGTAGAGCTCTTTTGAAAATGAAGGCAAGAAAAGTTCTTGCCTGATACATTGCCCATTCACAAAGATCACCTTTACGTACGAGTCAATTTTAGCCTACAAGCCCGATCGTAACTTCCAAAATGTAGAATTACCTTACCATTCCTTTGTGGAAGCGGCTTGACAATTTTACAATCGGTTGTAAACTCAATTGTAGGGTTTACAATCCATTGTAGCTACGATCCCTTCTTGCAAGCGGGCCTTGGCCACGTAACGTCTACCGCCCTGCAATCACGGTAACCACGCACACGTAACGCTAACAGGGCTTCCGGAGCTCGGCCCAGCCAGAGTATTACATCCAATCGGGTACTTTTTGTCGTATAATGGCCACTGAAAACCTCGAGGCAGTGGGGCGGCCATAAAGTGTGCGAGGTTGGCCACATACGGGAGCTAAATATAATAGCCTCACGTGGTCAACTTCACCTACATTTTTTTTTACTAAGTCTACATCTTTGTGGGATATGTCATAGGGGCGTTAACACCTTAACGCCCGATATCTAACGTCTATTTTAAGCTGCATTTCAAGGCAAAAAAAAGTCAAAATCTTACACAATAATGTTGCAAGTAATAAGGCGAAGTCATTACACGGTCATCTACATGTAGACATGCGGTCGTAGTTGTTGAACTTAAGCACAGTTTGTGTCAAGTTATCAGTGTAGTCACTGTTGGAGAAGGAGTCAATTTGTGGCATGGAAAGTGTTGACTTATTACGTATTATCTAAATTACATAGTGTGTGGAAGAAATCTGGACATAGTAACAGAATTTAACAAAACACATCATTTGTGTACCCTTGGCTGCATATGGTGAGTTTAGGACCCACACTTTGTGGCCGTCTCACTGCCTCGAGGTACATGTTGTGGTATATATGGGCACTCCATATATCCAAGCTGGTCATTGTTCTTTTCCAAATCACGAGAAACACGTTACGCGTTTGCCCCGAAATTGTTATCGCAAAGCCAGAACTGAACAACTGATCACAGAGCTTGAACCCTGGTCACCTCTGTCGGCAAAGGATCGTCATATTTACTATCAAAGTGCAAAGAGAACTAAATATCAACGAGAGTCAACGAAAATGACAACTAAAATTCCTATCATGGACAAAATACTACAGTTTTTCACTGAATCTAATGCACGAAATCTCTCATTAGTTATTGTTTGTTTGCTTGACTAGGATTTAATGTCGCTTTCAACAGGTAGTCTTCGGGCTACAATAACACCACTATGTAATGATGATACCGAATGCCTAAAAATATGATTACTATTTATACATCAGTGAAATTCCAGTATTTCCATCACTGATAAAAGCGGTATTTTTACTACTTAGATATCACGTTTGTTATTACCCTTTGACAATACACTGCTGGTGACCTTACGCCGTGACGAAAATGAAAGATTATGTTTTCATGACGTCCCAGTCTGAGCTGGGATGACGTCATAATGCAAGTCTAGTCAGTTGTTATATTTCAACGTCACGCAAAAAGACATGACGTCATAACTAGATGTTATACTAGACGTCATTTATACCGGTACGAAGTCACGCTAGTGACAGGTCTTTGAAGGTCTGCACCTAAAAACATTGCTTAACACTGCTTTGAATACACAAAATCACATTGTTACACTATAAATAATTAATAGAATATTGTACAGTGAAGGTTGAATACCACAAATATCGTTCTCGTGAAAGGTGGAAATGATAACCCACTGGACGCTTCGGGTCTCGTGGGTTATCATTTCCACCTCTCACTCGAACGATATTTATGGTATTCAACAATAACTGTGCAATACCCTCTATTTTTTCTACTTTCACTTCCTTAAGAATGTTTCATTTCGATAGTGGCGCAGCACTGCTTTTCCTTCATACTACTTAAGTACACGCCACAAAGAAAAGAAAGAATAAACGCTAAATGACTAAAATCTCACTAAAATGATAAAATATGACTATTTCTGTGTATTTGGTTGAAAGGAAAGACTGGGGCAATTATATTAAGACTTTCATTTTTAAATATATCTACCCAACTATGATCCATATTTTAATCTGTATCTCCGAAAACAAATATGGACATAATTTTACCTTCTTTAATGTCACATGAGAGGAAAGACAGGTTCGTGTGTTGTCAGCATTTTTTCCTTACATGCACCTTTTTACTGCTCAACGATTCACTGATATTGTTTATTAGCCGATGAATTTTCTTACCCGGTAAATATTGCAGGATCTTTTCTGTGTCCAATGACATATCCCTGAGTGGCTGGAACGAAAAGGCCTCTGCTTCTGTCATGTGACCCAAATCAGTTGTCTGCTCAATGAATTGAACTCCAAAGAAGTAGGTCGTGGGTGAGAGTTAAGGAAAGGTGTTGTGAACTAAAAAGGAATTGAATTTTTCAACAAAGTGATTTATTCAAAGCAGATAAAACAAGTCAATACAAAGTCTCACAGTGCCAATCCAGTTAGAAAAAACTTGCAACTCACAACCAGACGCGCACGCGGGTGTGATTTTGTAGAACCCGTGCGGTAGTAGTTAGTAATTTTAGTTATTACATCAAAAAGGGACCTCATCTGTAATAAATAGCTCGGGATTTTAAAATAAAGAACGTCAGTGGGGGCGGTATAAAAATTATTAAATACCTTGGTACATGCAATTACTGGTGGGTAACCAAAAGATCCTACTTGGCAGTCACGTGAAATAATGGCATCTTTACAAGGGATAGGTAAGGCGTCATTTAAGAGTAGTCGTTGGCAGATTTTTATTGAACATAGCCGAATCCATTAATGGCAGGATAACGGATTATCCATTGATGAAAATTTTGTTTCATTTGACGGTAGGGCCATATTTTGATGAAATATTGTAAAAAGGATATTTCTTGAACTTGCCCTTCCTCTGAGCAATGCTGTTTGGGAACTCCTCTCGAACTGCTCTGTTACAGGCCGGACCCCAGTGGGCAACTTCCGGGCACTGCAGCACGTGACTGACCTTTTGCAACAAAAGGTCACGGGGAATGTTCGCTTTCGAGCTCTCGCAAAGTACCTCTGGAAAATGAATATAGGGATAGGGGAAATTTACTAGGACTAATATTGCACTGGACAACTGCTTGGCATTTCTGAAGAATGTTTCGTTCATGTGGTTAACTGCGATAAGCATCAAGAAAGGAGGAAACCGTCCAGAGGGATAAAATAAATTTGGGTAAGTAACCTTGTAAGTTTTCCCAGAAATAAAACACGTATTTACATCCACACAGCAAGTTCAGTGTGTATGACATACCGACAGAAGACGAGTGGTCTACATGCAGAGACTGGGCGACTCTGACGGGCTGCACAAAGGATCCACGTTGCAGGGAAACACATCGTTTCCTGCTGTAAGACTTCAGAGCCTGTGTACTACCTGAGCGTTTCATGACCATACCCACATACACCGGAACGTGTGACTTTCTCTTGGAGAAAACAAAGTATATAGCTTTGGGCCTCCCTGTTTAAGGCGAGATGGAGTTTTACAAGTTCGCCATTTCGTGTGAGAATCATAATGAGGGCTCTGAGTGGCTTATTTTCCCAGATATGCTCTAAAACATTAGTAGATGGGGATTTTAAAAAAGTCCCCTAGTCTGGTGTCATGACAACAGTGCAAGAAGTATTCTTCATTGAGGCATTATGTTCAAGTTACAAAATATATACTGGCTGGTCGGAAATTTTTTACAACAGCACTTGAGAATTATTTTTTCTTGAAATACGGGGGTACTCTAGCCATTGCCATTATACTTTTTGCGATCGAAGATTGACTACATGTATTAAATATGGAGAGCGTCGGTTTAACTTCTCCACTCGAAAGTTTCAAGGGATAACATATTTTTATACGGACTTCACGTATTCTTACACTCGTGGATCTTGTGGATTGTGTAGGCCATTTATGGAAAAACAATGAAAAACTTGGATTGTAAAGGCATGTGAAATTTGACCAAATACAATCCAGACATAGGTTGCACGTCTTAAGAAGTGTAACTTTGCCAGCCGGATCACAGGGCTTCCAGTCACCAGAGCAGCTTACATCGAGTAACTGAGTGTTGGACTCTTTTTCTTTTAAATATAACAATATACTGAATATTACTATATTACTCGGCTATTATACTGTTTTAGTGCCCATAGTTTATACGAAGAAAATGTATAACGAAAAAAAATGTACAATTTGGATTGACATTAAGTCTAACTAACAAATAAAACGTGTTGGTGCGAAGTTGGGGACCCTTGCAGAGCATTTCCCTGCATTATTTTGCTTTTCTCACCCGATAAAACTTCCTTTATTCGGAGTATTTTCCATCCCTCTCCATTATTCCCTCTCATCCCATCATTCTCCAGATTGTCACCACTGTCCGTGCCATTTTCATCGTGTTGTTGTCTTTCTTGATGAGTTTCAAAATACAACATCGAACGCATCTCTAAATCCGTTTCTTGCTTAATTGTCAAATCATATTCTACGTTTGATATATCAGAGTTATCGTTCTTTGACACTAAGCGCGCCGCATCACTGCTCCCGCCAGATCGAGACGCCTTTAGGTTAATTTCATCCCGCATGTGCATATATAGCTTGTGGTGCAGAGAGCTTTCTGTTCCATGGATACCCTGTTCACTGCCAGAGCTAACCTCCGTTATTTTTACTGCTGTCGGACGCACTACATCAAAATTTGACGGTCTATCGACATTGTTGGAGTCTTCGTGTTTTCGTCTTTTGGGCATATCCGCTGCCATGGTGGATTCATCGCAGTCGCTTCCAGTACTCGAGCTGCAATCTGACCAGTCGAATTTGCGGTCCTTCGCTTGGTTCCTAACCATTATTGGTGCAGGTCTTTTGCGCCTGCGCCGAGCGGGCACCACGGTGCTCGGACGTCCCGGTAGCTGAACAGATGAATTTGGATATTGCACAACGTTCTTGTCTTCAGGAAGAACATCTATCTTTTCATTCATCTCTCCGCTTTCTACAGTACCTGTTTCACGTGCTCCCGTGCTCTTTGCATCAATACTAACAGAGTTCTGAGTTCTGGGGCCATCGGCCAGATTCAGGGGCCTCTCAGTAGGGTCCGAGACATCCGCATTGAGGTCTTCTATGAGACCCCTATGCGAATTGCACGCTGGACTCTGTAGTACACTGATCGGTGAAAATGTACCCAGTGACGTTTCCTTTGTCTTCCTCATTGACTTCGCACCAATAACCTTGACCTCTGCAACGCTGGAACGCTTTTTGGACTGATCAGCAGACAACTCGCAAAAGTCATTACCTGATTTAGCCGCCATTTTAAACTTGGCTCTGTGCGTATGACTGGAACAGTGCGCCTGAAAATCGGGCTTCGATGGACTTTTCCAGTTACACACTTGACAGAAGTACACAATGTTTCCTCCTTCCCGGACCAGTTTGGTGTACTTACCGAATTCCTGAGTGAAACCCGGAGTTGGCAGAGGGCGCACAACCTCTCCGTCTCTGACGTCACCACCAGCCGAGCGTTTCTCGGTCACTGACCGGCTGGACGCCATGATTTGGTCAGTGAGCGCTTGAAGGTGACATAAGCTATCGCTCGATATATGCTGAGTTTTATCCAAATGGAAATAACCGGGCTTAAAAACAGCGGCCTTTGAGGAAGAACTGTGATCGGCGTTCGGTGGACTTAACTTTTTCCGTTTCAAGTTTAAAGCTTCTGAACACGCGTTCATGATTTCAGCCAACTTTGGTTTGACGTCAACGGCGTTTGAAGACGTCAGCGCGACATTTGATGTACTGACCGCTTTCGGTCCAGCTAATACTCCTACACCTGGCTGTCGAGTCATTGGGAAAGCTGCAACGTCTGACGCCTCTTTTTCAGGAGACACATGTTTCCCGTTTTTTCTTTCCACACTATTGCTGTTCTCTGATAGTATGTAAACACCTGGATGGGCTGATACAGCGTGAAACTGAAGGTCCTCTTTAGTTTTAAACCTCAGCTTACAACCTCCACATGTCTCCCCTTCACCTCTTGACCCTTCCTCCCTGATCGGAAGATGCTGAGCGCCCATGTGCACCCGGAAGTTTTCCTCACTGGTCAAAATGGATGGCAGCGACCTACACAAAATGCACTTGTAAAGCACTTCGGCATAACTCAAAACATCATAATTCGTCGAATTGTCTGTGATGCATTTTTCACCTTCTGTTCTCTCCTTAATGTATCTTTCGCTACTGCTGGTCCCCAGCGATCCCATGTCGTCTTTACTGTTCACAGAAGCCATAGCTAGAGCGGTGATCACTGTCATGTGGCCTAATCTGTCCCGATGAGGACGTTCACCACTGTCATTTTCAAGAGTCCGCACTGTACAAAACAAAACAAAAAAGCAATTAATTAAGAACCGATATATACACACATGTTTTAATTATACACACACGTTTTAATTATTTATTTACTTACTCAATTACTTATAAAATTTATTTCCTTATTTAATTTATTTATTAATTTAGTGATTGATTGATTGATTGATTTGTTTCTTTATTTACTAATATTTATTTCAAGAAAATTCCATCTGTTTGTTCACCACCGCTCTCTGTTAGTTCCCGACGAACCCGCTAAAGTAAGATAACCCTGGATTCAGTGTGGTTTGATTTCATTGTTGTTTGGCACCATACACAAGAATTTTTCACCTACATTCTATGGCGCCCAGTGTTATGAGTTGAGGAAATCTTGAATTCAGTTGATAAACACAATGATGTGGCAAGATTTTTGGCCAGCTGTTTTAATTTTAGAATTTACCGGCAATACATAACATTTGACACAGGAAAGAAACTAAGGATTGAGCTAAAACCTAGCTGTTCCATTATATAGACGGCTGGAATGCAAGGCTGACAAATATGTGCCCTACTCTGAGGTCGCTGGTTCGAAACGTTGAGTGGTCTCAGCCAGTTTTCAATATTATAATTTGTGCTGCATTCAGGAAATGTAAATCCTGAATTACAATAATACTGTTACACGTGTATAGATATACTCACGACACATTTGCTACATTACAAACTCTGAGTTACGTTACAGACAAACTCTGAGTTACGTTACAGACAAACCCTGAGTTACGTTACAGACAAACTCTGAGTTATAGCTGGTCCAGAATATGTTCTAAACTTAGGCTACTAAGTGAAAGTACAGTTTTTTGTACTAAAGGTGCACAACCGTACAGGTGTCGTGTACCAATACACATGACATTTTTGTTTGTTTGTTTTTTTTAACACAATTTGTGTACTTCCAGTGCACGAAAGGTGTAGATGTTCAGTTTTGTTCTAGTGTGTGTAGCTTTTGAGCGGATAACGTTACGTAGACAATTTGAAATGTCTGATTTGACATCTTTTATGTTATAGGATATAAAAGACTGCGACACAGAGAGCAAACATAGAGCAGCGACGTGTGTACATGTGGCGCTTAGCACATGGTCACACGCAACCCATGAAATGTACCCTCTTGTCAAAACATATTCGCCATATTACAGCGACTACAGGTAAATGTGTAACGTCAGCAGATTTAACAGTACATGTGTACCTATGCATACAAAGACGACATATGCTGCACTTCGGATTAGCGAGCTATACAGACACAACAATGTGCCACTGCGTCATGGACAGCAACGGACGAGTGTGTGTCGTCTACAGCGTAACCTGTTGTGGTCAGATACACGTCCCTAGCTTTGTCTTCGATCACGCGTAGCTTATTTTTACAGACCTGTAACTATAAATGTTTGTTTATGTGTCCTGGGCCTGTGGTGAATGGTGTCGTCACTTTGTCCGTAGACTAAAACTGTTGTGAATGTATATATGTATGCTTGGGTTTTTGCGTTTTTACAATTTTCAAATTTGTCAGTCATATGACGACCCAGCTTTGTATGTACACATACTGTGTATTCTTGCAGCAGGGCGAGTCCATGCCGCCAAAGTGCTGCCGCCACTCAATCATCATGCCGAAGACACCACACATGACACCCCACCCAGTCACATTCTACTGCCACCGGGCCGGTCAGTTTTTTTTACCATGCTCTAGCCTCTCAGTGCTGAGCACCAAGCGACGCAGCAACAAGTACCATTTTTAAAGTCTTTGCTATGATCCGACCAGGGCTTGAATCTGGATCTCTCGATCTTGAGGCGGACGTTCTAACCACCAGGCCACCCTATTTATGAACGTGCATAGTCGTTCAAAGTGCTATCTTTTTCTTATAAGCTGGTGTGAATGACAGTTATCAGAAAGTTATCACTGCAACATTACTACAATTGCAATGTTATTTGGCGCTTACGTGATGCAGTTTCTGCCAAATTGCAGAGCGATGCTGCAATGGCACAATGTTACGAAACGACTGTGCGACCTTGCGAAGCGATGCCATGGCTTTGCCAAGCGATCGGCTACTAAGATGTGAAATCACGCTGCAATGTTCCGAAACCATATGGCGATGCTGCAGAGCGACATTACCTGGGTGCGTCGCCACATAGTGTCGCGCAGTAAAATACGACAGCGAGGTTAAATTTGAACCATTGTTTCCGTAAGAGGCAGAAATATATGCAACAAAATCCAGCTAACTTCTGATTCCTTTGTGTGAATATAAGGTAAGAAAAGTGACTGTAAGGTGAATTACGTTTCATCTGTATGTCGATTTAATAGTGAAAGATTGCGTAATCTGTGTTATGCTGTCTTGTCCATGATTTGAACACAAATTACAACAAGTCACATGCTGGTGCAAAACAAAAGAATCTGCATCAAAAAAATCTTAAAACTTTGCAGATACGTTCACAAAATCTCAAAAAAATAAAAATAAGAACCCCCCCCCAAAAAAAACAATAAAATAACATTGGTGGGAGAGGGATTTGAACTCGCGTTAGTAACTAGTGCGTAGCCAAGGCGGAAATAAACGGGCAGGATTTTTCTGAGGGAGCGAGTATTATGCCTCTTGTCGACAAGCTGTGTTTGAATCTCACATCAGCCTGTCTTCCACAAAATGCGATATTGAATTTCTTTCACATGTGTTCGTCTTCGGTAATTTTTTTCTCCTTTTTTGTCCCCCACTTTCTTGTTTCTTCCTCGTGTTTCCTGGTTTGTGCATTGCGTGCACTGCTAATGCAACCCAACTATTGGCAAACTTCTCCTGTTTTAGCAAATTTGTTTACACCGAACAGCGTTGTTCATCACTGATAGTACCATCCTCTCAACCTAATGCCAAACTGACCATGATTATCAAAGAAATTCAAGCTCTGCTTTATGTTAAGTGATTATCTTGATGACCGATTGATACTTAAATTGACTGTGCAACACAAACACAAAATAGTGGGAAAACATCAAAGAATATATTGGTTAGATTCGAACACCGAGTCGTTGAAGTTAAATGCTACGCACACTTGTTCCTCACCAAGAGCTTTCTTCCACTCGTGCGGAGGGTGATTCATTAACTGTTAGTCTACCAAACGAATGATATCACAGACTAACTGAGTTATGATGGTTCGCTTACTAACAAACAGACAGACATAAAGACGCACTGACAGACTGCTGGTCTCCTTATGTGTTAATGGAGGACACATTTCCATGTGCAGCTTAAAGGAAAAATCTTTTTTGCTATTTTATACTGCGTGTACATTTAATGGAAACTGTAAGGAATTCCTTTTTGAGACATGATATTAAACCTTTCAAATCAACATGATTACTCAATAAAAACTAAAGTAACATGTTTTTTTTTTAAAATCCACTAATGAGTTGTTTGTAGTTGGATCGACGTTCAACTCTATATAACTAATATGCTGGACAACATTCGCCTCAGAAGATCCTTTACAAGTTTCCTAAAGAAAGCTGACTGGACAATTCTCACTAAATTATTGGACAATTCTCTATATTTGTTTCCATAAATGCTGACAGGATAATTCTCACCTAACTTTAGTATGGAACCTTTCTCTACCTCTGTTTCTATTACTCTGGACATGGTGGCTTTCACTTAACCTTTGCATGGAACCTTTCTCTACCTTTGTTTCTGTTAATCTGGACAGACTGACTCTCACTTAACTTTTGTATGGAACCGTCCTCCGCCTTTGATTCTGCATGTATTAATCTGAACGGAATGATTCTCACTTAACTTGTGCACAGAACCTCTCTCTACCCTTGTTTCTATTAATCAGGACGAAATGATTCTCACTTAACTTGTGCACAGAACCTCTCTCTAAAATGTTTGTATTAATCAGGACAGAATGATTCTCACTTAACTTGTGCACAGAACCTCTCTCTACCTTTGTTTCTATTAATCAGGACAGAATGATTCTCACTTAACTTGTGCACAGAACCCCTCTCTACCCTTGTTTCTATGAATCAGGACGAAATGATTCTCACTTAACTTGTGCACAGAACCTCTCTCTACCTTTGTTTCTATTAATCAGGACAGAATGATTCTCATTTAACTTGTGCACAGAACCTCTCTCTGTCCGTGTTTCTATTAATCAGGACAGGATGATTCTTACTTAACTTGTGCACGGAACCTTTTTCTTCATTCGTTGACTATAAGCTCGTCAGGATGGATCTTACTTAGCAACAGACCATTTGCTTCCGTGACAAAAAATCCTGATCAATCTGTAAATCAAACCCTAGCCTTTGATTCCCATCGTGTGACACAATGTCGTCAGACCTGGTTGACTATGAAATTACCCAAACAGCAAACAGTGTTTTGTTACAAGTTTGGTAGTCGATGGAAATCATCGAATTATGGACTCAGTACGTTTTCATTCTTCACTGTTAGTTGTCACCTTTAGGTTATAATCAGATCCTTTGATTCCTATATACAGCAGATATACAGCGTATATCACTCTCTCAGTCACGTACTGAAAAATAATACTTATGAAAACGCACTACACAATCTAGAAAACGCAATGACATATACAATAATACAGCAACGGATGAGAATAACATTTACATACAGCCCTCACAAATTGAGTAAAACCAGGTTCGAAATTCTGACCTAGAACAAAACCTAGTCCGATGCGAACAATCCTTACAGCGCTGCAGTGTAAAATGATACCGGCACTTCATTCTAACGTTGCACATTCCTGTGTCCGCATACATATACATGTAGTCAGTGATATTACAATTACATATCTGTATACAAAATCCAGTCTCATACAACTGGCTGATGACTAAAAAAAAAACAAATACCAAATTGTAACACTTACCCAGATTAGTTCAGTCGGTCTGTGTATATGTTATATATCGGGTGTTGATTTGGTGATTCACTCCCGTTAAGCAATATTATAACGGGACACATGTAGGAACTATACGCTCGTGTAACAGCGACTCCGACCGAAATGGGGAGTTGAGCAAACAGAATGGCATTGAATCTCAGTCGCAAAGTCCGGTCCAATATATTACCCTACCGCCTGACGAGAGGCAACAATACAGCATCGATGGAGGGGATCGTTTATGCGAATGTATAGAGAGCTAGCTTACACGCCTCGACCCGGCTTGGCCCACGGGGTCTGGGCTCGGCGCCAGCCCGCCGACCACTAACCCCCGCCAAGGCTGGCTGGAAATGTGACCAGGCGTCAATGCTGGTAAGAGAGCTCTGGACGTACGGCGTATTGGGGGCTGCGCGGCGCCTCGTGTCTATCACTCCCCAGCCTGTCGTGCTTGTCTTCTGCAGGGCGATCGCTCGACGCTGGAAGCCCGTGACGCCGCTCGGCTGCCGAAGACAAATTAGTGAAGCCGACACCAGGGAGAGTTCACTTGCGCATCCTCTTCTTTTAAACAAACATGTCTAATTTAAAACCAGTTCGTCTTTTTCATAGACTGATTCTTCCTTTTTTGTTGTTGTTTTACAGTCTCAATGTCGAATTGGTGGATTCCGTTTTTGACGCGATAAGAAAATTACTCAGTAAAGCTGGATAGCCTACTTTATAAACGTTGTCAGCTGGTGTTGCACTCTTCAGTATTATGGATTATTGGTCCCGCATGCAAATAGAAAGAAACGAAAGTTGTGTTTAGTATCAAAAAGAATCCTTAGAAGACATTGTTTGCTTTACTGCATTTTATGTGCAGATTTATTGACTGCTGGGGCAGTTTCTTGATATACTCCGAATTCGTTACCAACGGACATATTTGAAAACACATTTACTACAGGTAATGAAATGGGATATCGGCAGATTTTCCTCTCCTAACATGTATCGCTGCGGTGAATTAGGACTTCTATGTCATAAGCCTTTTGTTACGCAATGTCAAACATTTTTCGTACATCGTTTTCATTTATGACGTATATGCTCTACTATGGACGCTGCATTAATATCTTCAGCGTCATTAAAATGACGTCACATGTCCCACTTAGGACTTCTGCCGGTATCCCATTAGAGAGAACGTTAAAAACCATGTTAACTTTTTGTATATGAACTTTTTGTCGGTGTGAATAGCGTCTTTAGAACTGGAAGAAATGTTTAGGCGTCAGGATCACTAATCAGTTGTATTTCATATTTTATTTGTGTGTTACACTTTTCATTTTATTTATTTATTTAATTTGTGATGGGCAAAAATACAAAATGTTATCAAGTTATGCAATAAGTAGCGCGCAATGACCCATTGATTTAAAAATACAACGTGCTGAGAAACATTTAGCGAACAACGAAAAACTCATTTTCATAGATATGTAACGTATATTTGGTGTAAGTCTCACACCGAGTTAAGAAACAGCTGATAGCCTAAGTTTACATTTTGGGACGCAAAGTTTTGCCCTGTCATATTGGTTAAGAAAGTGGATTTATTTGTCTTGTTTACAAATCAGCAAATCTGTAATTCCAGACAATGTATATTCTTGAACTGAGACCATGTATTGCTTCTGTCTGGACATATGCAGAGCAAACTGCCGCCGAATCAAAGCTTCAAATCAGCTCGTACGTTGGACACTGACATGCAGAGATTCCACTTGTGTATTTCACACTTATTCTCATAGATTCAGCGTGAATGTAAGGCACTTGTGCCTATAGATTCAGCGTAAATGTTTGAAATTGATATGCAGAGATTTCTCTTGTATATTTGGCACATATATACTCAAAAATTCAGCTTGTATGTTTGACACTGATATTCATAGATTCCGCTTTTGTGTTAAACACTTGTATTTTACAGAGTCAGCTTGTATTTGACACTGATATGCACAATTGCCGCTTGTATATATGTTTGATACTGATATGCAAAAGTGCCACTTGTATACATGTTTGATACTGATATACTCAGATTCAGTATGTGTATTTCACAATGATATACTCAGATTCAGTGCTTGTGTTTGACACTGATATACACAGATTCAGTGTGTGTGTTTGACACTGATCTACACAGATTCAGTGTTTGTGTGTGGCTGTGATGTACAGATATTCTGTTTGCATCTTTGACACTAATATCATTATTATACAGAGATTCATTTTTATATGTTTGACACCTGTAGTCATAAATTCAGCTTGTATTTGACACTGATATGCACTGAAATTGAACCTGTATGTTTGACACCGATATACACAGATCCAGCATGCGTGTTTGACACTGATATACAGAAATTCATCTTGTATGTTTGACACTGGTGTAGAGATTCAGCCTGTATGTTATCACTATTACTGTATTCAACTTCAACAGGCGTGTACATCCGACCCCACTCCACCCCCGCAACGTCAAGTGAGTTCTGTTTAGACCCGCCACCACCGCCACCACCACACGCCAACCCTCCCGTCCATCCCTGCCCCCCGCCACGCCGCACCCCAGGGCAAACCTGTTCAAATCGCTGTTTAGCTTCTATGTTTAATTTACATTAAAACACAGATATTTAGAAATTCATCTTGTATGAAACCGTAATTCAAAGATTCACTGACCTACTATGTCAACAATCTGCGTCATTTTCCTGGTTTCCCTATGTCGGGAGCCAGGTAGACAGCGCGTTAAAAAGTTATGACAC
Organism: Acanthopleura granulata; assembly: GCA_016165875.1. Classification (NCBI taxonomy): domain Eukaryota; kingdom Metazoa; phylum Mollusca; class Polyplacophora; order Chitonida; family Chitonidae; genus Acanthopleura; species Acanthopleura granulata. Next base: position 2,862,532 of record JABBOT010000015.1, on the reverse strand, counting down.
GGCAAACGGACTCACAGTAAGACTTGAAATGTCAAACTTTTCTCGTATCTTGCTGACAGAACATTAATCGTTTCCAACCTGGATATGCATTAAGAAATGCTTCGACCTGCCTTTCTCAGGGATCTATGTTTGTCATTCTCAGAGAACGTTTGGCGTATAACAAGACGCCTTCAAACGAAGGTTCAACGAGGGCAGCCCTCTTGATTACCAATGACCTTACGTCAAAATTTATGTGTCAGATTAAAAAAATTAGTAAGCTCAAAATTAAAACTGCTTGCGTGATTTGGCCATTTTTTCCCAGTCGTAATGAAAATATTCTACTTTGATTTGAAAATAAGAAGGCGCCCACTTTTTGGGGCAAGATGGCCACTCAATACACAAAAGTCTAGATTCGGCCATTCCCCATGTATACCTGAAGAAAGGCGAATCTATCGGAGAATATGCCTGTTTGCGACTGTCAGTCTCTAGGCTATTTAACAGTCAGCGAGCATGAATGATGCCGATGTAATGACAAGTAACATGCTCACAGAATGAGTTGGCCGTCTTGATGGAACATATAAACAACTATATGGGATGAAATAATATACATATAGCTTGATTACACGCCGGCATTACTCAAGATTTACTTCAATATTAACATGTATCTACATGTACATGTACTTGTAAAGATTTTGAGTGCATTTCTTCGTTTTTGTTTCTCAATTCATTTTTCTCGTTCTAGAGCATGCTAAGATTAAAGGGGGCCAAATCTGGCAATTCGCGCTCGATTCTCTTCGTTTCGACCTAACAGATTTAAGGTCCAAAACGCAAAACCCGAAAACGCGAAAGTGTGCAGGTCAAGAACGCGAAATCACGAAACGGCTGGAGTTTCAGTGGCCACATCCTGTTTCCATAGAAAACAAAGATTTCATAGTCGTATGGCCTGTGAATCAAAAAGTAAACCGGTTTAATGGCTTAACATCAAAATCTCATGGAAAATGCGATCGAGACTACTGTCCGATCAAGACTACTGTCCGATCAAGACTACTGTCCGATCAAGATTGATGTCCGATCAAGACTACTGTCCGATCAAGACTACTGTCCGATCAAGATTGATGTCCGATCAAGACTACTGTCCGATCAAGACTACTGTCCGATCAAGACTGCTAACAGAACAGCACGAGCCCGTATAACGGTATGTTAATTGACACCCGAGGCTTGGCGGGCAAGGTCGATTCGTGTATCCGCGACCATTCATGCCAGCAGTATTAGACTTTTTGGTGCCTATCCACTTGTTTTTCCTGGGTCCATCTTTGCTATAGCCCGGGTTATTTCTTGCCTTAGGGAGAAAACGATCTTTCAAGAACATTTAATTGCCGCTTGTATCTAAGCCTTCTGGTCGCTTACACACATACCAAAGTCAGATTTTGGTATGCGGTCAAGAACGACATGGCAGAGTTTTTATCTTTTGCTTTTACCTGTACAGTATACACGACAGTCTGTTACACAGTAAAACCTAGAGTGTTGAAAATGACGAAATTTATTCACGTGTTCGATTCCGTCCTATTAACCGTCCTATTGTTCTATAAATGCTATATGTTGATTGCCTCTGCCAAAGGAAATTAGGTCTCCGCCAGAGCTTACTAGTCGGATTATCAGCAATATTGCGGGAAAAGTTATAGAAGGATATAGATGATATCGGGTACACAGATTCTTCTTGGGAAATACATTTATGGGATACCTTTTCCCGCTCAATGGCGACTTAGGCTCAAGTCGACATGACTATTGTTCTCTTGCACTGCAGGTAATACGTTAACAGTTTGTCCACAAAACGTCATCGTAAATGCAGAATGAACAACAGGCTACACAGTTTTGACCGGAATTACTCTTGGAGGGAAAGGTTCAGCATTAAGCCATTCAATATCGATAGTTCTTCGGATCCGTGAAATTCTGAAACGATTCTGTCACTACTCGACAGCAAAAAAAGGACTTTATGCTCCGTTTCTGATGAAACCTTGTGCACGGCTTTGCTTTCCTCTTCCGAATTCAGACGGAGGAATTTCTATAAACAATTCTTCCTCGTTGCCAGACATCGTGAAAGAAACTATGCAGGGATTTTGAAAGAATCCATGTGCACAGATAAGCTTTGACACAGGTACCTATAATTTGTTGCTCATCCTAATTTGGAAATTCAAAAGTTTCTCGCCATTAGAAAATAGGACATAAATTCTGAGCATTGTCCCCAGATCGCCCTCTACTATCGCTTGAATCTGTAAATTAAGCTGTGGTAGAGGTTCACCCTCTTGGGGCGCCTCGTGGTTTGGAATAAAGGTGTTTCGAGTTCGAACTCTTTTGTCGTTGAAGGTAAAAAGAGTCCTACTGCATCATTTGACTTGTAAAAAATGTTAGTCATGTTTTGATGACTTTACTAATCACCTCCTTCATCGTGTCCAGGAAATACAAATGCCATTTCTTTCCTTCAGGAACTTCACAAACCTCCATCTCTTCAATTTTCACTGTAGTTCACCCAGTCTAAATAAATTTTTGTGACAATTTTTAGATACTCGTGTTATTGTTAATGTAATCAGAAATAGTTGCCTAAAATTTTTGTGGAATCACGTGGTACAGCAGGTCTTTTCTTACCTTTTGCGATAAAAGAGCTCGAACGCGAAACTCCCGTATTGACAGAGCATATTCCTCATATCAGTTCACATGAAGCGTGGATGGAAAACAGATGTATTTAATACAGTCTTTTTCCTTTTTTTTTGCAAAAGGGCTAAATCATACGATTAGAGACAAAGTAAAAATATCTGCGCACATACGAACCCCAAACATTATGTGTACCTATAAATTGATATTAGGTACCGGTATTTCCTAATTTAGGGAAATGCCCTATCCTGATTTACACGCCTTTTGGATACATGAACTCCATTAACCTGGTTCATGTCCATATCTGTCACAATCTAAACCTTAAGCCGGGTATATCATGACCTAATAAGCAGGGGATCTGGGGTTCAAGCCCAGCATCAGCACTGCCTGACACTACGGCAATATTATACGTGGTTTCTTCGCGCATCAAGCGGTAAATCTCGGAGAATTAAGAATGGAAAGCAGGCCTACAAGTATTATTAGTCGATATAATGTGAATGCAATAAGAATTTATAATAGAGTTAGAGGGTGGGGGAGGGCTCTGTGGCCAAGATGTTAGCGTTCAAACACAGTACGATGACCAGAGAGCCTTTCAGCTATCCAATCGCAGTGAGTTCAAGTCCGGCTCATGCTGGATTCCTCTCTGGCCGTAGGCCTATAATTTGCGAAGCTCTGCCAGCAACCTGCCTGTGGTCATGGGTTTTTTCCGGGCTTTGCCAGATTGACTCCCAATATAACAGTGGCCGTCGTCGTATAAGTGAAACAGCCTTGGGTACAGCCAATCAAATAATAAATAAGTAAACGTATAAGTAAATTCCAAACCAAGTAGCCATTATACATGAAATTACTGTAATTTGACAAGAATCTGGTGTTTCCAAGCAGTAACCAAAAGTCTCTTGGGACTTGAGCGAGGCTATGCTGATTTTTTGTTATCCCGGCATCTTTCACCTCCCTGTGTGGCTTTATTTAGGTTAAACATGCGCAGTTCGAGCAATTGGATTCAAGATTTGGCGCCGAATTGTTGAGTGCTGAAGCACTGAATGTATAATAATGCCACACAGACAGCCTAGGTTGTTGATACACTAGAGATTTATACACTGTCATTTTATAACTGGTTAAAATATATCAGACTTTTGTGTACAACTGAAAACTCCCCCCTGCCCCCCCGCCCTCTACCCCCTGCCCCCCCACCTCACCCCTAACCCCGGTGGTAAAAAAAGGTAAAAAAATGCCATTACGTCACTTCCAGGAGTAACAGCTCAAAAAAAACAAAAAACAAAAAACAAACAAAAAAACAAAAAAAAAAAAAACAGTTGTCGTGCTAGGGAATATATTTTAGAGGATAAAGTTGACAAATCTGCTACACAGACAGTACCGGTCAGGAAAATCATTGCGCTCGTGTAACCTGGACGGACACCACAATTAATTTTCCATTTACTTACATGTTAACGTTTGGCCTCACAGCACTGTCCCTAAATCTGCAAGCCCTAAACCCTCCAGGCCTGATAGTCCTTGTCTTTTAAGAAAACTCCAGTCAAATTTCTGATAGGCCATGACCGATGAATTTTTTTCGCAAATTTGACACACAAATAATGAAATAAAGAAAATATCGGTATAAATACCCAGGATCTACATTCATTAATTGTGGTGTGTAGCCACGTGTAGGCCTACACTTCACGGAAGGGGGCAACTCACTCCAGGCAGGTAGTTGCGCCTGGCTGTGTAACTGAATCAAGTCCCAGCGAAAGACGTACCAGCGCTCCACTTCTTTGGTTGTTGGCCGGCTTTTCCTAACCTAGCGACATATCAGAAGTCACAGTTCATCCCCGGCTCTATAGGTGGATACGTCGGGATACCGTATCGGATTTAATCCCCTGTGTACAACCGGCTAACAGATAAATAATCAGTCGAACAATATTTAACGAGACTACGCTTGTGACTTAATTGCGTTTACTAACTTGTTAAAGCACAGAGTTCTTCACTGAATCGTCTACAGCCTACGCTGTGTGGTGGCGTCTACATGTCGCTAAACCACATGAATGACTGAATTAATACATGAATTAATATTAATGCAGTTAATCGATGAAGTATTAGAATTTAACGCCACAAATACTTGAAAAACGTGCACTGTGTAGGTCTCTATGGACCACAGGGTTTCGACAAGTGAGATGCCATTTTTTGAAACATTTGTCATACTAACTTTCCCCCCCCCCCCAAAAAAAAAACTGTCTTGAAAAACAAATTTATTATAAATATCCACAAGATTTGAAAAAGACTCCACCTTTGAAATACAAACTGACCAGTTTGGAATAATGTAAATATGTGAATATTTATTTCAAAGGTAGAAGTTCAATCAAAACAGTACCTGACAGTTTATTCCCAAAATGGTTCCCACGCCAATTATAGTAGGTCTAAATGTAGATGTATAGGTCATATTAGATCTACAGTCCAACTCAAGCGCGATCCCGTATACGCCAGCCTGATCAACGAGGTATTTCATGGGCCAATCACAGCGCGTTTCATATCTGCGGTCCAATAGTTGTAATTCAGTGTAGTCAAAGAAAACAGTACCGGGAGCATGAAGTACATTACATGAAGTAAAAACCTTCAAACGCTGTCTATGGAAAATTGTTCGATTTACTTTTAAAAACAAATTTTGGAGGAAAAGGCAATGGAAACAATGAGTCCTATAAACATGGTGACCTTTAATAATCTTGTTGTGACGTCACATCGAAATCCTATCACGTGGTTAAGGGCGCCTGAGCTTTTGTTACCATTTCTTAAATAATGAGCCGTAGCAACCAGTAACAAGTACATATGTATATGAAAGAGGAAAATGACTTACACCGTCACGTGATTTGCAATGGCGGATGACGAAGTCAGAGTAACTTATGAACTCCAAAAAAAAGGCCTGTTTGTGGCGAAAAACATGACCAAGCTGAAGACAATGCAGATGAAACGTGAAAGTGGCAAACCAGTGACTGTGCACTAATTGGTATGCGTATCCATGTGAACCACGCATAAACACGTCTTTCTGGAGGTGTTATGGACAACTCACAAAATTTGTGCACTGCTGTCTAGTACACAAAGTTATGCATATGTGAATTATTTGACACAGTATGTGTGTTTTTTGCAGTTGTTCGTGTAGCAACCGGAACGATTCAGACAGGTTTGGAAGATGGGATCATGGTCGGTCGATCTGAAAGATACATACCCCGTGATATGTGGAGAAGATGGTCATTAAAACCTAGCATACAGTAGTTCATATTTCTCTTACAAATATCCCTATAGCTTACAGCACATGATCTAATGTTGAAAATGTTGGACAAGCTCATAATGTATTGCTTATCCGTATACAGACCTGGAGCTCGTCTTACCCAGAGGGCGTACGTTACGTCAAACGTAACTGTCATGAGGACACGCAGTGTAGAGATACATCACTATGGTAGTTATATCTGACATAGCCTTACACTCTCTTCGTCAAGCGCAAACCTGTACTCACTTAAAACATACGACTTTATAGCTGTGCTTGCTGGTAGGACTCCAAACAACTCAGTGATTAAAGGCCTCCCTGTCATGCAGCAGAAATAGTGTAAACCTTGAAAGGTACAAATGGGTAGAAATACGAAATATCTGGATGACCCGAACGTGAGTGTCGATAGACGCCCTTTGGTCTTTTGGCCACCTGCACCCTAAAATGTACGAACTATTATTTTAGACGGAATGAAAAAGTAAATGGTCCAAAAGTCTAAGATTCCCATAAGAAAGACATGCGTTGATATAATGCACTTTATATCCATATGTCCATCTCAGTATCTGTGGTTACCCCTGCGGTATAGAGATCCAGTTTAAAAGCACCCTGTCACCCGTTTTACAGGCCATATATATATATATAGCGGTTATTTAAACCACGGTTTATGCAGCGATCTATGGATTTCCTTGTAAAAAGAGGTGGCAGATAGCTGGTAAGGTATGATTTTTTGTTTTCAACCAACACTTTCGGTAACGTCTTTGTTTCTAATTCAGTTCTCGTTCGCTGTCCGTTTTTGTCCGAAACTCATCCTCACAAAAAATGAACCACACGTGTTCCTTCTTCACAGCTCTCTTATAGGCCCTGAAAACCTGGCACTCTTTGGCGTTGGGGCTTACTTTAGTGGCTTGGTCACTCATCGTAATGGAGGGGTAAATTGACCCATCTCAAACGATATTTACCAACCCTTTCTTCCTCCAGTTATGAAGCGTGCACCAACAGAGGATTTTTTTATCACAACCTCGTTATTATTTATGAAGCCTTCTGTCACTGGGAATAACTCTGAATAGTTTGAGCACTAGGGCAGCATAATGACTCAGGATCCTCTTACTAATACGGTAGCGGTGAGTTCAACTCCAGCTCATGCCGGCTTCCTCTCCGGTCGTACGCGGAAAGGTTTGTCAGCAACCTGCGGATGTTCAAGGGTTTTCCCCTGGCTCTACCCCGTTTCTTTCTAACATAATTCTGGCATACGCGGTATAAATTAAATATTCTTAGATATGACGTAAAACACCAATCAAATAAAAATAAATAAATAAATAAGTAAAATTCTGAACGGTCAAGGGTTCGAATCCTTGGCTCGCCACACTGAATTGTCATTTTCAGTCAGAATATTGAAGGCATATCGTTTAATTTACGACCAAACAAACAGAGAAATCACCATAGAGATGTACTGATATCTAGGATATGTCCGGAAGGCCCAGATAAAATGCTTCTACTTATAACAGAAACTTTGAACGGAAAACTCAGAGACATTAGTCGGCCCGTAGTAAGTGGCCTGTGGGTGTGCGTGGGGTCATGAAATGCCTTCATCAACATGACTCTTAAGTGCGACGTACTATGAATCGGACGTGTACTGCATCAGACAGTATAGCTGTATACTAAGAACATACTCACCACGTGACCCGCAATTTTGAAAGTTTGAGATTATTTTGAGTTACGAGCATTCCACTGTAAGCTATTTTTCCTGTGCAAGGTGTATATAGCAAATTATTGTTCCGTAACATAACAACAATGATTTCCTTCCCTGTTCGCCTTACTTTAAATAACCCCATCGTATTACTTTAAACGAACACATTATAGGCCTACTAATTTATTTTACACAATACCTCAACGCGTCGATTGACTGAATGACTCATTGACTGATTGGTGGTTAGTTCTATGGGTCGAAGAATCCGGAGATCGGATTAAACCCTCAATATCTGGCAATTAACTCATGAACTTTTCCCCATGTGACGCACAGATTTTCACCGGCCAAGCAGGCCCAATATGTGTGCCTTATTGGTGAAAGACAACTGCTGCTCATTGCTAACAAGACCCACAGAAAAACTAGTGGAGAGACTGGAACATCGAGATTGAGTCTCTGTCGAGTGTTCAAGCGATCGAAACATTTATTTACTTGATTGTTTTTTTTTTTATGCTATACCGATGAAAAGATCTATATTTTATACACATATACTTATTAACCTCGCCGCCACCACCCATTTTCTCATACTGGATATTGTCTCTATATTTACATGTAAGAAGCCTGTACATACGCGGATACCATAGAAAAATAGATAAATTAGAAAGGAAGAGACAGAGAAATGTCTCGAATAAGACTGAGGAGCTATAAATTGGTGTTCTGCACAAAATAAACCCGGTCTGAACTCAATCGTGTATATGCGCCGTCATATTGACACGTAGTCCTCTCCACTGCTAACGTAAAACAATATTCGTCAATAATGCAAGAACAAACCCAAACATTTGACGCAAGTTGTTTCCCTGTAGGTCCGTTTAACTATAGGAGCTAAAATATATTTTATCGGCCAAACCGGTTTTATTGATTGAAATCCATCGGTAATGCACCCAGGATGGATTCATGATCCTCAGACAAGTTTTTATCTCATCGCTTCTTGAATCCAAGCAGAGCCTTCCCTAATTATAACACGGGCTACAGCACTGGAGTTCCGGTCTGCCAGAGACGGCCACACCGAGTTACCGCGTAGCTATATACACAGATCAGATACACAAGAAAGTCATTCGGACCACAGATGTGTAGTCTGTTGAATATTCTTGCCCTTTTCGATGATTTGTGGGCGAACTAATAACGTAATATAATTTTATGTATTGCCAAAAAACAAAGGTAAATCTTGAGTGGAAGCTTGTCGACATTGCTCGGAGAAAGTTAGACCGATCTCCATGACGCTGGATGGTGTTATGAGTTATTGGTCAGAAATATAATTAACGAATAAAATAAATGAATTAATAGTGGCTAGCAACTGATTCGATGATGGGATATTCATACAGTGCCAAAGAACTAAAAATATTAATCTCATTCAGCCGTGACACCAAATCATGGGTGAATATGTTCCCACTATGCGCTTCATTTTTGCGAGAGTAGGCTACATACACTCCTCCTAAAACAACCCTATGAAGGTCTACGAGATACGACTTTTTCCACCGCCTTGCTGACCTGGTGGCTTGAGCGTCCGTCTCGAGGTCGGGAGATCAATCCCGGGTCGGGTCATACCAAATCTAGACGTCGAAACTTATATTCATATACCAGCCGTCAACCGAATGGGCGCTTCGGGTGAACAATCACAGGACCAGTTTCCAAAAATTACTAAAGGAGTTTGAAAATGGTACTTTTGCCGCCTCGCTTGGCCCACAGCACTGAAGGGGTTAGAGCAAGGAAACAGAACTGGTCGGCCCGGTGTCAGGTTATTGTGACTGGGTGCGATGTCGTTTCTTATTTCTTCGACATAATGTTCCATTAGCGGCATGGACTCGCCTTGCCACAAGAAGACACAGTATACATGCATTCTGAGGACTCCTCGTCGTCATATGACTGAAAAATTGTAAAGCACGTCGAAAAACCCCAAGCATATATACATACATACATACGACTTTTTTTCGAAAGCATCGAACAATGGTTAAGAAATCGAATGAAATTGGTCTGGAGACAGAGCTGTGAGCTCTTTCAAAACACCAGCTACTTTGTCTGATAAGTTTATATAAATATTTGTAGATTAAAGGACGGTTTTAGACAACGTATATCAATATACACACAACTTGAGTCATATACATAAGCTATCTACTCTTGACAACTTCGCAAACTCACCAGTCAGATATAAATAAATAAAGCATAGTGGAGACAGATTTCTGTCATCCCAATGATACTGATATATTGCTCAATTTTCTTCCAGTCACCAGAAAAATAACTACCGATGGTTCTCCTTGCAAATGGATACAGTACAAACCAGTGAATAATATAAAAGCATGTCATCGAGTCAATAATGCATACTTTGAAGATTTACTGTTTTTGTATAATTTTTTTATTGCTGTTAGTAATCACCGTTAATAATTAATTGTTATTTGGTCGGTTTCTTTGATCCGCAATCATGACGTTTTTTTTCTGATTTCTCCCTCGCATCTAATCTAGTTCCAACTTCGTGGATTTTTTTTTCAAACGGACGCAGATTTCACACCGAATCTAATTGTATTGTACATCAGATTTTGATGGTTGTAGAACTAACTATACAGCCTCCGGCGTGACGGTAACCGATTTGTCTTATAACGGTCGGCTTTTGTGAGAGGCCTGACACGACAAGCCGTGTCAGTATTTGGGAGGAAAACACAGTGCTAACACGTGAACATTGGCTTCAGCATTTAAACGTGCCGGGACAGAAGGATAGTAATTTGGCTTCCTCGATTCGGCGCCAATCAGGAGCCTGTAGTTGGCGCTTTCCAGGAACCCAGCCGCCTCGATGGCGTCCGCAAACAATCGATCGGGTGGGCAAGAAAACAACCTATACGCTATATACCGGCAGACTGCGTGGAGCCACGAGGCTGTAAAGCCAAGCAAAAGTAGGCAAGGTCGATTGGGAAATGATCTGAAGCGACTTGATCCGAGGCAACCTCGCACACTTCATCCCGGGCATCTGTTGTCTCCGAGTCGCCAAGACGCCAGCCTATTGAAATTAAGTCAAACTGCGGATTTGTCTGACACTACATATGCTCCGACTGACCAATGCATAATCGACAATAGCGAGCTTCTCTCGGTTAAGCCATATTGTGCTTGCCAATTTAAACACTGTAAAACTCGCGGTTATAATTTTTTTTTTTGGCGGGGGGGGGGGGTGTTTTGGTTGTTGTTGATATAATGAATACGCTGAACTTAGGAGTGTTGATCTTGATTTCTGCTTTAAAGTAAAAACAAACAAAAAAAAAACAAACCAAAAAAACCCCCCAAAAAATCAGTGCGCAAGTCACTCCCCTTTTCGCATGACAGCTAGCAGGATATCACTGGAGGATGACATCACAAGAGAAGCATTCAACAGGTTGTGCCTGTCCGAGTGATTAAGGAACTAATCCTTCAATCGACATCAGGAGCTCAGTTGGTGAGCGCGCTAGAGCAGCGTAATGATCCAGAAACCTCCCACCAATGCGGTGACCGTGAGTTCAACTCCAGCTCTTGTTGGCTTGCTCTCCGACCGTACCTGGGAAGGTCTGCCAGCAACCTGCGGATGGTCGTGGGTCTGCCCGGTTTCCTCCCACCATAATGTAGGCCGCCGACGTATAAGTGAAAATTCTTGAGCGTAAAGCACAAATCAAATAAATCAATCAATCAACATCAGGACACCTGAGGCGAAGGTTCCAACCTGCCCTTAGACAGGGTTTTGTGGATTCTCCCACTCTCGTTGTTCGTGAGGACTTCATGGTTGACGATGTTCGTGTGACCGATTGCCCCTGTAGTTTAACGACCATTTGTCTGTCTACATTATGGAGTACACTCTTAACGTTACACATGGACGGGAAAACCCGTTAGTAACTCGCGAAAGGTCGGTGGTTTACCGTACGAAATGGTCTCCATCACACAGGTGAAAACCCTTAACTATGACGCCACCAAGAATCAAGTAAATAAATAGAACACTGGAGGGACATATCATTGGATGTGCTGCTGAAATTTAGTTAACTTTCGTAAACACAACGATTTTGTTGTACAAACTGTCTTTCACATACATTTCAAACTATTTGGTTGATGGATTTATTTTTTGGATTTGGAACTTACTCAAAAATGTGCCATTTATATGATAGCGCTCAGATTTTTAAAAATTTATTTGGTGTTTTACGCCCTGCTCAAGAATATTTCAGTTATACGACGGCGGCCAGCATTATGGTAGAAGGAAACCGGGCTCTACGCCGGGGGATCCAACGACCATTCGCAGGCTGCTGGCGGACCTTCCCACGCACGGCCAGAGAGGAAGCAGGCATGAGCTGGACTTGAACGCAGATCAACCGCATTGGTGAAAGACTCAGGGGCCATTCTACTGCGCTCGCACATTAGCTTGCTAACATCCCGGCCACGGTGGCCCCGCTGTCAGATTTGCGGATAGTGGAAACGGGTTTAACCACAGGTAACGACAAATTTTCAGGTACTTGACAAATAACCTGGTTTAACCCTGCAGGCTAAATAAGTGAAGTCAACGGTATTTCCCAGTTCTTCGGCAGTCAAGATCGCTTATACACACGTTTATAAGAGTGTGAAACGTTTATAAGAAACTGTGAAGAAACGTCACTTTTGGGAATAGTGGATAGTGCAGTAACATAGACAGGCTTGATAATAAATAACCACGTATAGGCATGGGTAATGTGTAACGTTCCCGCCACCTCTATACTTGGCTGTATAGGTAATGAATGAAAGACTGTATGCATGAGGCTTAATTTCACTTCGGTAATATTACAGCCATATTATAGGCAAAACCAATCGGCTTTTAAAACTTCCAAACATCGCAGAAGTGCTGTGTATACACCTCAGATGTCCCTCCAGTCAACATTTTCGTACATTCTCTGAAAAAATTCTATCGGAAAGTTTCTCCAGACCGACAGCTCTCAAAACGCCAACGTACATCGCCTGTCTTTTTTCAACGATCGATCGATTTATTTGCACTGATGCTGACTTACCACTCAAACACTTGTACGTGACTCTTCTTGTGACGAGGCTAGGCCATGCCGCCAAGCTGCTGCCGCAACTGGAACATCGTACCAAAGACACCAGGCATGACCAGTCCTGTTTCCTGCTCTAACCTTTCAGTACTCAACGCGAAGTCAAGCAGCAACATAATCTCCCCTATGATCCGACCTTCGATTGGTTCCGGATCTCCCGACTTCGAGGCGGACGTTCTAAACACTAAGCCAAGGAGGGGATCCCGCCTTGACAAAGAGCTGATTCGAACACCCTGTCTCCCAGGTGAAAGATGAATGAATGATTGTGGTTTAAAATATGGTTATTCCGGTAGCAAGCCAGCCATATCGCCGAGATCTGGAATTAAACGGAAAGACAACACAAAAACGAAGTAGACCTCGACGGCTATGTAGAAAACTACAGCACTGACAGAAAACACGGTGCAGTGATGACAGTGTGATAGTTGGAACATGGACACTGGTTCTCGGTGAAATTTGGCCTGTGGTCAGTTCACCTCAGCCGGGGTTTTATTCTAACTGTTCGTGTAAGTGTTTAAGTAATAACATCTTGCGGGTCCCATAGCACCATGGTTAAAGCAGAATTAGGTAAAAAAATTGCAGTAAGATACTCAAGAATATTTCACATAAATGACACCGCCAGCATTATGGAGGGAGGAAACCAGGCGGAGGCCGGGGGAAACGCATGACCATTTGCAGCTTGCCACATATCGCAAGAATATATATGCCATTTCTAAAACTTACTAACATATTCTTCAAGCACTCATATCCAAATATCCAAGCATATCCTATGTGGTCCATCCGGAAACATTGTGCCAAGAAAGCATTCCCACATTTAGTCTGTATGTATTTCTTCAATCAGTAATGTGCTCATGTTTGAGGCCCCTGGAAAATATTGATATGTGTAGAAGAATTACTGAATTATTTCACAACATGGGCTAAATGTAAACTAAATGGTTTATGTGTGCGCATGTAAGAGAGACGGTGCAAACATTTACTCAGCACATTAATGGTAAACTTGGAACAAACAACAAACATGGTAAACACTTTAACTATAAATACACCGAGCAAACATTTAATCCGTACCAATACACAAAAGGTAAACGTGGGACAAACATAGTAAATGTCTGGAGCCACATTAAAAAAAACTTAGTAATCACTTTTTCATCACGAATGACGTTGTCTTCAGATTATAGTGCGTTAACGCGATGTCATTTCCAAGAAAAGTTTCGAAAGATTCACTTACTAAGTTTTGTGAAAGTGGTCCCAGAACTATATATACTAGAATGCCATGCAAACATTTACTCGGTATACAAATGGTAACCTTTTAAAAAACAAACATTGTGTAGAGCTGAGCTATATACTCTTGAACACTTGGTACACGCAACATAACTATTAACAATGTTTCATGAATAGTACTTTGACATGGCACATGCATATTTAAGATAACTACAACTATGGTACACATCATGAAACATTGTACACATTACGCGTAACTATTATAAACACAACATACAACCTCATACATCTCATACAACTACAGCAATGGAACATTTCACATAACTATACATATATATATACAACTGTCTTTACACATGACAAACGCCTGATGGTAGGCAAACAACTCGAAATGTGGCAAACATAAAAGAAGCTAAGGATATTTGAAACGTACCGATGAACTGATAATTGTGAACGTTCAGTATTTAAACTGATAATACCAAAAAATATCAGCCTTATCTTTAACCTCAGTACAACCTTAGAAAAATGCGGAGAAACTTGGTTGTATTCTTGGGTCCTTGGGTTCACTCACAGTAAGGACGAAGTAAAGATGTCACCACAATAAAGGCTGAAGGATCAAACGCTCAACTAAACAGTTCATTGGAGATGCAAGTATTCTTCACGGTTTCAATGCACTTTTATTTCTACGTCAGAACATTCCATACACTCAATACTAACAAAAGATTACGACATTTCATAATACGAAATGTTTTCTCCGCAGCAGACACTTGTACTATACATGTAGGTGGGGTGAGTGTGTACTGTAGGTGAGGTGGGTCACACTCTAGTTGGATGGGCATCCTGTAGGCGGGGTGGGCTGTGTGAAGAGAGATCATGAACACTGATGTTCAATTGTACCTGTTTGTCATGGATGAGTTCTTGGCTTGAACAATGCGAGAACAATTGTACCTGTCTTGCTGAAGTTAGCTCAAACAATCGGCTGGCAACGTTCCCAGCTCAGCTTCCAGATACATTCTTTCTAAAAGCTAAGCTGGAAAGAATGAAACAGATCTCTGATGCAGGTTGAGGTGTGATGTCTTCCTGGCATTTTAACTATTCTACCTCAGCTCAGCTTCCAGATACACTATTTCTAAAAGCTAAGGTGGAAAGAATGAAACAGATCTCTGATGCAGGTTGAGGTGTGATGCCTTCCTGATAATATAACTATTCTACATGCCACTATAAAACAAAGATAACTGACTACAAAGTACATGTAGAGTTTAGTTTTGTGCATCTGGCAACACTGCAGGCAGTCTTAGAACACATTAAGTGACTTGCCCTTTTTCTTTCTTGGCTGTGTGTACATTTGCTTAGATGAGAGGCAAGATGTAGGGCAAGTTTCATCAAAATCAGAGGAGTAGTTCGGGAGGAATTGTGTCTACAAACAGACGGACAGACATACAGAGTGACCCAAACTTCGTTGTAGGGGTCCAAAAAAGCATAAACAAGAGCCTATACGCACTGAAATGTATTCTATGATGAATGCTCAGGTTTCTTGCATGTCAATAATCCTGTTGCCTGGCCTTTGTTTATGATCAATACACTAAATTAAATCTATCATAATGTCATACTTTTATCCATCTGTTGTTGCACAAGCTAGATTTGAGAAGCGTTTCATAAGGAAAGCAAACACTAATTAGACATAAACATTTTAATTGTTGCCTGTAGGCCGGGGATTTCACCCGTACTGACCTTAGTGACAACAACTGTGAACTTGTGTGACAAACAAAAAACACAAAATCGGTTCCATGAAAGAAAATTATTAAAACATTTTCCCCCAAGAAGATGAAGTTTGTATATAATTAATTGATATACCAGAATTCACATCAGTCTAACTCTTCAACATTTTAAGCAGCATACGCATATGACTGTCTACCGTAAGAAAGAGGCCGGGGGCAATTCCATTGATGTCCAGCCAACATATAGTTTCTCTACTTTTTATACAAACTATGCTTCAGGTGAGGCATGTTAGCCTACACGCAGAGCAGTTATGGCATATTGATTTATTCCGCATGTGGTCGGACACTGTCATCCCCATTTCAGTTGTTAAGAACACTCCATTTCATTTCAGAGGGTCCAAATAAACCTCATACAAATCATGTTATAAGATATGCTGAGCTTCGTAAATTTTCTCTTGGCATGCCCTACACAATGTTGACGTCTTACTTCAACAACGAAATTTGATACATTATACAGTGTCCAATTTTCGTTATCGCCAACTTGCGACGAAGTTTGAACCTAAACTTACTTTCAGATCTGTATTGTTTATGGGAGGTACACATAGGTATGGATCTGTACCATTCTAGAATATGATATCTTCGTTCTAATTCCCTCAAAAATGTTTCAAGTCGCCTGACAACCACTGGCTTTCGGTAGTGTATAGGGCTGGTCTAAAAGTGGTACGGGCAAACTTTAAATGCATGTAGTTTAAATAATGCTAATATTAATTGTTATTCCAGCTATTTAATTTATGTCAAAACATGTTGTGGTTGCAATAAACATTACATTGGAGAAACCTACAGTTCCTGGACGAACATGTATTGGGTACATTGGCAACAAATTAACATACCTACAATTCTCGCCAGTAACCGAAAATCTTCCCAATCCTACATTTTCTGTGGAAAACAAAAAGGTAACAGGGAAAAGCATTTCATTAGAAAATTAGTGAATAAATTCAACCAACCGAACAGTGGGAAATAATTTGTCCTGTTACAATAAGCGATCCCATTAAATTATGTATTTCTAATCTTTTATTGTTACATGTACTTATCTTATGTTTAAACACATCGCCTTGTATATAGGTAGAATGGATTACCTGTCTGTAGCCATGACAGCCAAAAATTTTATGTTTTATCTTGCTTACCTTTCATATATTGATAAATACGTGTTTGTCATTAGATTTATAGCCTCTGCGTGAGAAGCTAGGACTGACCTAGTGTCTAGCAATTGAAAGACAAGGGTCTTGAACACTCTGCCATGACATGCATGCAAAACAATATAAATATTCCATTTTGGAGAATTGATTAAACCATATGTTATAAAAGAATAGATATACAGATAATTTTACTTATTCATGTCAGTTATAAGCTGCACAGAGCTATTGCAATATGAAAAGTATTGAACCATTCGGTTGTGTATATGGGGGTGGGGTGGGGTGGGGGGCATTGTCCAGGGCCTACATTCGGCCTAAAAGCGGCAGTAGTAAGGATGAGGGTGATGTCACGTGGTAGGGTGATGTCAATTCATTGAAAAATGTGCTTTTCTCAATGAACATCAGAAAAGTGGGTCAGTGATGAACAATAGCTCAACCTATTCTTTACAAATCCTCTAAAAGCCACTCGGTCTGATCTCCCGTCTATCAGGTCTGGCTATACGGCGAAACCGCAGTAATTACTGATCTAAATCCACTCTTGTTCAACTGTTATTGGTGTACTATATTCAGCCAGTGAAGCATTATTTATTGAGTATAGTACACACACGCTCTTCGATGATGAAAGATTTCACATGATGGCCGCTGAGTATCAAGCAGGCATGTGGCCCGTGAAGACCGAAAGCAGCACAAAAACAAAACAAAAGCAATCACTCCTCTGACTATGAAAATGACACTAAGTCACTTAAATTCTCTTTTTTTTATTTATATATACAGATAAAGATTTGTCTTCCGAATAATTTACCACTCACAAACTGACAGGTCTAGCAGTGTGGCCCGAATGACCCTCACAAAATCAACAAAATATTCCTGCATGCACAGGGGAAAAAATGACATTTTAAAATGTCAGAATTCATTTTACTGAATTGTCATTCACGTCTGCTACCTATAATGCTTTATAAACAGAACAAGGGTAAAAATCGACACCTGAAATGTTAAATCTGGGCATCATCTTTCAAACTATTTGTTATTGGTCGTACTATGATCAACAACTTCTGGTCTGAGAGTTGGGAAATTGTCATGACTGTATAGAATAGAATACATAATAAAAACAAGAAGAAAACTGATGATGATCATTAAGACTGTCTGATATGATGATGCTGATGGCTTAGCATTAACACCAGTACACTTAATCTATATGTTTGAACTACGCATCGGCAACCATTATGATTTCAACACTAGAGAAGGCTTTACAGAATTATATACACAAGTATCAGTTTTCACTTTCAACATCATGATGGTAGATGTAAGAAAAAAAGCACCTGATTATATATACATGTGATGTTTACATGCACTGGGTTGTTCATATCTGTATAGATATAGAATGGATTCCAGGCTATGCTTGGAATGAAACATTGATGTCATCTTAAGTGAAGGATGTGATCACCAAATGCAGTATTCTAGTGGAATGTGGCAACTGACTTATTTTTTTGCCGACAAGGTAGGTAACATGAAACGAACACTGAAACAAAGGCAGCCCAATTTTCCACCAATACATGTAACCTCACTGAAATAAAGAATTTGGTGAAACATTCAAACTGAAATTACAAGATTGGGCCATCCTGACCTTCAAAAAATGTTTATCTCACATTACTTGCTCTTACCTGGAAAATAAGGGAAGATTGGTGAATTTTTTGTTTCTTTTTTTTCTGTCAAATTTTGCATTTAAAGGCAAATTGAACTACATATCAAATAAAAAAATAAAATAGACTTTTCAGAGAGGAGCAGAATATAAGAGCACAGGGCCCTTTCTGGTGGGAAGGTAGAGTTATATCACACAAACATATTTTTAAAGACATCTGACGACAGTGACATCTCCAATCTTACCTACAGAACAGCCTTAGGCCAGCCTTTACTGCCCCAAAAGAGTACTGGGATCTACATGCACACATTGATGTCATCTTATATAAAGGATAACGAGCTGTAACCTTCTGCCTAATGGGACATACAGGTTTGTTCATTTAACTTCCACAAAATGCCCAGATGTTTCATTTTAGCTGTTAGTGTTCTTCTAAGACCTGTAGCATTCAATCAAGCTCTCTGGCACCCAAAATGCTAACCTTTATGATTTATTATTATGAACCAATCAAAACATTGACATCCAACCATGGTAACCTTTATGGTAAACTAGTGCGAACCAATCAAAAAACGCTGACATACACCAGAATCTAACATTCACTGTAAATCATTCTGAACCAATCAAAACACTGACATCCACTTTTGGTAACCTTTATGGCAAACCACTATGAACCAATCAAAATGCCAACATCTATTCACAGTAATCTTAGTTGCACACTACTGTGAACCAATCAAAACACTGACATTTATTCACATCAATCTTACGGGACACCACTGTGAACAAATCAAAACACTGAGATTCACCTTTCATAACGTTTATGGTATATCACTGTGAACCAATCAAAACACTCTTTCAAAGTGCTGGTCAGTGTTCTGTGGTGCTTTGACCGGCTGGTGTTGCTGCGCCTGCACTCTGCGGCGCGGCGGGGCAAGAAACTCAAACATGGAGGTCGTGTGCTGCGACAACATCCTCGATAAGTCACACGGCATGGGATCTGACCAGAAGAAGTCATGGTTCAATGCCGTATCACTATCGATGCGCTTCGTGGGGTCAAGGGTCAACAGTTTGTCCAGGAGGTCAAGGGCATACTGGTCCTTCACGTAACCGCGGAGACGCTCTTTGACCTTGCGCTTTAGCCCCGGCGGCAGCTCCAGCTTGTTGTAGAGTTCGAGGTTTTCGAGCCCTGTCCAAACATCGGTTGTGATCGACCCACACAGCTGACTAATCAACTGAAGCTGGTGCTGCTCCGTGATGCCTTGCATTATGGGACTGCGAGTCCACATTTCTGCCATAATGCAGCCCGCTCCCCATAAATCTATGGGCGGACCGTAGTTACGTTCCCCTAGCAACAGCTCGGGTGGGCGGTACCACAAAGTCACGACTCGGTTTGTGTAGCGATTCGGTTTTCCTGCATTACTGGTGCTGAATGCCCGGGCCAAACCGAAATCGGCCAGTTTGAGGACGCCGTTCTTGGTGATGAGGATATTGGCGGCTTTCATGTCGCGATGAAGCACTTTGTTACTGTGGATGAAGTACAGCCCATTCAGAAGCTGCTGCATCACCTTTTTAATCTCGCCCAGAGAGAATTTCACGTTCACATTACTCAGAAGTCCCGCCAGGTCGTGTTCGCAGAATTCAAACACAAGGTAAATGGTGCTCTTGTGTCTGTTGTAAGGAGATGCTAAAAAAAAAGGAAATAACAAAAACTTTAGACCATGTAATCCCTTAAGTTTTATTTCTTTGTCTAGTGTTTTATGCCATACTCATAAATGCTTTTCACATAAACTTGCGTGTAAGTTTGGAATCATGTGACACTGTTCATTACCACTGGTGCAGGACAGCTCCATGCCAAAGTGACGTCACTTCAGACGCCTAACACGGCAAAATAGTGTCACCAAAATAGTGAAATATATTATATATAAATACACATAAATATATACCAAAATATTTACAATTCATTCTGTTGGTAAGAATTTTGAAAATATTTTAAGACCAACCGAAAAACTTCTATGATAATTAATTCAAATTTAGTGGCTGAATTTACATGTGTGTTTAAAGTGAGTATATGACACATTTTTTTCACCTAACGAGGCATGTTAAAATACACTTCAGAGGCAGACAAAAGCCCTAAAATGATACTATTCAGGCCAAGACTTAAAAGTTTTTTTGATAGGAAATTAATCTTCATGAATACTCTGATGTGGCCCTATAAGGTGGATGAATCAATCAGAATCGAACAAAATATTTCACCTGAAAAATGTTAAATGTAGGTGAAATATTGTATTTGCACTGAATTCACTACAAAATGTTTATTCTCAGTGGTAATAAAGTCATCTGTGTCACTTGTAAGTCATTTGCACTATACATTATAATTTACAATAATCAGGATACAAACCCTGATATATACATCAGAATTTATTATGTACAGAGATGAGAATTTATTATGTACAGACAATTACAGGTAGGAAAATAATTAAAATATAAAACAAAATATACATACATGTGCAGAAACGAGATCAAAACAGCTTAAGCAATGGACACATACACCCAGTATTACTGCATGATACATGCTTTCTCACCATCTTCATCAATAAATTAGACGCACAAGCAGGTCGATGGTTCAGACTGAGTCAACATTTTGCTAAAAAGTCCCGATTGGTTATGGCCAATCTGAAAACTTTCGTAAGCGCACCTTCTCAAATCTGATTATGAACTCGAAAATTCTACCCAAAATCTTATCACCTGATAAACTGAACTGCAATGCAGGTAACGCCACAACTTAGAAAGGGCAGGACACAAGGACTCCAGAACAAGGAGGCTCGCCTTGCTACAAATTCCCTGTCCAAAATCGGGTTTCAACCCTCAACTTGGGTGTCACTGCTCCTCGTGCAAAAATGTAACGTGGCAAGGGTACAGATTTAAGATGCTCTTGAACAGGCGACCATGTGAACTGGTAAACTCAATCTTACTTACTTTTTGTCCTGCATATTTCAATGAGATCAACAACATTTTCATTCTTCAGTAGCTGCAGGATTTTGATCTCCCTCAGAGCGGTGATGGGAAACTGAAAAACAGAACAAAAAAATATGATCACTAAATCCACAGACAGCGTCTTCGGAAGGAGCTTTCAATGTTAATTATTTTGCAATCTGGGCCCATTTGTTAACAAGTTTCCCATTAACATGTTCTCTGTTCTTAGATTTGTAATGTAACATGTTTATGGACAGAGGAAACTGGAGTGCAGGGAGTAAACAACTCTTCTTTAACAAGCCACTGATGAAGTTTCACAAGTAAAATGTACAATATGTCCAAGACATAGTGTTGGAAAACAGGTGGTCAAAAGACTAGGCAAATGGCAATATTGAATTTTTGTTAATTTATGTTGCACTGATAACACTTTTCATGCCTTCCCACCTTTATTTTGTTGTTTTATAATGTCATACTCAAGAATTTTTCACTGATATCAAAACAGGAAAAAAGTGTGCAGGAAACCAGAGTTCTCTGAGTAAACCACCAACCCATGACTAGTCATTCCGGCAGACTTTTCCATGTGTGATGTGTCAAATTGGTGAAAGGCAAGTCAACCTCAGGACGGCAAACTTCATGTAAGACTGCATGAGAGAAGCCATCGTATGCCTTACACTGTCACAAAGGCACCCAGCACAATGGAATCAGTGTGTGAAAATGCTACTGATTTCAACCTATGTTCGACCTAGTGACTGAAAGGCAAATTACAAAGCCACAAACCAGCTCATGCTGGCTTCCTCTCCGTCCGTAAGTGGGAAGGTCTGCCAGCAACCTGCACATGGTCGTGGCTCTGCCCGGTTTCCTCCCACCATAATGCTGGCCACCGTCGTATAAGTAAAATATTCTTGATTACGGCGTAAAACATCAATCAAATAAATAAATAAATAAATAAAACAAAGCCACAAACTAACATGAATAAGGAATGAAAATACACATACTGTGCTTTTTTTAAGGCCAAAATAACACATTTCCAGTACTGTGTTGCTTCATTCACTGTTTACATATATGTATAAACTAATGATAAACTGCCATTTTCTTTTGATGATTATTCATTTATTTTTACGCCGTACTCAAGAATATTTCACTTAATGCAGCCAGCAATTATGGTAAAGCCCACGGGAAATCCATGATCTTCTGCAGGTTGCTGACAGACCCTCCCACGTGCTGTTTTCATGACTGTAATCTGAAACACGAAGTTTGGGAATTCCTTACCCCTTCCTTTTCGTTTTCCATTAACACCTTCTTCAGAGCCACATGCCTTTTTGTGGACTTGTCTCTGGCCTTGAACACCTCCCTACAAATATCATAGAATCTCAGAGGTTATATATGTTTCGAATTTGCATGACTGGAACACATGATAAACACATCAGCGTTCGCTCAAACGTATACAGAGCTACAAAATGCATGCTCAAACCATTCCTAGCCACCTTTTGCACACGTGTGCATGAAAATTTCAAGCCAGAGATTGACAGACAACCACAAAGTTATGCTGCCTAAAGAAAAACACATCTCCCTTGCATATCATCTTTATCAATGGGGACAAAAAAAAAAAATATCACAGACATTTGCTGCCTAGTTGTGATGTGCCTGGAGCATAAATTTGTCATTAGATTAGTGCTACCTCTTTCTTTCATTACTTCACTTTAACAGTTGGAGAGCTTAAAAGTGTCTAAGGTGAAGAGTTTAAAATGACACCACAAGCAAACAACCTGTGTTGCATAATGATGACATAGCCTACATCAGTAAGATTTGAATGGCTGGTAGATAACAAATACGTAAATTTTCCAGAAGTTTAACAGCTACTTGTATTTGTGTAAGTTTCACAGATTCCTTTCAGTACACGTCATGATGTATAATCCATGTTTGTGTGTTGTAAATCCATGTGCCTGCAGCGATAAGTCAAAATTAAGCCAATATTAGTCCAGGGAGAATGTGACTGTCACTCCATATTTCACATAAATTTCCTCATTTGGCTGCCTTGCCAGTGATGGCATAATTGGGCGAAAGTATGTCTTATGTTAATGGGGAGAAGCTAGTTAAACACTAAAGTGGCAGTCATCAGTCAGTATTTATTTGTTTATTTATTTTATTGATTTTTCATGCCATATTTAAGAATATTTTATTAATACAACGCTGGCCAGCATTATGGTGGAAGGAAACCGAGCATAGCCCGGGGGAAACCCACAACCATCCGCAGGTTGCGGGCAGACCTCAGCACGTATGGCCGGAGAGGAAGCCAGCATGAGCTGAACCTAAACTCACAGCAACCTCATTGGTGAGAGACACCTGGGTCATTATGCCGCACTGGTGCGCTAATCCCCACGGCTAGCCTCAAGAATTACACGTTGTACGCTACCGGTACAACGTCTAAAAGAGGTCCACTTGAAAAACGAGGGGTATTTTCCTATCGATATTTAGACGCTGCCTAGCCTTTAAAATCTGTGTTCCTAAATTAGCAATGATCAGCCGAGGGGATCGCTTGTCGCAGCGGTTTTAAAACGCACTAACTGATCTAAGATAGGTGTAAGAAATTAATGACGCGGAACTTTGTCACTCTCTTTCTCTCTCCGCCAGTAATAACACGTGTTGCCGAGACACCAATTCTCATGACAGTGCTTCTTACCCGAACGTCCCTTGGCCGATTTTAGCCAGTTTTTCGTACTTAAGTACATCATCACAATATGGATATTCGATGTCGTCATAAGATTTACTCATTTTCTACTTAGTTTGAGTAAAACCTAGACGGAAACTTCACGCATGCGACTGTGTCCATCGACCGCCTGTGTGAAAAACGTCATCAAATTGCGTGCACATAGGTTACTCTTCACAGAGGTTTTCCATCGAATACATCGAAGACGCACTTTGCAACGCACAACTCCCCTGTGTAGAGACGTCTAAGGTGCTCACAAACTCATGACGTTTTGCACGTTCCGGTTTCATAATTCTCCAAACGTTTCAACAACGGCAAAGCGTGTAACACGATTGTGTTTGGAAGCAGAATTTTGCGGACAAGATGCCGAAAGTCGTGTCACGAAGTGTGGTGTGCACCGACACAAAGGATCAGGAAGAATATCAGGGGGAAAAACCGCTCTACGTTTACTACTGTCTGTGCGGACAAATGTCACTTATTCTGGGTAAGAAATCAAATGTCGATCGTCAGGGAAATCAGAACTTGTCACCCTCACCCTGTTACTCAGTCCAAAACTGAACAGGCCATTCCATCAAACACGTACGCATTAAAAAAAAAAAAAAAAAAAAAGAAAAAGGAAAAACAAACAAAGTTTGTGAGTGAAAACGAAAGTTGGAAATACTTCTATTGTTATATTTTTTATTATAGTTGGTTTAGGTTCGTCACATTGTTTAAGACCACCATTGTTTCTCGTACAACCGGATACTGCTGAATGACCTTCTGACCTTATTTTGCACCAGTTTCGTGCATTTTGAGGGATTTGACAAGGTATAACTGGCATTCGAGAAATCTGACAAAATACGAAACAAGGTTCAACAGTAACTGGCTTTCCATTGCACAGTCAACACAAACATGATGATGATAGCGTGTATTTTACAACCCCCACCCCCAGTAAATAAAATGTGGAGTAATACGGGCACATTTCTTGCTGCAGATCGATTTTATTATTGAGTGTATCTGCGCATCTGTGAACCTTTTGAACTAGCTACTAAATATTGTGCTGCGCATATATTTCATAGATGTCTGTGAAATATATACATATACATGTTTTTGCATGTATAATGTGATCATTATTCTCTTTCAGACTGTCCATTGGAAAAACTACCACTGAGGAAGAGAGACAACTCAAGAGTTATTGATGGCCAGAAACACGCTTATAAGTTAACATGTGACCCAGACGACATCATTTATCTGAGACGGTAAACTAGAAATGACTGTTGCTTGTCCATTGTGCATTTGTGCAGTGAACACTGAAAAGAGATGAAGTTGGTTACTGTAAAATAGCATTGTTGCATTGAATGTGATATTTGACTTGTAATGAACACTGGACATTATGTGTTTGAGACTATCTTGGTGGCCTAGTGTTTAGAGCATACTCCTCGAGGAATCAATGTAAGGTCTGGACATACCAAAGATTTTAAAAATGGTACTTGTTGCTGCCACACACACACACACAAGTATTAAGGACTGGTCAGATACATACAAACATACGTACACCTGTTTGTTTGTTCCTATGGGTTCTGTGTCCGAAGTCAAGTATGTTGTTGTAATGAATGTTGATCATTGTAAAGACAGTTGCCTGTTTTCTTGGTTTCTTGTCATGAGAGGAGCGATAGGTTGTCATTGTAAAGGGAGACAACTCTGATGTGTGATAATTGTTTTGCTGTGGGCATGAATTGTATAGCATCACATGGAAATATCTGTTTCAGACCTGAAGGTATAGAGAAACAATACAGACAAAAATGTAAGAGGTAAGCCATAAAACATAAATTGAGTACAATAAACAGAGATCACATGATGATTTTGAAGCACATTTTACGCGACAAATATGGTAAACTTGACATTAAAAGCTGTATTTATCATGATCTGCTTGGTGTTCTTACATGTTTTCAGAATAACTCCTTGTCACACATATTGCTCTCAGTTTCTTGAAATGTCATTATCAGTTCATTGAAATATAATACACATGATGATATGTGGGTCTCAGCAACACACTGTAAATATCACAGCAAGTCATTAAAAAAAGATATTCCCGACTGAAGAGAAAAAATGTGTTTTATCACATGGGAATAACAGAAGAAAATGATATGATTTCTTCCCTCTTGATGAAAGTTTCTGCATTTTGCAAAATCTCGAAGATAGTGAAGACTTCTCCATGTACTGGTCAGGTGATTGCAAATCTGATTCTGCTGCTACATGTAGGTGTGGCCTGTGGATGTTCTATCATCACCAAGGAAACAGCAACATCATGTTCAGTGTGGACGGGGCGTTAAAGCGGGAGGGAGAGGGTGTGAAGACAGATGTGTACAGTCAGATAGCCAAGGAGCCGAGAAAAAAGGTTAGTCAGGCCAGCCATGACGGAAAGCTAAACAATACAGTAAAGCCCATCAGGTGGACAGCTGAAAAACTATGCGTAAAAATATTTTCGTTGTGTTGTTTAGAACTTTATTTAAAGAGTTTAAAACAATTGTATGTTCTACACTTTGCTTTATGAACCGTATGCCTGCTATTTATATACTCTGACATGACAAGAAGTTTTTCCTACTCTGAAACACGACTTTAAATTTTGGATAGCTCAGTTGTAAGCAACATGTAAAATTGCATCAGCATACTTTGGCACTGGCAATAGACCTCAAAGCCCACCTTACAATTCAAACAGTTGACTGAAATTAAAAAAGTGAAGGAAAATCTAGAAAATAAGTGAAATAACAGATACTTTAGGGACAGTTTTCAGATACCTAACTCATCTGTTGAGGCTCATTTCACTCAGGTGTTAACGTGTGTGTGTGTTGATTTGCAACGTACATGTCGGTTTCAGTTTTTCAAAAATTTGAAAGTGGGGTATGGTGTAGGTAGGAGTAGATCACAAGACTAGAGCTGTGCAGAGACAACGATGTAAAAGGGGTTAAATTTGCGAGGGAAGCTAAAAAAATTACATGGTATAGCAGGGTTTTGACTAGCCAATTTCTTTATAGTAACTCAATTTGAACAAATCAGAAAACTCAATATTTTTCATCACAAATGTATGTAAAAATGTATCTAAAACTCATTTATTTTATCAAAAATATACAAAATTTTTGTAAAATTCAATTTTCAAGTATTTTTCTTTGTGGTTAGCACTACGAAACTGTGGCTGGAAGAAACCCTGCATAGTGAAAATACAAAGTAGAGAAGCAAAGAGAGTTTTCTCATCACATTGGCAAGGAGCCATAAGAAATCAAGAGTGACAGTGACATATGACATCATCATGATTATTAGAAACTTGGTGAGCTGTATTAAGAGTTTTTTCGTAACAAACTTTAATGTATGTCATTCAGTCAAGCATAATCATTTGTTGGCCTTACATTTGGGATGAGAGGTACATGGGTTTTTTAATAAAATGTGCATTGTATGTGGTGTTGTTACATCTGTGTGGTGTTTCAGGTACAGTGGGTTTAATTGTGGGATGATGATGTTACTATAGTTTCAGTCGTTTGATGGTGTTGTTATGGTAACCATCATGGTATGTCATGGTTGCTATGGTTACGGTAAGTGAATGGTTTGCTTACATTGGTTATAGCCGTAGAATTGTAAAGTAACAATGATTTGTTTGTGTCATTGGCAGGTCACACTGACAAAGCACACAAAGAACATGGGTAAATTCAGCTCTGTGACAGTGTCCACAGTAGACGAAGAAGAGGAGGAAATAGAAGCTGTGAGTAGTCTCCCCTTATTCCCCATCAGTGGACAAAGGCTGTGTGTTGTGATACAATTTGCACTGTTTTAGCTACACCTTTAAGTCAGGAGGTTTCTCAGGTAACTGACAAAAGGTGGTAGTTTCCTACTGGCCCAGTAGCGTTTCCTGAGCCCTCTAGTATCATCTATCAATTAACCTGACCGATGTCATAAAAGTAAAAAATTTCTAAGTGCGACATGAAACACCAAATAGTAAGCAATGGCGATGTAAAACAGCAATTAGATAAGCCAATAATACAGTTGTCCACATCATGATATTGTACAGGTGGTGTGCTAAACCTTTAGGGGACATGACGTTTACTAATGTCCAAGCTGGCCATTGATACAGAGCATGGCCTCTGTGACTGAGTGGTTAACGTGCCAGATAAGCGCAATTCTCAGGAGCCTCTCATCAGCCTGGTTCCTGCGAGTTCAAGTCCAGTTCATGCTGGCTTCCTCTCTGGCCATAAGTGAGGAAGTGAGGGAAGGCCTGTCATCAACCAGCGGGTGGTCATGGGTTACCCCCAGGTTCTGCCCAGTTTTTTCCTACCATAATGCTGGCAGCTGTTGTATGAGTGAAATATTCTTGCGTACAGCATAAA
This sequence comes from Acanthopleura granulata, assembly GCA_016165875.1. NCBI lineage: Eukaryota > Metazoa > Mollusca > Polyplacophora > Chitonida > Chitonidae > Acanthopleura > Acanthopleura granulata. The sequence goes on along the minus strand of JABBOT010000015.1, from coordinate 2,834,092 downwards.
TATAAATGTAAATAAATAAATAATAAATATGATACAAATAAATGAATACTTTGTATACACTTTTGTCAGCCCAGTCTCAGATACTTGAAGTAAAACTTGTACACATCGCTAATTTCAGAAAGAAATAGCTGATTCATATGCTGCCAATGCCAAGGTTATAGAGAAACAGCTACTGAGGAAAGGAATGAGCAAACGGAAGCTTTTGGAACAAGTGAGTTCAGCTTTTGTAAACGATATGAGTAGACTGTGGTGCACAGGTAAAAGTTTGTTTATGATTTCAGCCGTTCGGAAAGACATCATGAACATCAGATACAATGAAATGCATTTATTGTTCATGGAGTTTGAAGTCACTGTCCTCTAATGTATGTGTTTGTATTTAGAGCTCCCCTTTGTGTTTCAAACCCATGAATATATCATTTTCAAGATTTTGAAAAAGTGTTCTATTTGGGATCTTTGAAAGTCCTTGTTCTTCAGTGTAAGACATCGTTGTGCATAATATTCAAAATTCACCAATGAATAAGCTGCCAAATTATGCACGTATCCATCTAACATCACCTTGAGAAGGTTTGTACTTTTAACTACCCACTTTAAATTGAATGTGCATGATGAACCTTGAAAGTCCTGGAAAACAGGATATTTGAAATTTCTTTCTTCCTTGGTTGGGAACTGTGTCTTTAAACACCTAAATTGTGTGTTTCTGGAAACTCTTTTGAGACTTTTTGCAAAAGCATTCAGTAAATATTAAAAATTGAAATATTTGAATTTTAGGCCGAGGAGGAAGCGAAGAAGATGCGACCCAAAGGCACTTTGATTGACAAGTGAGACCCAGCCAGACTTAAAAGTGAAAACTGAAAGAGACATCTGATGATTTGGTGAAGTCTTTCAACTAAGTGGAGTCGTGCAAATGCCAGCTTTTCTTCACCATTTTATGTCTGGTGCACCACGTTTCCAGTCTCTGAGTAACTGTGGTCCAACTGGTCGAATAAGTGTGGTCAAGCACATTGTGCAGACAGCTGCTCATTGGTCACTTCATTTTGGACATCTTCATTTGGCTTAAGGTGGTGTTTTGAAAACATTGTTTATCAAGGCTCTGTCTTTGTGCCAACAGTTCTGCTTAAGCGATAAGCTGCAGTAACTTACCTATCCTTTAAGCTCAACATTGTTTTGCTTGCCACTTTATGAATTGCGTTAGATTTTTAGTATTTAACATCACTGGACATCATCGCTAACACATTCTAGTTCATTCAGCTAGAACATTGTTCTGGATGCAGGTGGTTTGGCCCAGTACCAATTTGTGAGGTTGCAGATGTGAAAACAGCACACACTGGCTTGGTGAAGGCTTCAAGTGTGATCCACCTGGCAGATGGCAGTGGTTTATTCTAATCACTGCAGCTTCCCTCAACTATAAACATGACAGCTGTGATACGAACGAAAACAGTCCTTAGTACCATACATTGTATTTTAAGTACCTTTCAAATAAAAAAACCCAAATGTAATGCACATGTAATGGAAAGACTCTGCTTGCTGCCGAAAGTCATGCTATTTGTATATAACTGTTCAGTGTATAATAAAAGGTTTTTTTATGGTATGTTATCTTTCTCCCTGTTAAATTCTTTGTAAGTATGCAGGGAATTTCTGTCGACTTACGTCATACAGAGTGTGTGGAAGTGGATAGACCATTCCTTTAATCCTGATTGCTGGAAGGCAATGTTTTTTGTGAAAGTGACACACATTGATCACATTTTTACTCGACTGCAAGCAGAATGATCTGGTGTTGGCATGGTTTTTCAGTGAAGCAGCATTGTATGTGTAAATATGGCAGTCGTGAGACCAGATGCTCCACGTTGAACCTCAAGGAAAGGGACACGGGCTTCTTTAAAATTAAGCCCTAAAATACACAGCTTCATAAAGTTGAAACTTTAAGTACATGTACCTAACCAATCACCAAAGGCATGCCTTAGACCTGATCTCAGCCAAGGAATTGTCAACAGTCCACCTTTGGGGCCACCATAACAGAGAGGGTTAGCACACTAGCGCAACAAAATGATCAAGAAGCCTCTTGTCAATGCAGTCGTTGTGAGTTCATGCCCAGCTTATGCTGGCTTTCTGGTCGTACATGGCAAGATCTGCCAGCTACCTGTGCATTTACTCTGAGGTCTGTCCAGTTTCATTCCACCACAATGCTGGTCGCTGTGGTGTAAGTGAAATATTCTTGAGTACGGCATAAAAATTCTGCTTTGTATGTTAATCTATTACCACATATTTCTCACAAACTTAAGATGGTTCAGCAGTTTTCCAATTAACAGATACTGCAGAACAGAAAACAGACTATAAAGGTTTAATAATAATTTATTACAAATCGATAAATATACAAACGTGTTGCGCTTATTTCTGAATACAAATATATTTGTAAAACTTAACGTCCTTCAAGGCTCTTCAGTTTAATCAAAGAAAGAAAAAAAAAAAAAGCACAAACGGAAGACCTGCAACCTGCATACAAATAAAGTATGTTAACAGACATACGGACTTGATTAATATAACATCACTGCGACCGTCAAAACCCCCAAAAATGTACCACTCCTTCTGGACATGACAGTTCACAACCATAACGGCTTGCAAAACAAATAACTGTTCACAATGTCACATGCCAGCGAAAGTCGTACGTCACAAACTACTGTTTATATTAAAAGTACCGGACAAAGATAATAGCTCTGAAAAAATAAATATATATCAGGTCAAATCATACAAGGGAATACAACGTTTACTGACAGGCAAAGGCAGAGAAATGTATATGGGACAAATTAAATGTATCACTACTTGTTCATGATTCAGCGTAAAAAACACCGACCTGCTGACATAAAACATTTTCCAAACAGCTGCACCTATGTCTCTAAGGTAGGTAGTTGTGTTATCTTTGAAATTCATGAAACTTAACAGTTTCCAGGAGCTGAAATAAAATCTTATTTCACACAAATATTACAATAACCACACCATTTCCAGATTCAAAACTGCAGAAAACGTAATCAGTTTCAATCAAAAACTAAATTCTAAACGAAAAATCTGCTAACTCGAGAAAATAGATGACACAGTCCACGGATTGGCATATTAGAAGGATGTTATGTCAAGGAGCTCCATTGTTACTATCTTATAGCTGGTCAAATTTTTTGACATCTTTTCCCATGGATCACTTTACATATAAGATGCGATAAATAACCCGCAATTTCGAGCAAAAGCTGCATTTTTAGAGGCAAGTTAATGTCATAAAATATGTGCTAAAAACTTTCGCTTTTCCCTCCAAGCCCCAAAACTCTTAAAAAATGTGCAAGTTCGTTCAGGGCGTAATTCTCAGTCATTTGTAGAATTTCATGAGGGGTCAATTTTTGGCATGGAAGTTGCAAACTGTGGATTTGAGTTTGCTAAATATATACAGGTGTGAATGACCAATGGATACTCAATCTGAAAACACAGTTTTCATTTAAACTTTACATCACATAATCACACAGAGCAGTTGTTAAAAGTGACATGAATTAACTCTGCATAGATTTTATCAAATGAGGTATTCCCTGGCGCAAATAAGACTAACTGGAGGCCTTTATCTTTTTTTTTTTTTCTACAATGCAACAATCAGAAAGCAAAGAAACCACTGATACTTTTCTTAATATCGTTCAAATTCATTGAATTACTTGATGGGTGTTTTACGCCCTACTCGAGGATATCTCACTTATGGTCGCAGGAAACCATGCACCAGCCAGAGGATGCTAACCCCTGCGTAGGAAACCAGCCAGAGCTGGACCCGAAATCACACTGAACAGAATTAAACAAATACAAACACATCTATGTAAAAGTACTACGAAGTTCAGTACGTACATCTCACCAATTCACTTACTAGCAGCCCCGGGTAATCACCGTAACAAGAAGTCTGTAAAATGGGGAGACTGTTTTGCACCGCTCCAGAAACAAATTAAAACATTTCATCTTCATTACTTAATGAAATATCTTCACCGGAAGAGAAAAAAACATGATCTGTAAACAGCAACAAATTGTTCATGACCTTAACGCCAAAAACCCAACTTCAAATACCCCGTTACTGTACAAATGTACTATCGTTATTTAATGTATTAACATGCTATATGAAAGAAACTTCATATTTCTGTTTCAATATACCCCCCAAAATGCCCTCCTTTTTACAGCACTAACTTTTATGCCTGAGGTACACATATACATATGATAATTGCTTCACGTATCATACATGCCTTGCCTTATGAGTAAGATTTCAGGGACTCACTGTCGCTAAGATACAAGCCAAAAACAAAAAGCTCCTGAGTATACATACATCAAAATAATACTGTTTCCTTTATAAAATACAAAAAAAGGTTGGCAAAATATTAAGGCTTAATACTAAAAGATATGCACAGCAAGTGTATGTAGATTTGGGGGATAAGTTTTTGTATTCTGCATTACTAGGAATTCACCTACTCCGTCTAACCTTTCAAATCCTACATGGAAATCAAAATCAATGGATATCATGCCAATAAATCAAGGAAAGCTTGCAGACACTCTAATTATTTGCTTGTGTGCATTTACAATCCTCAGCGTTTGGAAAATTGGCTCAATATATACTGGCAAGATGGAATATATCTGTTTAATAAGCTACTCCCACCAGTTTATCATGCATACTTTTGCTTTGTCACTTTTGGTTAATCGTCTGCAAGTATCACTGGTTCATCCGAGCTTAACACAATACTCCTGGATTATATACACGTTACATACAACAGCGATCTGGGGCATTACAGGAGTGCCTAGGAGTAAACCTGTGGCCTTTGTCAAGTAACTGACAAGCTTTTCCACTTTTGCAGTGCAGATTTTTTACCTGCATACTGGCATCAGAAACCAGTAAAGCCATCTAAAATGATTTTGTGAATATTCCTCAGTAATCTGAACAAATTTCTTCTTAGCGCACAACAAGATTATTTAAGCTACCTGTTGTTCGAAAGACCATCATTTTAATGATTTTGAAAAGCACATGTACACGCTATTTGATGCTTGTGCAACATAATATTCCGACCATCAAGCCTACAGAATGGGGAACATTTTTTCATTCTCCAATAGCATGGTTTGCAGGAGCCACATGTAGGGTCGACATCCAACCCATCAAAAAAGAATGCACGCTAAGGGGCACTAACTCTGTAGCTCCCATAATGTGGCCATCATTGAGGGGCAGTAACTCTGTAGCTCCGAGAAAAGGACCACCGTTAAGGGGCAGTAACTCTGTAGCTTCCACAATGTGACCATCAGTATGGGGCAGTAACTCTGTACCACCCAGAATGTGACAAAAACATCCAGAAAACTAAGGGTCAGTAGCTCTGTAGCATAAAGTTGCGATCATATCCAGGAAGCCTATGCTTGATCAGATGTGTTATTGCGGTAAAATTCTACCGAAGAATTAATCAAACATGTCAAAGCCAAAGATCACTTGGGTAGCTTGTGTTTGTGTTTTGTCAGCCAGCCTTTCTCAACCATATCTGTTTCCAGGAAGCCCTAAAACAAAAACAAACTCATGATGTCAAAATGATACATATTTCCCCGCAATAACATCACACAAGTCTTGTTTTTTGACGGATTCAACTGAACAAATATTAACTTCAAGTGATGAATAAAAACTTTTTCTTTATTTTTTTTCTCATTACCTAAGTCACAGCGTATACCATGTGCAAGATTCATGTATGCAAAATAATGCATTCTCCCTTAACACTGTGTTGTTCTGGTTCAGGGTTCAAACCCATAAAGCAAAACAGGATAACCGGCAGTGTGTAAATTCTTCTCTGATGGTCAATTTATATTTCTCACTGATAATAAGATCTGTGCATGAAATTTGTGGATACATACATGTGTAATAAATTGCAATTAACACTTCTGAATTCTTTATATGTAATTCTGCTTCAGCCAGCATGCTAGAGATCAAGTGAAAACTAATTTTTCATGACAGTTGTTACCTTTTAAACATTTACCTGAGAAGTTAGCACAAAAACCTAACTGACGTAAATTCACAAGATGTCGTATTCCACCGGTTACCTATGACCTTTTGCCAACTCTCACACTGTTGTGTCTGCTCAGGTTTCACTCTCTATGCCGTAGTCCCTTATATTACAAACCTTAACACCAGCTCCTACTCCATTCAGATCCAGTAAGAATGTGTCGTGTCCATACGGAGAGTTCAACTCATAGAATGTCACAGCTTCATTGCCTACAAAACAAAGATATGTGCCAAATTTCTGTTAAGGTGCCGTTAAATCTGCTAAGGTGCTGCTAAGGTGCCATTAAATCTGCTAAGGTGCCATTAAGTCTGCTACGGTGCTATTAAGTCTGCTACGGTTCTGTTAAGTCTGCTAAGGTGCCGTTAAGTCTGCTAAGGTGCCGTTAAGTCTGCTAAGGTGCTGTTAAGTCTGCTAAGGTGCTGTTAAGTCTGCTAAGGTGCTGTTAAGTGCCGTTAAGTCTGCTAAGGTGCTGTTAAGGTGCCGTTAAGTCTGCTAAGGTGCTGTTAAGTCTGCTAAGATGCCTTTAAGTCTGCTAAGGAAATTGTTGTGGGTAACAATAATCAGAAGATAAATCAAAATTAGGTAAATACTACACATTACAGACGACCATGATGACACAGGATTTTATGGAACTGGTTATCATTGAAACCTGTCAACTGAATAATGATCAGAAGTAGTTATTTATTTATCTGATTTTTTTGTTTGGCACCATGATCAGAAGTACTGTTTGACACTGTGCTTGAAAGTCAGTATGGGAGAAATCAAGTTTCACCAAATCATCATCATACCAAAGTGGCTGAGATGTTGCCCAAATGATCTTAAGCTATAACCATTCAATCACAAAGTCATGAAGTTACCACACATTCACCCAAAATTCTACTAGCTCATCAATTTGTGGCAAACGGAAAAAACTTGGTAAAGCAGAGACTTGTACAAGTACCCGATTCATCCAGAGCTCGGAAGATCTCCCTCTGCTGCCAGATGGGGAAGATGATGTCCGTCTGAACGCCCATGACCAGCACTGGACAGGTGATTCTGGACATGCCGTCTGTGAGGGAGGTGCAGCCTTCCGTCATGTCAAACAGATCCATGGCCTGGGAATGGGCAAACAGGCATGAGACTGATCGATTGATGGATGGGCTGATCGTCTGAGGTTCAATAAACATTGATTTCTAAGGCGTAATGCTTAATGATATGAAGTTTTCTAGCATATTTTTTAACCATTTCAATAGTTAATTCATATTAAACATGATGAATAATGGAAACTATTAAAAATTTCTCACCAAAAAAAATCTGCTGATAAAGATACACAGGCTTGTGGTATAGGATATACATCTTGTAAAAATGTACAAGAAAATATACAAGAGGTCTAACTTAAACAAGGGTGTGTGTACATATATCTGTGTGTACTTACATTTAGGTTCAACTCCGGTTGTAATTGACCTCGCTAAAAGAGGAAACTGCTATGATTTTTCCAACATTTATTTGTCTCCCAGTAACGTCATCATAAATGCTTGTGCAGAATTGGGTTGACTTTGGGCCAAAAACCAATCTATTCCATTTTGGTAAGGATGAATGAGATTCGTCATGTGTTTCGTCAGGGCTCTGCTAGAATACGATAACAGTGCAGAGTAATGTCCCTCTGATAGTAGTGAGGTGGCACAAAAATGCACAGTAATGTTCCCTTAGTCTGTAGAGAGGTAGGACAGTGAAGCACAGTTATGCCCCTTGGTTCGTCGAGATGTTGGACAATAAAGCAGAGTACTGTCCCTTGGTCCGTAATGAAGTCGGACAATAATGCGCAGTGGTGTCCCTTGGACTGTAGTGAGATAGGACATTAAAAGCAGAGTAATGTCCCTTGATCTGTAGTGAGGGAATTAGTACATTTACCTAGGGAAGAAGTTTATGCTCTGAGAGTGCCTTCTAGTTACCTTTGAAATATACAACAAAGAGTTGGGATCGTATTTGTTACTGAAGCTCTCGCCCTGATGTTCCAGGTAGTTCTCTATCAGGAAGGTGGGACAAAGGCTGATGTGATCTGTGTCCTCTATACGCCTTCTCCCAAATCGATAATCCCATTCAGGTCCGCTCCTGTATGTCATTGTCCCTATCTCCCTGAAAAGGTTAAACCAGGGTATAAATCAATCAATCTGAATGTTTCACTTTAAGTTCACTATGTGCTTAGATATCTAATCCAGATCCATAAATTTAAACACATTTATTTACTGAAAACAGTTCAGTCAATTTACAATGAAGCTGTTCTTTCTCAAGGCATTCACACAGAAAACAGTTTACACTGAACAAATTACATTTGCTTCAGTATCATATCAAATTTGTTGCCAACATATCATTAAAACATGTCACATAGCTTATATGCCTCGCCTTAACACCACAGGGGTACACATACAAAGAATGAATGAAGAAAGATGTATGCATTTCTTTGACTGACGTTTTACGCTGCACTCAAGAATATTTCACTTATACCTGAGAAGTTAGAATTATGGTGGGAAGAAATCGGGCAAAGCCCAGAGGAAACCCATGGCCAGGTGCACAGTGCTGGCAGAAACTAAGGAAATAAAGATTAAGAAGAAATGTGAGTGTTGTTCCAACAATTGTCCCAATCAGAAAGTGAAAGCCCTATTGTGGGACATCATCACCTCCCTAATTAAAGATCACCTACCAGCAAATTGCACATGCAGACACAACAAAAGATTTTGTTCTTTCAAGAAATTTTACTTATTTCAATTGAATGGTGTTATACATGATAAATCTTCTGAGGCTATTCATCAATATATTCATTAGTCTATAAATGAAAGCCAGCACTCATAAATACCGATTTACTGACTTATTGGTTTCTTTATTTATTTTATTGGTGTTTGAAGCACATTATTAAAGAATATTTAACAAAATTATGGTGGGAGGGAAATATACAGATGCTCACGACCAATCACAGGCTGCTGGCAGACCTTCCCGAAGACGAAAAGAGAGGAAGCCAGTATGAGTTGGAATTAAACTCACACTGAACGCACTGGAAAGTGGCTCTGGAGTCGTTGTCCTGCACTAGCACCTCAGCTACTGAATCCCCCGAAATACCAGAGATGACTGGTGCATTACCTGGCCAGCTTCATGCCCATCTTGGGGAACACCCCGTCATAATAATGCCCGCTGTTCCAGTTGGGGTCGCACATGATCGTCTTTCGCTGTATGTAGCGCATAGCTATTGACGACGGGTGGGACTGGGCACAGCCTGATATCGAAACAAGTCTGAAAAAGGCGAGATTATTACTAACAAGGGTAAACACAACTTGTCATAAAACCTGTGTCCACTTACACCAATCATTTTCTGGTCATCAACCTCAACAAACTATGGCCGAAATGCGACCATGATGGTTTGAGATGTAACCATAATTTAAACAAGCACAAATTATTAGAACTTGCCACACCTGGATCAGCATGAGTTTGTGTTGTCCTGCACTGAGACACACTGGTTTCGAACAAGTGATGTTCAAACGTAAAAAAAAAACCCATGTTAACAGACAGGATCCCAAACATCTGACTCCCCTAATTCCTCAACCTTTTCGTGAAATATTCTTGAGTACGGCGTAAAACACCAGTCAGTCAACCCTTTCAACCATCTCTGCAACGCATATTTTGAAACATTCTGACAGAACTATGGGGTGTAGAGAAACAACTTGTAGTTTTATGAAGTTTCCATCTTGAACCACACATCATTTTCATAACTGTCCTATGAAGAAATCACCTGAAAAAAAATGCTTTAGTGGTTGAAAAGTTTGAAGATTTACAGTAGCTGACTAGTGACTAGCTTAGTTGTAGTCAAAACTATTACAAAACAATTGTAATGTGAAGGATACACAACCTTAAAGGTAAAATATTACTGCAAATCTTGGGATATGTAATGGCACCAAGTCTAAAATACTCATACACATGGCTTCATCTGGGATGCGTTCCGTTCGTTGATCTGACTTCAACTGGTGGCCACTGGAGGACGTCCCAATGTTCCGGAAGTCGAGTCAAAGTCGAGTGAGGTACAACGTTACAACCACACGTCACCGGCTTCACCGACGTCAGACTCGGTGGTGGCCGTGACACCTCTGGTCTCCTCCAGTGGCCAATGGAACAGCACGTCAGTGGCCACTACCTCCTCCAGTGGCCACCAGGGAGCCAATGGAATGCACCCTTGAATACATACCTTGCCACTCTGTCAGGATGTAAGGCTGCGGCCATCAGGGAACACATCCCTCCGAGAGACGATCCCACGGCACCATGAAGCTGGCAAACAGAAAAACATGGGAGAGTCAAAAAGCCACTTTAAAGACTTAACATCCCGTATTAAATGTATACAAATTACGCGTGTGTGTGAAGCTGGTTTTAAACCATGATCTGTGGGGTCACAAAATGTACCTTCACACGAAATTTTAGCAAAATGGGACAATAATTGGAGCACTTACAACACAAAAGCCAAATGTGACAGATGAACGCACAGATGTATGGACAGACCAAAATTAATATTCCTCATTTCGCTCCAGATGGGGATAAGAACACCAACAATATCACAACGTGAACCAACAGTCATTGCTGATCACATTGTTAATCTAAAGTACCTTTAACACCAAGATTTCAACTTAACTCTTTGTTATGGTAATATGTATGCATGAAATTTGCTGAATTTACAACATTCTAACCTTTGTGTGTTGTGCACACAGCGTCTGAAAATTACTGGGACGGAAGATTACAGTAAATCTTGACATTATCAGTAACCCAAAAAGTTAATGCTAAAACATGGCTGGACAGATGGACAGATGCCAAAAATGCTACACTTCATGCACCAACATCTCCTGTAACTAAAACTTTGGCCAGATTACTATTGCAGAACGAACATCATTTAATAAAAATACCAAATTTGGGCTAAAATTTTGTCCAGATTTGAAACAGATTCTGCAAGTTCTACTGATCTTTAGAAAGCTGTTGATTTGAGGCTTTTGTGGTATGAACAATGCTATCCTGCTAGAAAAATTTCTTCAGGTTTCAGCATCAAAAGTGAGATTTTATTACCTATATATGCCTCTAAAATTGCACATTTTCCAAACGAACATTTAGGACAAATACGAGTCCATGTATATATACATATACGTGTTTATTTGCTCACCTTGTAAATTCCCAGGTGGTCCAGCAGAAGAAACTGAGATCTGACCATATCCTCCACGGAAATGACTGGGAACGTTGTGGCATACGGCTGGAAACAATGAGAAACATAATCGTAACAAAACCTGTCCTTTGTTAGCATGTGCATAACAAAAAGACTTCTGTTGTGTATCACAGTCAGCTAAACCTTGTAACATCACTGGAGTTTGTACAATGATAACGCCTTCTGATTTACTGGGATGCAATGTTTCAATGAATAATCTAACATGTATCAATAGTTTGGGAATGTCAAACATATGAATGATTATCTTGAGAAATATGCAAGAAGAATTAAAAGACAAGATCACTGGTCATCACACGTGGTGTGCAAACACATTTCGCGCAGGTTGTCTTTCAGGGAACTCGCAAAACAAATTCACCAGTTCAACAAATGTAAACATTGCTGTTGATTAGCCTAAACTGCAAACTACATGTCATGTTTTGAAAACTTTCCTACAAAACATGCTGATGTTATCTGTATACATTGTGAACTAGTTTTACTCCTAACATAATCCTTTTTTTTTTTTTTTACACCAAAGTCAAAAGAAATTTTAGAATCCAACACTTCATCCTGCATATAAAACAAAATATTTTCATTTTTTTTTCTTAAGCCATACAGTGATGTAAATGAAGTAAACCTACCTGATTGGTTAATGGATTCACAGAGCTTGGGCCACTGAAAGTAAAGAACAAATCATTGTGACAAGATTATGTTTCTATGGGCTCTTTTTGAGAGCCCATAGATATATGCTTATATATGCTCAGACTTGAAAATCCACAGAGAAATGTTACATGTATGGCATTCTGCTCTTTCTTTCGTGCATGTAAGCGTAGAATACCATACATGTAACATCTCTGCAGACATTATTCATTACTATGACAACTGTTGCCACAGAAACCATAAATTCTTGTCAAATAAATCACATTTTAAATAGAGAATCAGTTTGGCACCGAATCTGAAGAGCTTTTCTGAATGGCCCAGATTTATCAAGTTCATTGTTATTTGCTGATACTTGACACATGGAGGAACAGATAACATGCAGAGTAATCTTCCAGATAATAGAACAACAGGATAATTTATACTACAATAAACCTCCTAAGCCATGTGGCAAATCACACTGTCTGTCCGGGGAAATTCACTCCCATATTTACTGATTTACTGAGTCTACACCACAAATCCACCGTACAACATTTAGTTACATTAAAAATGACTCAAGACACAACTCTCCGTGGAGATACACGGGACAAGACTGACAAACATCCACACTTTTCCCCAGCACCGGAAGCCTGTGGTGCAACCTGTACTACTCGTCAGGGGAGATAACTATGTACATTGTAAATCCGAGATACCGTAACAAGTTTAAGATGGAAAAATTTTTCAGTTGGTATGTTGGGTGGTCTAATTCTCAAAATGGGTGCCTGAAATTTGAAAACACTCCTTTGGGGAAAGCGCTCAGACCCATATTGTCCATGTTCTGTGATACTGAAACAATGTTAGGTCAATACTTTCCAGTATGTGGTCAAGAAAAGTTTACATCACACAAGCAAAGCCCTGAAGAAGGAAACCTTTCACAACTTCCTGTATCTGCCACTCACCTGCTGCCATAGCAACCCCCAATATGGTTGGCACAGATGACGAAGAACTTGGAAGTGTCCACAGCCCGCCCAGGACCTACGAACTTTTCCCACCAGCCAGGGGTGGGGTTTTCCTGTAACCATAGTAGCAATGACACTTAAACGAAAATACACAAAATGAAGATTTCAAAACAATAAAAAGAAAAAACAAAACAATTTTCATGAACAACCCTTTGGTGAAGTTGATTTTAATAGTTAACTGTCCATCTTCTACTTTTCACTTCACTTAATTGATTGATTAATTAACTGATAAAAAAGATGATATCAAAAATAAGTCCCATCTGGTGTGTATTTTTAAAATATATTTAACAACCAAAACTTCTGATAAGAAAACGGCATATCGATACAGCTACTCTGTCCTTGAATAGCCCTACTGTGCCAAACATACATATCCGTGACATACATGGAGTTGTAGCATTTCCGAGTTAGAGGCGCAATGTTTCTTGTCTGTATACCGGATCAAAATGAATCTCCTTAAAATGACTACAGCATATAATCTGAAACGCTCAAAATGACTACAGCATATAATCTGGAGCGCTCAAAATGACTACAGCATATAATCTGGAGCGCTCAAAATGACTACAGCATATAATCTGGAGCGCTCAAAATGACTACAGCATATAATCTGGAGCGCTCAAAATGACTACAGCATATAATCTGGAGCGCTCGAAATGACTACAGCATATAATCTGGAACGCTCAAAATGACTACAGCATATAATCTGGAGCGCTCAAAATGATTACAGCATATAATCTGGAACGCTCAAAATGACTAGAGCATATAATCTGGAGCGCTCAAAATGACTACAGCATATAATCTGGAGCGCTCAAAATGACTACAGCATATAATCTGGAGCGCTCAAAATGACTACAGCATATAATCTGGGATGCTCAAAATGACTAGAGCATATAATCTGGGATGCTCAAAATGACTACAGCATATAATCTGGAGCGCTCAAAATGACTACAGCATATAATCTGGAACGCTCAAAATGACTAGAGCATATAATCTGGAACCCTCAAAATGACTAGAGCATATAATCTGGAGCGCTCAAAATGACTAGAGCATATAATCTGGAGCGCTCAAAATGACTAGAGCATATAATCTGGAGCGCTCAAAATGACTAGAGCATATAATCTGGAACCCTCAAAATGACTAGAGCATATAATCTGGAGCGCTCAAAATGACTAGAGCATATAATCTGGAACGCTCAAAATGACTAGAGCATATAATCTGGAGCGCTCAAAATGACTAGAGCATATAATCTGGAACCCTCAAAATGACTAGAGCATATAATCTGGAGCGCTCAAAATGACTAGAGCATATAATCTGGAGCGCTCAAAATGACTAGAGCATATAATCTGGAACCCTCAAAATGACTAGAGCATATAATCTGGAGCGCTCAAAATGACTAGAGCATATAATCTGGAACGCTCAAAATGACTACAGCATATAATCTGGAGTGCGTATTCGGACACGAAACAGTCATTTCGCATCGAAATTATCCATTTTCATTCCATGAAAGGCATCCGATTGGAAGGCATAAAAACTAATTCCACTTCAACACCTAGCAAATTTTATTCTTCATATCACTTTGGCCCCATGTTCCAGACACGTAAACCTCCAGGACATACTGTGCCAATTTGCAAGAAAAAAATTCATCAACCAGGACAGTTCACCTTTGAAGTTATCTGACTGATTGAGGTTCAATTTTGATTTACTCAACTCACCTCATGGCTTTTGGCATGTGAACTTGCCGAGAGGCCTGTGTAGATTAACACGGCGTTATCTTTGTCTTCGTTAAGCTCTCCCCACGTCTCGTAAGCCACGGTCAGCTCCGGCAAGACGGCGTTGTTGTACTTCAGATAAAACGCCTCCTTGGAATTGAAGACTTTGTATCCAGACACGATCTTCGCATACTCTGGATCAGGTCCTACTGATCGGCTGGAAGACGGCAAGAATTGAAAGAGGGTTGTAAAATATATTTCCCACTCAAACACACACCTGACTGAAAGAGCATTTTAGAAGTACATTTTTCCCAAAAGTAATGTAACTGTATGCTATAATTAGTCCTATACAATTTTCTTTCCTTTTTCAAACCAAAAAAATATTTCTGATTTTACTGACTTTTGATATTTATATCTGTCTTTTTTGTTAACTCATTGATCTGAACACATAACTTGTATTAAATCACTGATCTGCATACATAACTTGTATTAAATCACTGATCTGAAAACATAACTTGTACTGAATCACTGATTTGAATACATAACTTGCACTAAATCACTGATCTGAATACACAACTTGTATTAAATCACCGATCTGAACACATAGCTTGTACCAAATCACCGATCTGAAAACATAACTTGTACTAAATCACCGATCTGAACACATAGCTTGTACTAAATCGCTGATCTGAACACATAGCTTGTACTAAATCACTGATCTGAATACATTAACTTGTACTAACTCACTGATCTGAACACACAAAATGTATTAAATCACTGATGGATGCCTTATTGGTTTTTTTTTTCTTCCAGGCATGTTTGGCAAGACACTTTATTGTATTATAAATCATTGAAAATATAATATACAGGTAGATGTACATTATTTTATGTACATATGTGAGCTAAATTTACCATGCTAACTAGATTATGACACAATAGTAAGATGTTAAAATGGCCAAAATTAATATGTAATACCAAATCTTTTAACATAATTAAACTTAATAAATACAGCCCCTTCTGAAGCCTCAGTAATAAGTTCATAAATCCAGTCCCTTCTGGAGCCTCAGTAATTAGCTTAATAAATACAGCCCCTACCAGAGCCTCAGCAATAAGTTTAATAAATACAGTCCCTTCTGGAGCCTCAGTAATTAGCTTAATAAATACAGCCCCTTCCGGAGCCTGAGTAATAAGCTTAATAAATACATCCCCTTCTGGAGCCTCAGTAATAAGCAATCCAGTTCTGTTATCTGCCCTGTACTCCACAGCCCACTCCAGATTATCCATGTTATCAGGCTGGGGGTTGTCCAGTAAATGACAGATATGACCGGACAGTGACATAACTCGGACATGACAGGTACGTCTGACACACTTTACACCAGGTGACAGGTGCACAAGCACTGATGATGGCCTCTTAGTCGGACATAGACCGGGTTACATCTCCTTGGTATCAAGTCAAACAAGTCTATTTTCTGACACTACTATATTCTTGCCAATCTTTGCAAACACATGCACAAAAAGCATGACATAATTAAAAACAGATGTATGAAATAGTTATTAATTTCAGTTACTGAGTGATAGCTGGGATACAGAAATATAGGGTCAGTTACTGTCATATTGAGTTAGGCATCAGTACAGAGCTACATACAGTGACCACAAAAAGTCCACATACCTCTGTGTGTACCTGCGTGCGTGTGTGTATACATACACATATAAATTAACATGTCATGTTACACTCGAACTATCAGTTGCGCAAAATCGGATACACCTTCGAAACACTGTCAGAAAATACATTTTTGTCTCTGTCTGAAGATTGTACCCATTTTTTTCACTATGTCTTCACCTAGGAGCTTTCCATCCATATTTGTGACACACAGATATATGCACACCAAATTCATGGACGGCAAGTGGTTTCATCAACGGCTTTTCGTCACCAAGATCCCATAAAGAGAATGTACAAATTCAATGTCCAAGGCTGGATTAGAACCCACACTTAGCGTGCCCTAGCGACCGAAAGGAAAATTCCTCAAAGTACTACAACGTGACCCTACGACACCTGGGGGCATGTTGGGTTCAGGTGAACTGTGATGCAGTTCTGACTGGATTGACAACGGTTCTCACGGTATGATAACTGTAAACCATGCTGTGGAGTGTTATCTCCCAGCTGTTACCCATGTGTCAGACTCATCGGTAACTAGAGAGGTAAAATAGGACCACGTGCCTCAGTCCACTGTTACTTTATCACATCTGTACAGTGATACAATGTCCGGAAGTTCACACTTTCATTCCTGGGTCATGCATGTTGTGGCACAATTTGTGACAGCTAAGATCACAGGCAGCAAATATTTCAGTGAGCATTTGACAGCAAAGACAACTAAAAATTTCACCCGTATACGGCTGAAAAACGCAATACCATTCGGCCTAAACACTTCAGTTATTATATTAGTATCATCCATTATTACATAGTGTTAAACTGCAGAGAATTTTTGGCACCATATGATGTTTGCTCTGTTCTGTACATACGGTATATTTAAGGTTTGAACATAAAACATCATCACGTCAGAGCACCGCCACCAAATTAACACGGGGAAGAACCCAGAGCGCTCAGAGTAAATCTGCACCCTCAGGCAGGTACATGACAACATCTGATTTTAAACGTACAGCACAGAGAGTAAAACCGGAACAGTGAGGCCAGTGTGAATGATAACAGGCAAAAGGTCACATGTAACCGGTGAATTACGCCATCTTGTACATGTAAATCTACCTCAGTTAGGCTTATATTCCAACAGTTCAGGTAAATCTGCTTTAATACATGCTATAGCGAGTTATAAGCACTCCCCCCCCCACCAACTTTCCACTTCCCCAACCCTCGTCCCAAGCACCACAGCTTTTCAAAAGATTTAAATGTAGACGGATGTAAAAGCATACAGCTATGTTGAGCGTGTCCATCTGAAACATGACATCAGTGAACTGTGTCCTGATAATCTACTCACTTTCTGGAAACACATGGGAATTCCGTTTCCATTCCTTTAAACGGCGACGGCTTTCCGAACTGCTCATCAACCGGGACATCTAGCTGAGGTAAAGGGGCACAACTGGGCGTATGGTACTGTCTCGAATCTGGGGAACTTGTTCTGTCCGCTTGAGGAATTTGTCCACGCTCGTGGTTTGTGCCGTCTTCACCAACACTTCCCGCTGAGCTGCTTACGAGGCTACGAGACCGGATCAGGAAGCCGTCGCTTCTTAAGGCTGATCGAGAGACTGAAAATGCCGGACTAGAGTTTTTCACATCGATGCACACTTTCTTGCAGATGCAGCCGTCGGATGAAGTTTTCACGAGCCGTAACAGGTTCGATGCACCTCGGGTGAAAGATAAACTCGCCATTGTCGATCAGAGGGCTGAGGTGTTTAAAAAACAAAATGCCAAAATTAGAACGATTATTTGATTGGTGTTTTACGCTGTGCTTAAGAATACCTTACTCATGAATATGATGGCAGACAGAATTATGGTGGGCAGAAACCGAGTGGAAACCGAGCAGAACCCGAAGGAAACCAACCACTTTCTGTAGGTTGCTGGCTAACCTTCCCATGTACGACCAGAGAGGAAAGCAGCATGAGTTGGACAGACACTCACAGCGACCGCATTAGTGAGAGACTCCTGGGTCATTGTGATGTGCTAGCGCACCATGGAGACCCCAACAGACTGACAGAAACCTGTAGATTAAAACAACTCAATGGTGTTAATGAACTCCATACTAAAGATTACATTTCATTTATGGCTGTTAATAATACATCATATCGATAGGGGAATACATTAAAACTGCTAACAGGTATGTATACAGATCACCACTGAGTCTGTGCATGTCATATTAATGCCTACATGTACCCATAAATGTACAGGTATACACATAAAGAAGTCTGAAAAATGAAGAAAAGTTTTTAGCCCAGGATACCACATTAGCACTGTTTTAACATTGAAGTTGTATCCCATGTTGAACAGGTACAGTTACAGTAGGTAAACAACCAGCCAGGCCATCAACCACCTACACCATGCCTTCAGTTCAGAGTAACTTTCAAACAATAATTATGGTGAGAGTTACAACACATATGTACGCAGACAGTCACAATTTCAAATGAAGAAGACAATACAATGCATATATATATTTATATATGCATTGTATATGATAAGCCAGCAGGCAATAAAAACATTATCCTAATCAGATAGATATACATGGCCAATAACCCTGCCACATTCTTCAAAGATATAACAACACATTATATAGTATGTGACCTACTTAGAACTATAAATCAAACCCGACCCTAACACTTGTCGCAGCCTGGTATATTTGGTCTCAAGAAAGGCAATATTTTTTTCAATGACCATATAGCTGGACAGATAAAAAATTTACCTATATTGCATTGGGGTCATTTGACAATGTAACTCTAACTGTAATTCTAAAAAAAAAAAAAAGACGTTTATACTATCAGAGGTCAATTCAACCTGACAAGTTGTGCTGCAGATATAATGTCAGAGTTGGGATACAAAATGAGAGGCAATGTCAGAGCTGGGATACAATATGAGAGGCAATGTCAGAGCTGGGATACAATATGAGAGGCAATGTCAGAGCTGGGATACAAAATGAGAAGCAATGTCAGAGCTGGGACACAATATGAGAGGCAATGTCAGAGCTGGGATACAATATGAGAGGCAATGTCAGAGCTGGGATACAATATGAGAGGCGATGCCAGAGCTGGGATACAATATGAGAGGCAATGTCAGAGCTGGGATACAATATGAGAAGCAATGTCAGAGCTGGGATACAAAATGAGAAGCAATGTCAGAGCTGGGACACAATATGAGAGGCAATGTCAGAGCTGGGATACAATATGAGAGGCGATGCCAGAGCTGGGATACAATATGAGAGGCAATGTCAGAGCTAGGGTACAATATGGGAGGCAATGTCAGAGTTGGGATACAATATGAGAGGCGATGCCAGAGCTGGGACACAATATGAGAGGCGATGCCAGAGCTTGGACACAATATGAGAGGCAATGTCAGAGCTGGGAAACAATATGAGAGGCAATGTCAGAGCTAGGATACAATATGAGAGGCAATGTCAGTGTATTGAGTAATGTGTACAATTAATTGCAAGGTGCATAACTTAAGAAATTTTTATAATGAAAAAAAAAAATGAAGGTTTAATCGAAATATTCAACTATTTTCCAGGTTCCCAAAAAACAATATTAGGTGTTTGGGATTGAAAATCGTCCAATCACTCAGGGAGACTTTTCCTCCTAAAACGCTGAGCCCACAACCCAAATCATCATCTCCCACCCCCCAATCTCCCCACTCCTCCCAATCCCCCCACTCCTCCCACCCCCCAAACATGGATGCATCTGAAGCTCTATGGAAGATGTATACAGTATACACACATAGTGATTAGCACTTGTGCCTACAGTGTGGTACATGTACTGTGAATAAGTGTGGACCTCCATTAGATTTACATCTACATGCAGTTCGTGCAACCGTGGAAAAAGAAGCTACAAGTAGGTGAGTGGCACAGACGATATGCACTGTAACTGTATTCAACACCTCGAACAGCTGGGCTGAACTCTTCTCTGGGCATGCTGATCTTATTCTTTCTTGCTAAGTGACGTGAATGTTAACCCAGAAGCACTCACGAAAATAATCATGGCGCTTTAAAAGTAAAGCTAATAACTTCATTTCATTAGCCTGTAAAGTCCAAGTATGTTTACGTTCTAATCATAGACACCAGGTTTACACAAGTAATGCTTTCTCACTGTGTGCTTGTACTTCTGGCGGTTCCACTTGACTTACTCCGCAGTGATGAATTAACTTTGAGCCTGCACTTTAGGAGTTATTTTTTATTTCATTGTAACAGACACACATGTTACATGGCAGCCATCTGCCTTCTCTGAATGAACCAACAATGTGAACTCAGCTTTATAGTTCAATGTGTAAGTCAACTTACAAAAAACGCAGCCATTCTTTATGGGCTGTGACGTAAGTTTTCCAAGCGCAGAGTACTCTTGTCACCTGACAATGTAGTAAGCTGCAAGGTTTGTGTTTGTAACATTAGTATATATGTCAATTTATAATATGAAATGATCAAGAAACTTACTCTCGCCACAACACAATGGTCTGGAAATACATTGCAGTGTTGTTCACCCATGTACTTGTTATTATTAAAACATATAACATTAAAACAGTGTTCTGTCCCTATGTTATTACATGTTACACGTACAGAACATTTACGTTGGTATCTCCTAGCTCTCTGATGGGTCAATCCCTCACAACCTTAAAACCATGGGAGCCTCCTGATACATGTACTCAGTCAGCAGCGCAATACTCCACACTTGAAACGAAGATAATTCAGCATCGAATTCGTATAATTTCAAACAGGTTTTTACATTCAAGAGAG
Source organism: Acanthopleura granulata (assembly GCA_016165875.1). NCBI lineage: Eukaryota > Metazoa > Mollusca > Polyplacophora > Chitonida > Chitonidae > Acanthopleura > Acanthopleura granulata. The sequence goes on along the minus strand of JABBOT010000015.1, from coordinate 2,813,053 downwards.
AGCTTTATAATCTTTTCAATGAACAGTACCTCAGTCATGAGCTGTCTGTTACTTAAAACTTCATTACAAACCTGAAAAATATCCCAAGTTAAGAGTAAGTCTGACCTCAGTCTAAGACATCTCTGTGATACTGGAGAGCATGTGTAAGCAACATTAGCATTACATTGCCAGGCTCTGGGTCTTACTCACTACCTGTACTTTATGCAAAGATGCTAATAATTAAAGCTCTGGAAAGCTACCAGTGCAGACATTTTGGAGTGGGAAAAAAACAACACAATATGAGGCTGCGATAGAGCCTTATATGAGTCTAGAGTGGGCTGGTGTCTAGGTACATGTACATAACAGTTGCGATGTCACTGGCAGTAGGTCATGGTGTTGTAGTGCAATCATTACATACGTGACATACGCCAGTGTTTATACGTGACCCACTTAACCCACTGCCCCTATTACTGGCTTAATGAGCTACACCAGTGCCAAACCTCTGCGTCCTAAAAGTAAGAGGAAATAATAAAGATTGGGATTAGATGTCTGAATTACTTTTCTTAATTGTAAATAGGATGTCTTAAAGCCGTTAATGTACGCTTTAGAGCAGAATAGGAAAGCAAAAAATCGCTGTCCTTTCCATTTTGTCTGGTGCGCCATCAGACGCTGCTGACGTATATCTACAAGTGATGCTGTACTTTCAAAACATTTTTGATGTCACCCCCGCATAACTGCATTACTCTACACTACACCATACCTGCCTAATTTAACATCACAAAAGGAAAATACACGAAGTTGACGCTGCCGAAGATTTTGATTTTTTGGAGAAATCACTGATAGCGGTTTAAATAGTGTTACATTCATTGTAACTTCTTCTGAACCATTGTGTTACCTTTGTTCCATAACATTTTCATCACATCATTTTAACATTTACACCCTGTTGTTACATGCACTGAGAATGGAGTAACACTTTAAATGATATTTACAGGAACTCATATAGGCCTGTACATGGGAAGGTCTGCCAGTGACCTGCAGATGGTCGTGGGTTTCCTCAGGGGCTCTGCCAGGTGTCCTCCCACCATATTGCTGGCCGCCTCTCTGGCTGTACACGGGAAGGTCTTCCAGCAATCTGCGGATGGTCATGGGTTTCCCTGGGGCTCTGCCCAGTTTTCTCCCACCATAATCTGGGCCGCCATCATGTAAGTGAAATATTCTTTAGTACAGCGTAAAACACCCATGAAATAAATAAATAAATCATACAGGCTTAAACGTAAGCAAGTTTAAGAGATGTAAAATTGAAATACACACCGGTACTAAGAATTACTTATTGAAATGACAAATAGTCTTAATGTCACACTCCTTTGAAAGTTTCATGGATAACTACAATATTGAGCTTATGACGAAGTTGAGTCTTATTTCTGTCCAGTTTGTGCTGGCTCCCTTTGCATATACGTTGTTGTTGCACAACTTGCACTTCTGACTGAAAAAAGAACGCAGTGCTGCAGCATCAGTCAACAAAACATATCCGGAATTATTTACCATAGTAGTGTCAATTATGTTACCTTATCTCTTCCCGTCGAATGACTGAATTAAATGAAATGAACGCTGGTGGATTCACGCCATGCCCACAACTTGACAAATGCAGTTACCCACCTTTCGTTTTAGCTTCTCCAAAGCCTTATCAGTTTAACTCCATTCCTACGCCCTGGCCTTAGATGCTGTATAAAACATTCGATGGCGAAGTGTCAAATATTCATGCTTCGTCATCGACATCGTGCCCCGAAAAGTCAGTTGTTGACTGAACTATCTCACAAGTACAGTTTTTTCTAGGTCAACTTGTGCAGCTTAGCGCTCCACGCTGCGGTCACATGCATCAGGAAGTCTGCAGCTCTGTGACCTACTTTTCATACACCTCACGGAAATGAACGGCAACGCCCGATGAGTACCGACTAAAACTAGGCGAAGGAATTGGTATCGAGACCACGTGGTTAGTGTTGGCCCCTATAAGCGAAAGACTCGTAACAGATATTACGGACATTTTGCCCAGTTTCGGTTCCAAGTTCGCGTTCATAAGTGTGAACTATAAGTACATGTGCGTAGATTCATTCTGATCTAAAAAGGGCGTTTATGCACAAAATACAGATACATCATCAGCCGTTAAGTTGACTTAAGGAATTACATGCAAGATATCACAAACTTACACTGTGGTTAGCTAAGGGAGAGGGAGAAATTGTAGATAACAGTCAGCATTGAGCGGCGTACAAGTTGTCCGTGGATCGCACATGGCCAGCTCATGTATCATACGCGATTTTCTCCCATCACCCCTCGTACGTGACCGTTTGTTATTTCACAGCCATTTACCCTTGCCCATACTTGGAAGTTTCCAAATCATAACAAAGACTGTTGGGACACAATATGTTGTCGGCTTTGTGTTCTTCAACGGGAACTTATGGGGCTTAATTAACTGTGATTCTACATAGGAGAGGCAGCATAGATTTAAAGAAGAGGAGGGTTGGGAGGTGGGCGGATGGGGGGGGGGGGTAGGGCATCTTCGTTATATCAAGCCAGTCACTCTGTGTATCGCTACGCGTTTATGCTCCGTTTTCTGTCTTGATCAATCGACTATGCGAATCTGTTCCAGTCTGAACTTGAAAAGCCGTCATCGTTATCCAATCAGATACTTGCCTGCTCGGGTTGGCAAAGAATTTATGCACGTAGTGAATTTCAAACGTGTCCATCAAACGTACGGAAAGGTCTTAAACACGTGGTGGGCGAACATTACGAGTTGACCGAGCCATGAAGGTAGAATAGACCACGCTATGTTTGGCTCGTGCAGTGCTTTGCAGCACGCTATCGTACGCAGAACATTACAGTCTGCGTGGCCAGGGGAGACTTAATTCAGAGAAGAATTCACAGGCTGACTTTCGGAATGATCAAGAGATTTCACCCTATTCTGTCTTCATGATTGAACGAAGTATTCCCTCATCACGTTTTAGGCCAGCATCTGTTTGTTTATGCCGGTTTTATCGCCATCCTTACAGGTGTGGAAAGTCCTTTTGTTTCTAAGATTTTACCAGCCATCAGCTGTGTGCGCGGACACATGTTGTTGCGCCTTTTCTGTCAATCAATTAGGGGAACTACTATTTGATTGGATAATATATTACATTAATATTCATCTGCAATTGAGTCGGGTGGCTCGGTTATTTCTGTCTGTTGGCTCGAGGCAGAAAGCGTAGCCATAGGCGAAATGTCTGACCTGATAAAACAAAGATGGTTGTTGGGGGGGGGGTGGGAGAAGGGGGGTTTATGTCAGCTGAAAAAAAGCTATTACCCAGCCGATATTGTGACGAAACATTCCTGTACGTTAAGTCTGGTGAATCATGGCTGCATATTTTTCTTCCATGCCACTGATTATACACTGCAATCATTGCCCAGTATTAAAACAACCGAATTAGCAATATCAGAAGATATAATAGGCCTATATTAAGCCTAATAGAGATACATCATTTTGTTATATAGTAACAAGGGCCGGTAATCGTGCTTCTGGTAGCACAGGTCGAGACACAACGCGTTCCACCCATGGAGGTCTACACTAGCAGCAGTGGAGGTGAGTTGGCATCCGTCAACGAGTCGCCATGTATCTACAAATATACAGAACGCGGACGTCAGCGAATGCAGAGGACGAACTTCATCGAAAGCATATCAGGCCGATGGCAATTTTCCGAAATGGATCATACTCCTTTATGGCGCATGCGCGGTGCCCTACTCCTGTCTTTAAATATCTTGTTATTTGGAGTAATCTTATTTAGCTATAGAATCTAGGAAAAAAATCCCGACGAAAGCATTAAGAAAATTGTTTTGAAGTAAACAGCTCATAGCCGAGATTTATAATGAATAACTTGTGAAAATCCTGGCCTATGTACCGTACTTGAATTCCGCACTTGATCCCCTCCGTCTTCTTTGACAGTGATGAATTTCAGTCGACCCCAAGTGGGAGTGAGTCGATCAGACATCTCTGACAAAGACGTCCTCACCAAGGTGAAATCAGGACCGCGTGAAATTATTTCCGCTATTTCCACTGGTGCCCGAGAAAGAAAAACGAGTATTTGAGAAGTGTTTATCTTGACTTCTTCCAACCCGTGCAATAAAGATAATTAATATGGGTTGGAATTTCGTGGCCTCGCGTGGTCTCGCGTTAAGTCGCTCGATGATTTCGCCGTCAGTTTCAACCGTTCAGCGATCAATCTCCGTTACAAATGGCGACGATTTACGACAGATGCCGAGATATGAAGACAGTTCCGACAACCGTATAAATCCTTTCGGATCGATGAGTCTCCGTGGCTTCGGCTCATGTCAGTTGCGCCCGTAGTCTCCGTGGTGATTAACATGTCGACACTCTTTGAGGTGAACACACTGATCCTTACAGACTTCCGACAACTTAACACTTCACACTCTTGTAGTCACCGTATCAGATCTTTTCAGAGACATGGGACACCCTTATAGGCTTTCTCGTCAGAACGTTAGTCTTGTATAATCAACAAGCCGGGGTATAAATAGTATCTTAAAGCATTAGGAAAAAATTAGGAATGGTGAAGTACACCGGTCCATAGATAGTGATACACATGAAGGATTAAAGTTTACGACCAGAGGATCGTTCACACAAAAAATTACGTCAAACGTAACACCCGTTACATACTCTATAGTATTTTGACGTAGGGGTTAAGTAGGCTTACTCTTTGTGAAAACAGACCTCAGTGGGTCGGCAGCAGAAATATAAAAACGGTAGCAGGAGTTTTCGATTCAGGCACATTGTGGGTGGCATTTAGTGACGTAGGGGTGGGTTTATTATTGGTCAAAGCTTTAGTCTTATATCAAATAACACATAAAAAGGAACCAAGAAATAATACGAGGGGCCGATTCCACGAACGCATTTCTGATTTAAGTGAAAGCTTGAACTACGATTTCAGAGTTTAGTTTTGTGCCGTAGAAATTAAAGTTCTGCCCATTTCATTTTCCAGGAACAAAAACTAACTAAAGTACTGTGTGGAGGTTTTTACTTAAGTCCGAAATAGCTTTTGGAACGAAATTGTCTTAGACTTAAGTCAGCCTTGGTCTGAATCTGGAAGCCTGCAACGCTAAATTGGTGACTGGCCTTACGGAGTTTTTGATTTTGCATTACGACCTGTCTGAAAAGGTAATTTTTTGATTTTGCATTACGACCTGTCTGAAAAGGTAATTTTTTGATTTTGCATTACGACCTGTCTGAAAAGGTAATTTTCAGTTTTTTGTATGAGAGGCTAAGGTCAGGTTAATTTCAGAAACAAAACCACAAGACAAGTCTAACTTAAGTCGACTGAAGCTTAATAGCTTCATGATGCCGGGGTTTGATGTATAGGGATATAAATATGTTCACAGGAAAGAGATTGTAAAATTGCAGGAAGCCTTCACAGAATGGACCTTTACTTCTGTTTTTTCTTTAGCTTTTTATACCGAATCTAATATTTATTGTGGGAAGAAAGCGGGAGGGTAAGGGAGCCTTAGAACGGATGAAGCTCAGAGTAATCGTATTGGTGAGGGGCTTTAGAAATATATGGGCTCTTGCGAGATAATATTGATTATATTTGTCGTCAATGGCGTAACAAAACAAAACAAAATTACGTTACATTACATAGATGTTTTGGGCCAGAAAAAATCGCTGTGACGTCACATTGTCAAATTAATATTGCCTGTAAAGCCCACCCAAATCAAAATCGTTGATTAAATTTAGCTCAATGAAAAAAATCTAAAACATGCAAGTAAACGTATTTTCAGATGCCGTTTGCGATTGTTTCTCTCATGGGGTTAATTTCAGTATTACAGTTTCATTACGCTTGATAAAGTCGACTGGCCAATCATTGAGGATGTAGGAGGGGGCCCAGCTTTCCCCAGTGCTGCCAAGGCATCAAGACAGGGATTATGACTAAGGACTGTAATTTACTACAGACATTTTCCGCTGTGAGTTCAAATCCAGTTAATTTTGGATTCCTGTTCTGTCGTCGCACATGGGCGTGGGAAAGTTGTGGGTGTCCGGCGGGCTCTGGTCGGTTTCGCCCATTGTTGTCGCTTTTGGCCCGAAACACCCATTTTAGTTGACGTCTGGTATATGTGTCGGCTTCGACGCCTAGGTTTCTCCCACCACAATACTGGCCGCTGTTGCATGGGTGACATACTCCTCAGTATGGCATGAAACACCTGTAAATGCATAAGCTGAGACGTGATTGCATCCACTCAATACTCGACATCTATCGCATTGGTGCAAAATTATTGAATATATTGTTACACATAATGTCACATTGTTGAACAATAATACGTACACGTAAGTTAGGCCCTCGATTCTCGGTTGTTGGCCGACCAACCTGTTTTAGGAATTATTTATATCATTTGCGTTTTCATCGCACTGAAAATATTTCACTCATAAGACTTATGATTGTGTGTTCTGAGACAATCCATTGTTATGTTCCCTCTGCAACGGATCCAGCCATCAAATCGTTTCTCCCGGAGGTCCAGGTCACGTGTTCAACTCTAGCTTCCGTCGACACGGCTTTGGAAAAAATATTTTAACTTGAATACCGTACGTCAGAACTTTAATCTCGAAAAACTCAAGCGCTTCGGTTAGAACCTTAGGTTTTATATACACTTCCCTTTGCTTTAACTACCCTCTGGGATATGAAGCGGTTCTGTAAAATGCGTGCTCGATATGTCCACCGCATAAATTTGCTGAAAAGAAATCAACAGCGGCTTTTAGTGCTTAATGTATCCAAATCAAACGACCGAGCATTTTTCATTTCCGTTTTATTGCTCTGAAAATGGCATCTTTTGTCCATTATCCATTCGCATAAAATCAGTTGAAATCTTTTGTCGGAAAATCAATGTGAACCGATCTAGAATGATGCTATCTAAACACGCGTTTTCAAAATTTATCTACTTATAGCTTTTATCCACGGACAAAAAATGTTGCAAAACCGCAATAAAAAGGTATTTATAAATATACTTTGGAATAATCCTGTATTTAAATCGCTCTTTTTAGACGACGCATAATACTGATCCATTATCGCACGAGTATGAATACGTCAAGCTTGACTGATAGAGGAAGTCACGTGGTAGGACATGCTCGCAGGTGTGTATAACCGTTATCTTCGCAGCTCCCTGTGCGCCAGCGCTGGAATTCATACACAGACAGTGTTAATCTTCAAACATTACAACGAAAGGTTATGTAGTTGCAATCATGTTACTTGATTTATTTAAATAAATAGCAAGGCTTTTATTTGAGGAAATTGAGAGAAAAATATCCCCTTTCTATGCGCGTATGGCATATTGTTCAGTCTGTGTTCCTCAAGGATGCTCACATCAATTCCGAGTTTACAACAACACTTTAAATTAGCACGGAGACAGCTTTTTTAACCCGTTGACTGGAAACCTGGTCTCAGGATGACAAAGAGTCAGACATAGCCTTGAGTTGTGCTATTAATCCAGGACCTATATTTGAACTTAAATGCTAATTTTCACTTTTGTTAAGGAAGTCAAGGACAACTCTCATTAATGAAATAAAAATCCTTATGGTCAGTCTCTGCTCGGTTTCCCCCAACCGTTTTGCTGGCCGCCGTCGTATGAATGACGGTGTAAATCACAAATCAGATAATTAAAGTCACGTCAGTCACAATTGTAAATGTTTTGGAGATAAGACAGCACGGTGATCCTGGGGCCTGGGAATAGAGACAAAGCGTGGGCTGAATTTTCACACGATGTTGGCGTATGCAGATAGCGCCATCTTCTCCTTCACAGAACTCTACCTTCGTGTGGTAACGTAGCCCTTTCTGTCATTTCGGCTAACTCTTTGTCGTCACATTTCACGCCTGGACGATTTCAGGATGTCTAGCTTCTGGCCTCGTTCATCTGCTATTAGTTTCCATTTCTCGAGGACATCACCATTTTCTATAGATCGCAGCAAGATATGTTTGAGAAACACTAATTACATTTTTTCGTCCAGTACCTTACTTCGTTACAAAGCGAAACGGCTTGGAGCTGCCAAGGCAGGTCTGTCCTCCAAGAAAGTCCGTAGTTCCGCTCTCCTGGCGGATCCGTATTTTAGTGTGACCTCTGCAAGCTCTGCGTGTAAATTGCGCTATATCGTGCAGTTGGTGGCGCAGCTGTTTTTTTTGTTTTTTTTTTGTTTTTTTTTTGTTTTTTTTTTGTGTGTTTTTTTTCTGTTCGTTTGTTTGTTTGTTTGATTGTTTGTTTGTTTGTCATGTTCCACGATGGGTGACATTCGCCGATGACCAGGCAAACAAATAATGCATACACTGACATATATCCATGTCATACATCAAATAGAGACTGTTGTAAGTCTTGATTGACTTATTATCTAGCCGAAAAGTAACAAGAGGACTGTGGAGAGAAAAGGTATATCTTCACAGACATGTTTCATTTACAGGTATCCGCCAATGAATCAACAATTAAGGAGTAGCTTATTTCACGGGGCTTGATTTGTCTTGCGGATTGACATAACTTGCTCCGGGTCGTGTAACATGTCTCTTTACTTTGTTTTCATGTTATTGTGTTTTCGTGTGTTAAATATGATAAAACACTTTGGTTAGGCCTGTGACATCTAATTGTATTTGACATCACTCTAATTCTTTTACCTAATTCTGCTTAAACCAGGGTTAATGCTTGGGGCGTGTAGGTCGTTATTTCTTAAGCACTTGCATGGGCAGTTAAAATAAAACCCTAACTAAGGTAAAAGGAGTAAGGTGTGGCTGGATTTCACCAGAAATGTGTGACCATTTGCCACTATCACACTGTCGTCGCTGCTCTGCTTCTACTCTCTGTGATATGGTCTTTTATATGAGACTTCTTGACGAAATGAGAAAAACATCAGTCCAAATGGCCAGATCTGACCTACTGTCGTCAAAGGGGAAAGCAAAAACCGAAGGTGGAATTTCACACGGCGGTTTCAGCAATGAACTTGGGGAAAACATTTAAAAAAGTCAGTGAAATCCATGTATTCAGCACAACACGCGGGACGCAGTTACGCAGAACATGTTTCGATGGTAACGGAGCACTTTAGCTTGTTGGTGTGCAAGTGAGCGACAAGCATAACACGCCAGCGGAAAGCCAGCTTGAAAACTTTATAATGAGAAGAAAAAAAAGGAAAACAAAACAAAATACAAAAAAAAAAATAATAAAATAAAAAATAAAAACACGCTCACAGAGGTTATTTCCTACTCTAATGATCCGAAAGACCTGTATTTGAAGTCATGTTTGATTAACACTGATCTCAGTACAATCCGTTTAAACACTGGGTCGTGATGGCTATACCTGTATCAGCAGACTTTGAATATTCCCTCCTGAAGACAGACATTGGAAATAATCTACGTCTTTCGGACATTTTTTCTCGCAAAGAAAATGAAAAAAATGCAGTAAAAACTGTTTCCGGACATAATTTGGGATGGTCCGGTATTAAATAGACTCCGCCGATATATACCTCTGAGTACATTTAAATGAAACATATCTTGATCCGTTGTTGAGTGCACTAGTGCGTGAGTTCGCTTAAATTTAAACACTGACGTCAGAGATTTTAGTACTTTCCACCGAAGACCATCATGGAGATGTCGGCTTTAAGTTGGTTTCTGGGATTCTGGGATAAATACAACACTGGCCAGAATGTTTGCACGGTGTTGGTGTACACAGGATACTCCATCTTCTCCTTCACAGAACTGTACTTTCGTGCAGAAACTCCGGTTGGTAAAGTAGCCCGTCTGTCATCCCCGTTAACGCTTTGTCGTTACATTTCACGCCTTAACGATTTCAGGATGTCAAGTTTAGACTAGCGTTCATCTGACCAGAGTTTCTGCTTCTACGGAACACCAGCATTTGTGGATGCCACGATATCGGGTTTGACATCCGGTTATTGTCATTTCCACGAGGAATAATTACATTTGGTGCCAAATTCCTCATCTTCTTACGAAGCGAACCGGAACAGTTAAGCTGTTTGCAGCTGCCAAGGCGGCACTGTCGTCCGAGAATTGATCGGCGTCCGTATTTCCGTTCTTATGCCGGATCCGAATTTTCCTGTGACCAGAACCCACGATGCGTGCAAATTGCGTGAAAATGCGCAGATGGTGGCACAGCTGTCATTTTGTTTTTGTACTTATGTTCCAACGTGGAACTTAGGTCACCGATAGTGAAGTGGGCTAAGAAATCATGTGTACACATACCCGTAACCAATTCATGTATCAACTAGCCGAGGCAGTTCTAATCGCACAAACGCTATTGACAAGCCATTCCCGAATGAATCTAGGACGGGAAAGCAGTAATAGAAATTTATTTTATTTATGTGATTGGTGTTTTAGGCCGTACAAGAATATTTCACTTTTACGACGGCGGCAAGCATTATGGTGGGAGGAAACCGGGCAGAGCCCGGTGGAAACTCACGACCATCCGCGGGTTGCTGGCAGGTCTTCCCACGAAGGGGGCAGGAGAGGAAGCCAGCATGAGCTAGATTCCAGCTGGACATTCGTTGTGGACGTTGGTGAAACCTGGTATTTCCAGCATTTGATAACTATGTGTTTCTCCTTTGAGCTGCGAGAGTATACTTCAGATATCACATAATACGACAATGTCCAAGGTGACGATTAAACATATAATTTGTACAGCAACAACAGAATAGTACCTGGGGAGAAAACACAGGCCTGTTTCATTTGTATGTATCCGTCAATGAATCAGCGGCTAAACATGACTCGATTTCAGGCCGTTGGTTTGTTTTGCGGATTGATGGAAACACGCCTCTTATCCTGTTCAACGAGGCTACATGATTGGGCTAGGAAAACATCAGGCAAAATGCCCGGATTTACAGTCTCAAAACGGAGAAGAAAAACTCCACATCAGGATTCCATGGAGCTTAGCAAAGACATTACCATGCGATTCTCGTGAAACAAAGGTTTTCAAATCCAATGGAATTCAGTTATGTTGACATCATATACAGTGTTTGAAACCGGAATTCAGATATGGTCAAATCGTTTTGGAGATAACCGAATCTAGTCTGTCGATGCGAAGCTCTGTGTAATGTGCCAGATTCTCTGATTTATCGAATGGAAAACACAACTTTATTCTGAATCTTGCGAATCGTAGCACTTGACTACGTTGCAAATACTATGACAATATCATCATAGTCCCTTGATTATTCGAATCATATGGTTACCATAACATAATTCTGGCAGAGTGGTTATCGCGGTAGAGCATTAGAACCACAAAGCTGCCTCTCACCAATCATTTCACCGTAATGGTGACCGGCGTCCTATGAGTAAAACATTTTTTGAAGAACGGCGTAAGACAGAAAATAAATAGATAAATATATATTCATGTAATAGCAATTTACAAGTCCACTAGCTGCATGGCTGAACAGAAATAGTTAAAAAATACATTGACGTTAACATTTTTACTAAAAAACCTGTGTTGGCAGCAGGTGATCCTTCATACTTTGGTCATTTATTTCTGTGATGCGATATTGCGATATTGCACATATCGCGCCTGGCGTGAGCAGAGTTCATGTTATGCCAGTCCAGTTCTCTGCAATACCGGGCCCTTTAAGAATCGTCTCCTCTCGTCTCGTCTAGTCCCTCGATCCCAAAATTCATTGCGATGGACGAAGCTGTGATTATTATTATTATTTTTTTTGATTTATTTTTTTTTTGGTCGTTTCGACTACGCCGTATTGACATCGGCAAAGGTTACGGTTTCTATGGGCAAAAGTCATCGTGAATCTGGTCCTTTGTTCATGTCCAATTACAGAACAGCAAAAGCAATAGCCAGAGGCCGACACAGTAATTTCACCTTCCAACACGACAGGCCCTGTAAATATAACACTTCCGTTACGTTCTGCGCCCTTGGGATTCTCTTGAAGGTTCGTGTCCTGCGTCATTTTTCTTTCATTTGGATTGACTTTGCTACAATGGGTAGCCATTTTTTCAAAGCGTTGTGGCCAGTGGTCGAATTCTGCTCAGTGCCCTTTCCATAAGAAACAGATTTGTGTCCCTTTGATAAAATGTCTCCCTATAGCGTTTAAGGCGTTAAACCCGTTACTGAAACTAGGTTACTGTTTCCGAGTGGGGAGGTGTCGAAGCGCCAATTCTCACAGGTAACATGGCATGACTGATGCTACGGTCACAGCTTCCCTGGCCCTTTAATGATTTCGTAATCGATAAGGTGTGATCAATACGATATAACCTGTTAAGATAACAAGCTGTGAAATCAATCCATCAGCACGTCAGTGAATTTCATCTTGGACGACGCACGTGTTCGCTCTAGGGAAGATCAATCTCCGGTGGGGCTTTTTTTCCCTTCTTCTCTATTTCCGGTTTCGAATCGGAAACGTACGGTGCCGAAAAAAAAAAATCTGAGTTTTCAGTTTGCTGAAGTTAAGATGCTGTGTAACTTCACGACAACAGCTTAGGAATAGCCGACATTTTTTCGGGTGTTAATTTCACGGTTATTTAACAGCTATATGTCAGATTTCTGTGAGCACGATAGCTGATGTGTGAAGTGTTGTGTCATACGCGAGACGTTACGGGAAATATGAAGTTCATGTGACCTAGCCCTGGCAAAAGGACCGCGTCAAAACATGACCCAAAAAATATAGCGAAATGTTTAAACGAAGTAAAAAAAGTGAAATGTTAGTCACAGAAAATGTCAAGAATGTCGGGTAAGAAAGGGTTGAAATTGTTCTGTTATAACGGAAAGAACACAGAGACAAGGCTTAATTTTTTTTATTAAAAAGAAGCATTTGTTTGTATTTTACAAAGAGACTCGCAGAAACAGATTACGTAAGTATCAAGTGAGAATATTATTGTAGAAATACAACAAAAGCATTCATCACCCAAGTACTACTAAATGAAGAACACGTTGGATAATTATTCGTTTTATTCTCTAATCGGTATGTAGACTGCAAAAAATCACTTGATATATGTTTATACGAGCTTTCGGAAAACAACTTATCCCATCGTCAGGTACGGTGGGAAACTGCACCACTGAAGGCCAACAAACGTGATTATATATAGAGTTTGCCGCCATACCTCACGATGGAATAAGTGTTTTCCAAAAGCTCATGATAAGTGATTTTTATTGAGTGGTTTATGGCAATTACTGTGAAACCATTCCATACCCGCATACCGTATATAGACTGTTCACAACATTATATAGTGATATAACGCACGTGCAGGCAATTGTAAGCCAAAATATTCTTGGCGTTTTTCAGCAACTTATATTCTTTTTACCCCCAAAAATATGAAAAAAGAAACCAAGACCAAAATTACGTCAGATTCGAGTTTGCATAACACGGTGAACGAAGATGACGATTTATGAAAGCAATTGTTGTAAGTTTTGCATTTTAAAAGCTAGTAAGCGTGTTATATGACATTGTTTAATAATTGACTTAAACATACCTTGTCCATCGCATTCACTGATACCAGAAAGTACCAATATCAACGTTTACAGCACCTCATAAAAATCATTCAGGACGAAGTATTTCGGACATTTTGTTCTCTTTTGTAGATTTCAAATATAACGTGCGAAAAACGTGCGGTATTTTCACGTGAAATTAGATTTTAATACCAAATGGAAAGATTTCTCTATGATACTTGTTGACTTAAGTAATTAATACGATCGGAGAATATAATTATACAATCATGACAATTGCTGTATGAGTTTGTCGAGTCAAATTAAGACAGACTCTGTTTCATACAGTGATCTCAATATATAGGTACCGGGTTCTCTAAGCATTTAATGGGATCTCCTCGAAGTAGTTTGTACATACTTAAAGTAAATATTACAAAATACTAATGACATAAGTAGAGATAAGCTTAACCTTTGTACAGCAATATATCAAACGTGGGCATTTCGCGATTTTTTCCGACTGACATGGCTTTGTGTTCGAGGTGCAACCATTTATCTACATCAAACTCAAATTAGCTCTTGTGTCTTTTATGTTTGCCGAGTCATTCCAGCAAAAATGACGAAGGGAATGGAGCATCCTGTTTTACATAATGGCATGATGATGATGATACCACGCAGAGACTATGATCAACGTCTGTTTGCGACCTTTGCTCACTTTCATAAAGTTACATTCGGTAACTTTACGTGATAAATGTGCTGTAAGGAGAATATGTGCAAGTGCATTTGTAACTTTTTCTACACGCGAAATTCACGCAATTACCTGGCGTAAAATGTAGGCCCTGGTGTCATCGCCCGTGAGTTTAATTCCCTTGCTTACGTCATGATTACTGACATTCTCAATTTTTTTATTGTGTAATGTGCCAGAAAAGTAATTATCCCTACTTCGAACTGGAGCAAATTTTAATGTGAGAATTCGTATACGAATTTTTCACTCCGTATATATGCATACAGGCAACATAAAATAGATTACGCTGTGGAAAAGTTGTGGTATTCAAGATGGCGGCATCTATGTTCTCTTTTCGTTACTTAATCGGTGAGATTTAATTTCTTTTTTTCACGTATTCGCAGGTTGCAACTTTTATAAATGGAGGAAACGGGAAAGAGCCAAAAGGAAACCACCTCCCTTTAGTTCAGGTGTACCTGCCATTTCTCCAAATTTAAGGTCTCATAACTTAAATAGTCTTTTCATTTCGACGATTAGAAACATCGTTAAAGACGTGTAAATGTCAAAGCACATCGGCAACAACAAACCAGTAACCTCTCTTTCGTAGACCTGTAGCCGGAGGAATGGAGCTTAGGGAGGAATGTTGGGAGAGGGGGATCGGGGATAGGGGAGGGGGAGCTCTTGGCAATATCCCCACAGACAGTTGAAAGCTGTGATGCGTGAATTCCCGCCAATATTAAAGGGATGGCTTCATCAGCCTTATTTACGTCTCCTACTCGTCTCGTTTTAAGTTTCGCTACTCGTCTCGTTAATCGCCGGTCATGTATGTGTACTAGAAAGAATCGCCTGGGGAGCAATTTTTAATACAGTGACATTTTCGTATCCACATAAAGTTCATTGCCCGCCGCCGTCCTTCTCCGCAGTCGAATTCCATCATAATTGTTTTTATTCTCCGCGGCAAGCAGCAGGTGTCTGTCCCACACAGCCCGCAGAACCGGAGGAGCTTTGTCTCCAGGCTGCGGCAACCGTCGTAGACTATTGAATGCAACCGACTGCTTTTTATGGTCGGCGTACAGTTTCCTGGGGCAACTTCCTGCAAGTAACAAAACCAAAAGCTAACACCAGCCCTTTAATGTACTCTCTAAATTTCATTGTTCACCACATGTTATCATCATGTATTTCTACTACTCTGATTTCTGAGCTTGATATTGTTGCGAAAGTTCACAGGGAAAAATAAAGATGATACACACAAAGGAATTTCGAGATAATTGCGTCTTCTAAAGTATGTTCTGAAGCACCACGGGCATCAAACAACAGAATAAGCTGGAAAGTACATTTCGCACCGTGATACAACTGGCAGTATTTCAGCCATAACCCCATATGGACTGTGCTTCAACGATAACACCACATTGGCCGTGTTTCACCCATAACGCCACATTGGCAGTATTTCAACCATAACGCCACATTAGCAGTATATCAGCCATAACGTTACATGGGCAGTATTTCAGCCATATCGCCACATTTGCAACATTTCAACCAAAATATTAGAAGTATTTCAACCATAACACCACATTAGCAGTATTTCAACCATAACAATACATGGGCATTATTTCAACCATAACATCACATGGGCATTATTTCAGTCATAACGCCACATTTGCAATATTTCAACCAAAACATCGACAGTATTTCAACCATAACGCCACATCAGCAGTTTATTAGCCACAACGCCACACTGGCAGTATTTCAGCTGTAACGTCACATGGACATTATTTCAGCCACGCCGTGACAAGAACATGGTACAGAACCAGGCAAAACTTATGACTTTCGACAAATGACTAACGACATTCAATATGAGAGCGATTAAATAGAGTTTGTACAATTTAAAATGTCAGCAGCAGTTAAAACATGGAACACACTCGATGTGTGCGATGGATGGGATGGGCAGAGCGGGGGGGTTCGACTACGTCCGTATCGAGGACAAAATTATCATCTTATAATCAAGAGGAGCCGTTCTGTTCACCACGCCCAAAAGAAAGGGGCCCAAGTTAGTGAACATATACGTGAAGATTACCGGAAGCTTTGGGGGCCTTATGTAGCCCGGATACCCCACGAGGGCACACGTACACTTTTATGTACCTTGGTATAAGGCGAATAAAGGGCATAAAACTGAATGCCGCCTTTCATCCGAGAGCACGGTGTCGGGCAGAGCAGTTCGTGAACAAAAAGCATTCCTTATTTAGCGATTTTGCCAAGGTCAAATTGGGCCAAGGAACGTGTTTTAGATTGCAGGATGCCCGAGACAAACTAAAGCAACGTTCTTGTTGGATAAAAAGTCCATTAAAATACACGCAATATAGATAACTTTGGAAGAAATGAAAAACGTATATGTACATTCCAGAATAGCCGTTTTGGGGACATAGCTTTATGTGAATTATAAATAATTTATAGTTCTTCGTATGACATTTGGATATTAAAGGTATTGATGAAGAAAATCACAGGCATGTATTCTCTACTTCGCGACGAGTCTGAAATTTTAATGCTCACACTGATATATTTTTTCCGTAAGGACGAAGACAAGTTATACCACGCATATTTGAGACAGTGCTGCAAATTTGAATAACTCATGGAGCCCAGTTGGAAGTTGGTCGTCTTTTCGTCCTTTTTGTCACCACAGAAACTCTCAGTCTGCGTTCACGAGCCGTCGGAGTTTTGGCTGCCGACATAACGTATACCTAGACGACATATCTATATACTAGTACTTATATAATCTGTCAGATCGGTGTTAACGGATATATTCAAACAATATTCATTTAACATGTACAATGGCGGTCAGTTTAGTTGGTAGAGAATACCTTATTGTATTTGGCAAAACCACCGACCTTTGGCAATTTCCTCAGGCTTTTCTACGCAGACCCTACAGATGTGTACACCATATTGGTCGAAGATAAGTGGCCTTGAAAGAATGACTGTGCAAACGGCCAGACAGGCGTGGCTTATTGTTATCAAGGCCCGACAAACAGTGAGAGCAAAATCCACAAATTCCGTGTCCAGGGCCAGAATTTGTGTGTCTATATAGCGGCTAACAGACAAATGTCTCAAGCATTTGTTTACGCAACATTCTCCTCATGAGAGTATACATAAACATTTGAAATAGGATTCAATCTACTACAATGGTTTACCTTCAAACTGTCGACGATTTTTTTCTCTTCACTGCCAGCGATCCCTTGACTGTTTTTGGTGTAGTATCTGGTTCAACTCAGTTTCATGTTAGTCTTAAAAGTTCTAGGCCAGGTAATGAAATCAAGCACCACATGTCTTCAGTCGCGTAATCATATTGGCCATGTCTGTGAACGAGTGTTTAGATGTTTAAACATCTAAAGCGATGTTTTGGAGATGGCTTGACCTCGTGTCGGCAACTTCTGGACGCAAGTCGAAAAACCCAACAAAGCGGTATAGCTAGAATCCATTCTTTGAGACTTTTAACACGGTTAAAAAAAAACACGGCTTTTCTTCGTTTTTTAATTACTTCGGGCGTACATTCACGGCGTATGCTCCATAGCTTCAAATGTGAATCGCTGGGATCTTAACTGTTCAACTTCCAGAGAAAAAAGAACAAATTTTCTGTTACAGTGGATTTCTATTGTCTGTGAATCGATGGCCGTAAAATCAAAAGAATTCTGACTAAGATGGTGGGCAAAACGCATCAGTGATACAGTAAAAGGGACTGGCTTCTCTGTATAGCGAGAAGGTTGAGCAACAGCTTTATTGGAGCAGTTATAAAAGAAATATTATTTCATCAAAAAAGGGAACCTCATTTTTGACGATTGATACACTGAGTTTAGGAATTGGCCTTTGTTAATGCGTATAAAACTGTATACATAAAGGGAAAGATCACACAAGAATGAAGTTATGGTCAATGAAAAGAGCATTAAAACTGTACCTAAAAATGCCTTCACTGAATTTTTAGATGTTTTTCATCAATTTAAATACAGTCAAATGTTTCCATTGTATTGTGGGTTTTTGAACCATACTAATAATGTAGTTCACCAGTGACGTCACACCGATTTTCTCCGACCCTAAAGCAGAAATTTAATGTCATGTTGGCTTTTTCGTACACAGGGAAACAATACAGCAGCATTCCTCACAAGAACAATATTCAAAGAGGAGCATAAATGTGTACAGAAGTTTTGTGACGTCACTGGTTAACCCCACATAAATGTGGTCCGTAAAGCCCCCAATACAATGAAAACACTTGACAGCTTTTAATTCATTGAAAAAATCTAAAACGTTCAGTGATGGTTTTTTTAAATACAGTTTTTTGCAGTTCACCATAACTTCATGTTTGTGTTTTCTTTCCCTTTAACGATTGCAGGTCGGTGTAAAGGGCAAATAGTACAACATTCATGAAGGCCGTTTTATACATGAAATGCTGATAGGAGCAAATTTATCTGCCACGTTCATATAACGGCATCTGTAGTCTAACGAAAACTGCTGTTGGTATCAGATGTGTTTTGATGTGATGTACACAATGGCTTTAATATCTCTAAGGAATCAGGTGCAGTAAAATTAGCCGGGTGGAAATTAATAGATATTCAGCCAGGAAATTTACTGCCTAGTTCTTATCTTTTCTTTGCTTCAGTATAGATAGAAGCAACATAAGTGCATGCGGGCGATAACATAAAAGCTAAACATCAAACAGCTTTCATTCCATCTCATCTATGGAGCGGCGCTCGAAAGCGAAGGAACGTGTAATAAGGTTCAATCTCTGGGCTGATGGAGAAAATTTAACTAAAATACTTAGCGGTTTTCTAAAGCGATTGATAGACAGTGTAAACGGTGAAATCCATACACGAGACAAAAGATGAATGTCGTCAATGCTCGTCGCTGACCTGATATACGGCACTGTCGTCAATAAACATGGTTGCCTCTGTCGGCTGAAACGCACATGTGGCTATGCACAAATGTCGGTCGCTTAGACCAATAAAAAGTTACACTCCAGTCTGCTTCCGGCGATAACCGACTTTGAAAAGGCTGTTAATAATAATAAATATTGTTTCGCTAACTGAACAAAAATACAAAATGCTAATACATGCCTGCAGAAGGACTGATACCAACTTCAGCTTCCAATAAACTATTGCTTAGTGATGTTTTGTTTTGCACAGAAAGAAAACGTAACAGAACATGCAAGGTATTTGGAAGCTGATGTAACGCAATCACACGCATGCTGAAAAAAGTTAGTGATGCTTCCTGATTTAGACTTAGAGTTGTTTGAATCCATACATGTCACCGTGAAAATAACATACATAGAATGGGCCTTCTGTAGTCTACTAAATTATGTGAACAGTGATTGCTTTGAAAAAAAAAAACAAAAGTGGGTTTCATATACGCATAAAATGTTGGGAAAATTCCAAAAACAAATCGCAAACTGTTTGAGAAACATGTTTTCCTGATTCAGGGAAAAATTTACCATCTAAATATAACCCAGAAAGATTTTCTATAATTATAGTAAAACAGGGATGTGATCGTAATATTTGCCGCCAGCATCCTGGTCATTTGATTCAGGACAGGACTGCATATTGCCAATGTGAGATTAGGAACATGTTGAAGGGAAAACGCACTGTTGAGGCCTGCATGCCAGAAAAAATAGTTTCCTGTTGTTCCGAAACATTTTGTAAAATGTGTACAATTTCTTTGTATAATTTTTCTTTCCCGCTATAAATTTCATCCGGCCTCAGTGGCTCAGTCGGTTAGCGCGCTAGCGCAGAGCAGTGACTGAGAAGCCCTCTACCAATACGGTCGCTGCGAGTTTAAGTCCAGCTCATCCTGGCTTCCTCTCCGGCCGTACGTGATAGCAACCAGCAACCTACGGATGGTCGTGTGTTTCCCGAGGGCTCTGCCCGGTTTCCTCCCACCATAACGCTGGTCGCCGTCGTATAGGTGAAGTATTCTTGAGTATGGCTTAAAACACCAATGAAATAAATAAATAAACAAATTTCATTCAGCTGGTGGCAAATTAACGACCAGATATATGCGTCTGTCGGGATGACTGATCCATGCATATCCGTGTCTTTCACAGGTTCTAGAATATTCAGGAAAATCTCACTACCTGAACATCCCCAAAACGTCGTAATTAAAAATGAACGCAACCGGTGCAATGTCGACAGCGACTCCCATTGTTAAACATAACTCAAGAAATAGTTGCTTTTATCTTCCGGTTAATGTGATGAAAAGGTATAATTTGCTGTAGCCTCGAGCCATATCGATGGATCACCTGATATACAAAATGGAAAAGTCGTGTTGCATCTTTGTGGGTGTTCATTTAATAATAACTTACTGTTGTGTGTTTTGTATTTTGTGATATCCTTTACAGATAAGCGTGACACCGCTATCATTGACAACGCCCATGAAATTGGTCATATTTCATTACTAAACGTGGTGACAACACACCTTTTAAATCTTAAAATGCAGTTAACGTCATTTGCTTTTTTTCTGCCTAACTCTTCTTAATCCATGCCGCTAAGAGCTACTATTTATACATTTACACAAACAGTTGGAATAAAACCCCGAACCACGTTCATTGACAAGAGGTCGGATTTCACCAGTTAAATGTTACCAACTAACACACTGTCTGGTTTTACTCTTTCATGCTGAAATATTTTTTTTGTATGGATTATTCATGTGAAAAAAATGTGAAGTTTCATTAAAAAGTCTTAGCTTACACTTAAGTCCATGCGGCGAAACCTGCAAAATTCAAATTAAGTTCTATTCCGAACACACAAGTCTATGCTAAAACCTAAGTGTCGGCTCACAATTAGGTGTCAGTTCAACTGTTAAGGGTTTAACTGAAGATTTACCTCATTAACCTTAAACCTGTAAGTCTCTTGCCAAACCTTGGTCTCTGTTGAAACATAAGTCACATCAAATGGCGATGTTCAAATCAAATTTCGAAACGCCAACAGTTCATGCTCAAATCTTAATCCTGGCCAAACTGAAGTCTCAGTTCAAACTTACAGGTTCAAATCAAAATCCACCCCAAAACTACTCCACATGTCATACATAAGCCCATGCTCAAATCTTAATCCTGGCCAAACTGAAGTCCCAGTTCAAACTTACAGGTTCAAATCAAAATCCACCCCAAAACTACTCCACATGTCATACATAAGCCCATGCTCAAATCTTAACCCTGGCCAAACTGAAGTCTCAGTTCAAACTTACAGGTTCAAATCAAAATCCACCCCCAAACTACTCCACATGTCATGCATAGGCCCATGCTCAAATCTTAATCCTGGCCAAACTGAAGTCCCAGTTCAAACTTACAGATTCAAGTCAAAACCCAATCCAAACGTAAACCACCTTTCATACGTAAATCTATGTTCAAACCTTAATTCCTCCCCAAACTGAAGTTCAACGTGCTAGGTTTAAACCAAAGCATAAGCCAAACGTGAACCACACCCCATATGCAAGTCCACGCTCAGATCTTAGTACCCAGCCAAACTGATGTCCCAATTCAGTGTGCTAGGTTTAAATCAAAACATTAGCCAAACATGGACCACACCCCATATGCAAGTCCACGCTCGGATCTTAGTCCTCGGCAGAACTGAAGTCCTAGTTGAAACTGCCGTGTTCAAATCAAAATGAAAAACGCGAACCACACCACATACGTAAGTCCATGCTGGGATGATAGTCCCTTGTCAAACTGAAGTCCCAGTTCAAACCGCAAGGTTTAAATCAAAACATACGCAAAACCTAAACCACATCTCATATGCACGTCCATGCTCAATCTTACTTTCCCCTTAACAAATTCATTTATACGACCGCGGTCGTGTTTATGACTCTGACTTGACTCTGTCATTTGTGTTTCTTCTACCTTCTTCACATGGTACACAGCATGCACATGCGGAGAAAGCCTGGGCATAATGCCACTGCATTGGACATACATCTATAGACCTCCTGAAAGAGGCATATGTTCCCAATACACTGTAAAACTGTGTTAAATTAACAAAATAGTGTGTTTTCTGAGTGATTTCGGTGTAACGGTGTATTGTAGATGTATTGACACTAACATTTCTCCTCTGCTGATACACCACAGAAAATTTATGTAGGAAACCGCTGGTAGCAGACGACAGGCGAAATTGATTACCAAGTGGATACAAGATACGACGTTTGTTGCATTTGTCGCGCACTGGGTGCTGCATCACGAATTGTTGAACCCCACATGAAATGGCTTTATCCAATGAGGGGTAGAAAGACGTACAGGAGAAATTTATTCTAACATTACGCCAAAATTAAAAGATTTTCCTTTCTCTTTAAAGCGTAGTAGCAAATAATCACGAGTGTAAAACGGTAACTGGATCTGATTGGTTGAGAACCGAAAGGCCAAAGGCTTATGTTATTTTACCTGGCTGTTCATGAGGTGTATCATATCACACGGTCTGACGTAGCACACTTGAGTCTGCTGAACAGTCTGACAGGTCGCGAGGTCAGAGATCATGCGCACTGACACTCCCACCCCACAGGTCACCGAGCATGGGCTCCATGCCGTCGTGTTCACTTGGCAATTTTTCCCAGGCACCCTAAACACGGAGCCAGCAAGTGACGATGGTATTTGTCCTGGAAATGAGTTCAAATATTTATTTATTTCTTGAAATAATAAATTAGACAAAAATTCCAAATCGAAGATAATCTAACACTGTAATTTTTTAACCGAAATTTTGCAGCAGAGTATAAAATACTTCTGAAAAATACGGGTTCTATGGTGGACTGATTGGACGTAAAGAGCATCAGTAGCCTTACATACACATTTTTTTCCCGAACTATTTCGTTTCTTCTTCCGTTTGACGAATCCACCGAAAGCTCTGCGTGGATAGGATTATAGGTCTGTGCGCATTTTTGTGCCGAAATACAGAACTCTGTTCGTGTTAAGTCGCAAATGTAGTTAAAAAAGACCTATGTAGAGTTCAGGCTTTGAAAAACATTTCAATCGGTTAAAAAATTCTAAAAAAATGAACTATTTTTCCCTACAAAGTGTTTAATGATTTTCCAACTGATGTATGCTAAATGTTAGTTTTTTCCTTGTAAGAATTTCTCCCTTACCTTGCACTGACGTCAGTTTTCCAATCCCTGACGACGCTGACATTATAACTTGGATTTCCTCTGGGGTTGGCTTCTCGGTCACCGCCTGACTCACAGGGTCACACATCCACTCTCTGCAACATTGACCGGGCACGGAGGTCAGCTGGGGGTGGGCACAGCTCCCCTGGGGTGGTTGTTCTTCCTGGGGGCAGAGGCTGATACACCCGTACCCACCGTTATGGCAGGTACAGAGGAGAGAGCAGTTTGGGTTGAACTGTTCACCATGTTCGTACTCGACACCATTGACACGACATGGCTTTGGGCTGCGGACTGTACGGAAATAACAACAACCACGAAGAATTAAGAATTACCAGATTTATCTCTTTATTTTGATTCTTATTTGTAATGTTGTTCTCAAGACGTTTTTTCACTTATACGATGGCGGTCAGCAGGAAAATCACAGGGCGTGGAGTGAAGAGCATCCCTTCACGAGCTACTCTTGACTTGAAGACACATCTTAACCGAGGAGAGTTAGATTTGAACACGCGATCTCATTGGTCAAGGGCCTGGCAGCCACAGTGAGCCATCATTTCAAAGAGTGAGTCGGTGAAGGCCGGGTTGGGTTATTTGTGCCTTGCCTATGCATTTACTTATGTATTCAGCTATGGCGTAACCCCGCTCTGAAGATGTTTCTACTTATACGAAATGGGTCAGTTTAATGGATGGAGGAAAGAGAAGTGCCAAGAGTATTAAAACTACTGCCCTTAGCCAGGTACCTGGGAAACCTCCTAACTTAAAGCCTTACTCGAATGGAAATCGGGCAGCAGGTGTAAGGAATCGATCTTCTGTGGGGGAACTATTGCTTTATACCAATTATCCGTCCAGACCCAGTGAGTATAGCTAATTAAACTTCCATTAATCACTTCTCATTCTTTGTATTGCGATTCCTATAGGCAACGGAATAGTTCCGTTGATTGCAAGTTGACTCAGGCGGAGATTCTGGACAACACGGAACGGAATGTAAATCAGTGATTGATGAAAGGTTAGAGCTCCATTGAACTGTATGAAATTTTGTGGTTTTTTTTCAGAACAGTCTTACATATCAGTTCCTACTTAAATACGTAAAGAATATAGCATAAATAATAAAACACAAAAAAGGCTGCACGATAATATGTAAGAGACAAGTAATTAACAGTCTTTAAGAAGGAGCGAAAATAATTTCTCGGTCCAATACAAACACTGGCATCTCAGTCACACTGTGACCACAATTGTTCAGAAAAGCATCATGTTGTTGATACTTATACGCCCTCTCCCGATTAAGCGGATTTAGATAAAAATACAACAGCTATGAAACAGATCGCCAGACGCCTTGAACGCCCTGTCCATATCTGCCAACCATGCAGAGTGCTACAATCTCTATAGAATTTAAGAGATTTTTGGAAATTTTGGGGAAAAAACTCCTGAATTTCTAATTTAAATGACAGTAATCTGCCCTGCAGGGGTATCATGTTTCGAATGAACAGTGTTTGATGAGATGATAACCTAGAACATCCTATACTGCATTATTAATACAAGGAAATGCCTACGTCTGTTTATCGTAGGAAACATGAAACACATGAAAATTTATTGACACATTGTGAATAGTAACTGGAAATCTGCGGATCGATTCAGCTTTATCCTGCTATAATTGAAAGGAAAGTCACAAAAATATGAAGTTGCCATGACAATTCCGTCCTTGTCCCAAAGACATGAAGACAAATTGCTGTGCGTGGGGATCGAACTCTTGATTTCTGTAACTTGTTAACACTTCACGCAAATTGCAACCAATGCAGGCTTGACAGTCTTTAACACTCCTGAGAAATCAAACGCTCCACTTCCAACCTTAAAAATCCTCGAATTTAAACTAATTCTTTAAAATCGCTTCTCCCTTTTCCCGAACAAATTGCACTGAGAAAAAATGTCAGTGGTAGACGAATCTTAAAAGCGGACGTATTTAAGCGCAAAAAGAAGATTGCCTAAAGACGAGCTTTTAACGCACTGCCAATGAATCGTAAATAATAAATGACGAAATTAAAGGTACGTCGAACATATTCCACAAAAAACACTGGGATTGCACCCGGAGCCAGGATTCTTCACTTCTCATTCGGTCGTGATGTAATGGAATTAGAAATCGGTTGGGTGAATTGAAGAGATGTGTTTATCTCGAACACAAACAAAAAGAAAAAAAACAACTGTTAATGGTCAATATATTACGCTGACCGCCAGTGTGATGGATTGGTCAGCCAGGGAGAAAACCCACAACTTTTAGCCACAAAATCTAAATGGCAGCGCGTACGTTGTTCGTGATTAAGCATTATAACTTTTTCAAACCTCTAAACTGTAGTGATTGTTCACGTTATTCACGGATGTAGGATGGAGTTGAGGATCTTTGATTAATGATGGATGGATTATTTAGTTTTCGTGATTTACTGAGGTTTTTTGCCTTCATATTGAAATAAAGATCTACGGTCTGATTTATACACATTTCGTCCAGAATAAAAATGGCTTAATACGGTTATTTAGAATAAATATTGATGTGCATTTACATCTGTTGCTATAGACAACGACTACCACAAAAGTCATACAATCATTTAGCAAAGAATTAAGGGAATTGGTTTCTGTCATTATTACAGTGCTCAATATGAATTATGTCCCTGATAATACATTCACTACGCCTATCACGGACGCATTTTTGCTTTGTGGTTTATCTTGGAATACTCGGACACGTTTTGTATAGACTAGAACTTTCCTCGTTGCCTGCACTACACCTGTCGATGTTGTGACAAAGAGCAGCCGGATGTGCTCGGAGGGTCTTTTAGCTGGCCTGGTATAAAGTTCTGAACGCTCAGCGGTAGAAATATGTGCGCATAACGTAGAAAAGTTCGTGAGTTATTTGTGAAGGGCTGGTGCTTTTCTCCATCCAATAACACTAACTGCCCATCTACAAGTGAAATATTCTTTGCGTACGGCGTTAAGGAATCGATCAAACAATCAATCAACGCTGCCAGCAAGCCATCAACAAAACGGACCTCATAAATACCCCTCCAATTCAGACGTGTACTAATACATTCAAAGCACACAAAAAAATCTCACCCGCCCGATTTCACTACACCATAATGTTGGCCGCCGTCGTATAAGAGAAATATTGTTGAGTACGGGGTAAAACACCGATCATATAAGCAAATAAATAAATAAGTGAATAAATAAAAACAAAATTCCTTACCCACACAAGTTCCGTTTTGTATACTTCCGTTTGTTGCTGGCACGTCGCCCATGTTGCAATAGAGGCCTTTCTTTTCGTCACATCGCAGTCGTCTGTTACAAGCCTGTCCTAGCTGGCGGGCGCAAATGTTGCAGCACCCGCAGCCATCTTGGATGACGTTGACACCCTGGCCACATTTCAGTATGTGAATATCGCAGAAACAGGGAAACGTACAAGCACCATCGGCCTGAAATATAATAGAATAAATGAACGTGCTTTTCCTTCTAAAAAATCGAATTAGGACAATATTGAAGCCTTTTTCTCGAATTCATTTATGTCATTTATTTGGCAAAATTTAAATATCATGAACATTTTGGTGAACAACCTATTTAAACACATGACGTGTGTAAGCACTAAGGTATTAACTCGATTTATCAATCTTTTTTATTTGATTGGTGTTTTACGGCAATCAAGGACATTTCGCTTATACGACGATGGCCAGCGTTATGGTGGGAGGAAACCGGGCAGAACCCGGGGTAAACAGGTTGCTGGCGGACATGCCTAGCTACGGCCAGAGAGGAAGCCAGTATGAGTTTGACTTGAACTCACAGCGACCGCATTGGTGAGAAGCACTGGGTCATTACGCCGCGTTCGCGCGCTATTCTCCTTGGCCACGCAGCCTCCCGTCTAAACTTCTAAACACGTCTTCTGTGAATATAGAAGCAACTGAACACGTTCAAGGATAGTCTATCACCTAAATATGTATGTGATATTGTTTAATACCGTACTCAAGAATTCTCTTCCAAAACTGCAGTGATGCTGATCGCAGTTTATTTGACATCACTGATCAAGAACCATGTCGTGAGGATATATCAGTCTGAACATTTGGTCTCCAGTCATTGGGACGCGTAATGTCAAATACATTTTGTCAGCGTGTATATATGCATACATAGTTGTCACGTGCGAACTGTCATAAGTTTTCGCGCACGCCAAAACTGGCGACCCTACCCCCGATATGTTATTGCAAGGGCTGATTTACTGGCGTTTGAATTATGAGTATCATAGAGCGGGAGATGGATCAACGCGATATTAATATCGGAGAAGATATCACAGAGATTTATGGCCCTTTTATTTTTCCTGCAAAGTGTCAGTAGGCCAAATTTCCCTCTCATTCCGTAACTAGATAGACACAGCAGATGAAAGAATCCTGTCTAATAAAACAGATTTGCTCGACGCCATAATCCGGCGTTGGACGAATATTTCAAGACGGTATCAGACTAAGTCCATTATTGGTAAATTGATTTGCGAGAAATTGCGATGCTGTGATATTTCTGTCAAGTAAAGGACGGCATATGAAAAAAAAATGCTTGGGAAAACATATAAACGACATATAATTGAGACACTATGGGCAATGCCGTAATTGTGTTTGCATCTCAATCTGTCTTGATTACCGATCCCAAACACTTCCATAATGAAATATTGTTAAGTTTGCTACCGGCTGCTCTGTACAGATTTTACCGCTTTTTGCCGAGTTAGTGGTGCGTTGAATTCAACGCTGGTGAAGAAACGAAGATAATTGAGTGTTTCTACTTAAACAGCACTTTGCCTCATTAAACAGCAAACAACATTTAACAGAAAGTCGTGACGGCGATGACGTCACCGTTGAAAGTTATCAGCATAAGCTAGCAGGTATATCGTTAACAAAAGTGATAAATTCGGAAAAGCTCAATGCCCAAGTCATGAGTTCGACTCCCACACTCTCGACTTTTTCACTATACCCACACCATTTACATTTAAAGGCCTGTCTATTTAAAGGAATTTTATTGCTTTTTGGTTTTCATGTAATTTGTTTTATTTTATAATAGCCATTTTTGCAGCGGCACGCTTGACGGCTGAGCCACGGGTCTTCACTGACTCATGCAATACGATCGCTTATCTGAAGTGTAAGTCTTCCATTCGTACCCATTGTTTTCTCTTAGTGAAGCCATTCATCCAGTCTGTTGCCAGTCATGAGTATAAAAAAACACCAACGACCGGAAGCCCGGTAGTCCAGTTTTACGACATCCGAGTCGGCGCTATACAGTAGCTTTAAACATTATCTTGGTGTGTTTTTTTCCTTGTTAAACCCGAAACGCCTTTCATGCCTCGCTATATATCTCTTTAGCGTCGAGCTGGTAGAAAAGCTCGTTATACAAGGGCTGTTACGAACACTGAAATGTGTACAGATTTAGGATGGTTGATGCTCGAGAGATTTTTCAGGGAAGAAATGTATTTTTTGCGACATTATTATAAGGAATGGAATGTGCAATATACTGTGTAAAAGGGCAAGAGAAGATGGGGTAAAGCAAATGAGTGTGGCAGCTTTAGAATTATCTGAGCACGCTTCGTGAAGTTGTTAAAACCGAAACGACTTTTACTCTTCGCCGTATACAAAGCAGGCAAAGTTACGACTGAGATATTGATGTCTGATTAACGTTAAACTGGGAGAAAATGCTCGTTACGCACGGGCCACTATAAGCAATGAAGTGCGCAAGTGAAACCAGATTGGCTGATTCGTGACTATTGGCCGTTGGAGGGAAAGTTTATTGGCCTTATAGGAGAGAAAACGTAAGGATTATATATCATTGAAGACAACACAGCAGTTTGACTCATTCCTGACAGTGATCTCTAATGAATTGCTATCAACATCCATGAATTTTTTACCTAATTCTACTTAAATCAGTAGTGCTGAGGGGGTATAAGTTGTTACTTCTGAAACACTTGCATGAGCAGTTAGAAAAAAAATGCTCTAGCTCAGGTATATTGACATTTATCAACTATCGCACTGCCATCGTTGCTCTGGTTTTACCCTCTATACTGTAGTCTTTCTATAGTATAGGACATGAAAGCCTAAAGGGTGATACGCAGTATTAACATCAAATCCTGGAAATTAGTTTGATATTTGTCATACATTATGTGGGAGCGGCCCATTTACATGTGATTACGACGTTTATACCTCAATTACCAGAGCACTCAAGGTGTGGGTTCAAATCCGGCTTTGGACATATAGTGAATTTCCAAATTCCTCTCTGACTAGCGATTTGGTGGAAATGCACGATAAGCAGCCAAGAGAACCCCGAACGTCCCGAAACGTTCAGATTATGAATAGAAAATTATACTGTAACTGCATTTTTAATTATAGGCTTTCTTTGCAATAATATCCATGTGTAGGGCTTGTATACACTATTACGTGTGACTGACCCAAGGCAATGTTTGTATCCAACAAGAGTAATTTCACAGAGAGTTGTAAATAGGTAACAGTAGCTGGTCCTCATGAGGTATATCCCTAGAGAAATCATTGTGCGTGAATCTGAAGTGCCTGCAACAAAATCCCTGGGAAAATCTGATTTACACGACTGACTGAATCACAGAATGACTGAAGGATCTATTGTTAGACTTACGAACCCATAGAATATGGTTGGATTGTGGATTGGTGGACTAAAGGAAGAGTTTATATGTATACGACCACGTTCAACTTACGAACTGACGGAATGTTTTACTAAGTAACTGGCCGAATACCGGAGTAACGATTCATGTCCAACACTGACTGACTGGTACTCGGACTAACAGATTGGCTGACCTTTTATCAGAGAGACTCACTGACGTATTGGAGGGGGGAGAATGCAGAAAAATCCTCTTTATTTTTCAGATGTCCTTGGACAAACTCAGCAACTGAATATCCGCTACGAGAGCAATTCCGTTTAGCTTTTATCCAAATTATTTATTGGCTGACAATTTGGCTGGCGGTAAAATCGCCTGTTGCTGACAGCAGTGACCTACTTTGCACAAAAAGGGCGTTTAGAATTTTCAGCGCGTAATGCACACACCGTGGCGAATGTGCTTTCATATTGTGATATGTGTGACAATGTCGGTCGAATTTGCCAGTAAACCGCTTTAATAAGTAACGTGCCAGTATGCATAACGAGGTAAATTATTCAATAAAGTTTCCGCTGGCTTCAATAATTAGTCGATATTCGGGACAGAATTTGCGTAGCGATTTCATGTCCATGTAATGTTGCAAATACGATGGCTGCATTACTCAGAGGCAAGCTACCAGCGAGTGATTTATTGAAATAAAATGAACATGACGTGAATGGTGTTTGTTCCCCGGTGTTTATAGTTCAAAGCGTTGCCGTTTTTGGACTTTTGTTTGGGGCACAATCGAACCTATAACATAAATCCTGTAACAGCTATAAAATGCATGTGAATAAATGAAAGAAAATCTGTCTTCTGGGACTAATTAAAAAATGAATACTGCATTTCTAATGATTCATGAGCGCTCTAAGCCATTATTTCCACAGGGAATTTTTCCTGCTATATACACTGGAAAAGAATGCGAGGGTATGCTCTCTAGAAATAATTGAGTGTCTCTGTTACTTTAAATACATTTTCACGGAGAGTGCTTAAATAACATAAAAGAGATTTAAGACTTCGAAAATGTGATAACATTGTCCACTTATTTACCGACAGCATCAGCCTGGAAAAGACCTGTTGCAATGATGACATAGCAAAGACTTGTTTTCCCTTCATGGGATTTCCCAGGCAATGAATTATTTCAGTTATAAAAGGTGGATAATGGTGATTATTTTTGTTATAATGGTGTTTGGCAGCTTTAACACACCCAAAGGAGGAAAGTTACACCACAAGCCGGAAGGGCAAGAGATGCCGTTCTGAGATTTTCTTACACGTTATCCTTTGAGAATAACCTTTTCATGGTTAGAGGAATGTAATACTGATAACAGACGTTAAATTCAAAGAAAAAAAAACTGCTCAAAAGTAAATTAAACCTAAATGACAAAAATACACTTTTGTAAAATTCGTTTAAGAATACTGCATTAAGAGTATCCGATTTTCTTATAGTCATATACACTGACACATGGTATTTGTAAGAAGGTTATTACCCCTAGGGTCGCTTTAATGATAAAACACCGGTATTGGGACAAACACGCGATCTATGTGGGACTGACATATTATTTCACAGGATGAGGTTACGGCTATTATGACCACTCTTTTACAGTGTAAACACCTATGCAGCTTGTAATTTTTTGAAAAGTTTATAACAGAGCTGCTGTCTCAACATCGCAAGCCCCCTTGTGTGCTTGGTCCGCGGAAATCGGGATTAGTAGCATGATGAAAGTTTCGTTGTTAAGGAATATGTTGTGGCTCCAGGCAACGTTCTGTGAAGGGTACTAGACTTGCCTAGTGTCGGCAATCATGGTGTGTTATAGTCGTAGATCCATGTCAGGTAGGAGTCTGTGATCCGGAAGGAGGCAGAGATTAGCTTCGGGTTCCTCGTACACCAGACTCTAATAATCTCTCAAATGTCTCTAGAACGACCGATGGCTTCTAGCGCTTTACATCTAGACAACTAAAGTACTGGCCACCCAAGTGTGAAGAATTATATGCCAGCTATGTATAGCAAGCCGTGTGAGTAAGATTTCAGTTATTGATTTATTGATTTAATTAATGTCAAACCTTTCTCCAATTTTTCTTCACTTTTGCGTCGGTGTAGAGGTTGAGGGGTGGAGTAAACCTTGGCAAACAAACGACCTTCACTAGGCATCTGAAAACCTCTTGACCTAAATAGGAGATGTATAGCCAAGAGCTGGGTTCGAACCGGGGACGTAATTGGTAGAGGTAGAAACCCATGAACAGGTGGCTGGTAGATAGTGACTCATTAAGACTTCGTTTGACGTTCCTGTAACCGTTGTAGATGAACGCACAAGAGTAACATAACGTGAGTTACAAGCTTTGTCCACTGTCCATTGTAGGCGGATTCGTTTCCGGGACAAATGTTCCCACTCACGGTATACACACGAAACTCCTCTGCGGTTGCTGTGATAGCAGTTTTTCTTCTAGTCAAATGAATGTAGGATTAACGAATAATATCAATAACTCATTATTTAACAGAATACAGCAATGGAATAAAATAAAACCTACATAAATCCTAGTCTGCAGTATTGACAACCCAGCATTGTTCAATACAGTAACAATCACAGTATCTGACTTCGTTCATCGAGCTATTGCTCTGACAGTTCGTCCTAGCCAGAGTCTCAACGAGGACACTTCATTTCGCTCTGTCCGGATGGCTACGTTATTGTTAGGGGTATTCAGCACCAGGCCCGACGTCCGAGCAAAGATGTAGATTCGCCACTGGGCGTGGAGTGCCCACTTTGGCGTCGGCTATGGCGCCGTCGGTCCCCTCATCGAGGCAACCCTCACAACGCTTCACGTCCCTCTTACTTAGCCAATGACACCCACTTCCTGTCACGAGAAATGTTCCCACCAGGCACCTCCAGACTCTTCAGGTTCCGCAACCAATGTGAATAGGAACTACTCCGATTTGGGGGAAAAGTTGAATCTTCAAAGTGAGCTTCCATCAAATCCTGTTCGCTGTTATGGATGTTTGCCGATTACCCCGTATGGCGCCCAAGTCCAATAAACCATACGGACGGTTTCGCTGAGGGCTAATCGCAAACAAAGTCCTCAAGTGTACATACATTCATAGTGAAAGGGTGATTTGGGGTTTGAACATTTTTTTTTTGAAGATAACATCTTGGCATCTGCCCACTTTGGGAAATCGTCATTAAAGGCTTCTTCAAAGGATCTAGAGAATCCATAGAATTTCGCTACGAAAAAAACAAGGATCATTTCTTAAACAGCAAACAGTCAATGAGATGAAAAAAAAAACGAAAAAAAAAACGTCGAGGCATTCAAAGAGTTCATCAAGGATCTGGTGAAGAAAAAAGTCCAAGCACTAGTGAGAGTCGGAATTCCCTGACCATCAGAATGTCAACAAAAGTTAAAAAGGAATCCTTGAAAACTTCGGACATCTATGGACGCACACAGTTGTGAACATAGCTTGGAAATGACAGTAATGTTCAAAGGGAGCGAAAACACAGAACGAAGTTATGCCGAATGAAAAAAGAATAAAAAAAACTCTGTCTATTAATAATAGATAATTTAGATATTTTCACCGAATTTAATCCCGTCTAATGTTTTGATTGTATTAGGTCTTTTCCTTTTATGGAAATATTGAACTACCATGATTTAAAAAGGTGAAATTTGTTCACTTTTCCTAGTGTTGTAATCTGAACACGAAGACGCGTCACTTATTTTAAGTGCTGTATATTTTCTATCTGGTATATTTTCATCCGTCTGACCATTTTTCCCGTCCCGTGCTGCAGTGGACAATCGAATTGCAAAATATGGATAGGACGGTATCAAATGCATCTTGCCTTTGGACGAACACACAGACAGCGTTTTTGGGGCCAGAACCAGAGCAGGTGGTTCTGATCTAATGTGATTCTGACTGTGAGGATCTGTCGATAAAAACTTAGATACTACAGTCAGATACTCGAAAGTTATAGACGTTTCCCGAAGAAGGGAATATTGTACATTGTGTCAATTTTGACAAAAGGTCGCTTTTTGATGAGACTTCCCCGAGAAAAAACTGAAATGTTTTCCAAGACGTTTTCCTCTTTTCTTTGCTATAAATTTCAAACACAAAATAATGTCTAGATCGTTCATATTTCTAAAGGTGTTCACGACGTCCTTATGCATAACCATATAAAACTGAAGGACCTTCCGGTACCGCATGATTCCAATGTAAAAATATGTGAAACGCTTTCGAAAGAATATGGCCTTATCCGCTGGAAGAGAAGTCAAGGACACTTGAATAAAGACCAAGACTGTTCTCGTTAAACTGGCTTCAAACTAAGTCCATTTCATCCATCATGACAGCGATAAACCCATTAAATTTTTTTGTGTAAAATCTCGTTTCGTAAAAAAATATGACTGCGGGTGAATGTTCTAAGATATGTTGCGTTGGAATCAGCATCTAAGCTTTCTTAACTTCCGAAGAAGCCTTGCTTGCCTTGGGTTAAAGCTAATTAATTACCAAGCACGAAGATGAGGACCCCATACAAGAGTAATTCTCATACAGTCCGTTTCCCTCCTCTTTCACCAGCGGCCATGGGTTCAGCCTTACGATTTCCATCTCGCGGGTAGCGGACGCCTACTTCCGCCTACATGCTGTCTGATTGACTTTCATTTTCACAGCATTACTGTGAATCAATACCGACAATTATTTCTGACACCATTTGTTTCGTCTGTAACCGCCTCCCCCTCCTCCATTCTCTCTCTCCTCACCAACCCACTTCCTGAAATCTGTCCCCTGAAGACATAACTGTAATACGGCTGATGTTAGCATTTGGCTTCCCACACTGCACTCGCGGCTGTTCTCGCCAATACGGCTTACACAATGGATGTGCACACAGGCAGGTTCATAAATGCACGAGCTATTTCTGCAGCTGTTGAAATGCTTCAACGGATATAAGCTTTTCCTAAATCTGTACTCCACGTTCACAAGTGTGCCAATTTATACCATTTAAGAGATTTTCAACTTATCTGATTTTCTCTCTCAGCGCAAAAACATTACGTCGTTTGATAAACAAATTGTACTAAGTAAACCAAACACTGATTCAAATTATGTTTTCTTCAACCTGTCATACATAGCTGATGATCAATACCTGTCCAATCGCGACTGAAAAGAGGGACTAAAAATATAACTTTGGAGGTTTTTGGCCGCAAAGAAGTGTTCGGAACAATTATGAAAGCTCTCAAAAAATGGGAACCGGTTTTGGGATGTTCGCCTCATTGCCATTTATTCTTCAATAACGAAGAGTGTTCCTTTCTCTAACACAGTAATTCGATGTTTCTTTGTTGTTTATTTATTTTTAGCTTGATTAATGTTTTACGAAGTACTCATGAATATTTCGCTTATACCACGGTGGCAAGCATGAAAGTAGGAGTAACCGATCAGAACCCGGGGAAACCCACGACCATCCGCAGGTTGCCCCCTGTTCTTCCCACGTACGTCGATAGAGGAAACCATCTTTATCTGGACTTGAACTCACAATGACCGCATTAATGAGACTAGACACTTACAATCTACTTCTTGGCTCAAATTTTCAAATGAATTAACTTTTTTATTTGAAAGTTTAGAAATAAACTTTATTTTTATGTTTGGTATCGAACGCTATAATCCCTAAACACACCAGGGTGTTTATTAACGTTTACTGGATTGTTGTCGACCATTATAATGAGAATCTTTTCCACATGAAGTGATTTGGATCCAAGCTGTGTAGGCTATTGTTTATCCCTTAAATTACAATGGCGTTTTGTGAGGCAAACTGGCACGGCCAGGCAATAGAGCAATAATCGGTCCATCCAGACCTGAGGTTGTTATATCGGTTGTTGCACTTATCTTTGTGATTATCACGTGTTCATGGCCGCTGAAACATCGGAATCCCGATTGATCTATTTCTGACAGCGACGTCAATGCCTCGTGAAATAGATGGGTTTGACCGATAGCCCAGTTTCACACTGGGATCATATACCTAACGAAGATTCATGTGTTACCTATTCAATAGCAGAATACTAAACAGCTGAAGACACTGGTAATATACATGAACTGCCGGCAGCTTTAATCAAGTTACACATGTGATTTATTTATTTGGTGTTTTAAGTCGTGCTCATGAATATTTATGGCAGGAGAAAACCGTGCAGAGCTCGGGGGAAACCCACCATCATCCGCAAGCTGCTGGCGGACCTTCCCACGTACGGCCGGAGAAGACGCCAGCATGAGCTGGACTCACAGCTCACAGCGACCGCATTGGTGACTGGCAAGGGATCATGACGCCGCGCTGGCGAGCTAACCCCCTCGGCCACAGAGGCCTCCAGTTACACATGTGGGTGACGTTTATTACGTAAATGCGTACAAGTTAGTGATAAATCCTGAATCCCTCGTGAAATGTTTCATCCTGTGGAAAGCCCCAAAAACATGTCAGTTTCACTTCATACCGAAACACATCTGTTCTAAGCCTGATTGTAAGTGCTAAACGGTAGATGTGACATGTTTAAAGATCAAAGGCAGGACCCAGATTGCCAAAAGAAGGCAAACCTGACAAATAATATTTACTTTAGCTAAACGATGCCGAGGATTTCTTTTTCTCTGAAACCAAGGGCAGTACATTTGTGGCAAGCATTGATTATTGAGGAATTGACAATCAATAGTGGACGGAAATAAAGCGAGGACATTGATTTCTTTTGGCCTGATACAAGAGCAGCTATTTGGTCTGGTGAACTGGCAGTAACATGGCTCTTGTGACTGGCGCTCTTGATGTCTCCCGAGACGGCCAAAGTTTCATTTCCAGAGTGAAACTTTCACAGAGAACAGTTTAGCGATGCCAATTTGACATCCACTGAAAGTCGACAGTAGCCTTGCTGGAAGAAATAAGCCGCGAACTTCCGCTTGAATGTTAGACCACACATCTCTTTGTGAGCGGTATAAGATATTTTTGTCTCAGAAAGCAAATGTCATCCGCATGTTATTTACGCCCACGCCAGAAATTTGGTTTCAACGACAAAACCGCTGGAATGTCCTCTTTTGTTTTCTCTCGTTGGATACTTGGGAATATATACGGCTCCAAGAAAGCAGAGAATATCCCAGTTTCTTGAGAATATGATTTGTATAAATGCAATCAAACGTGGATTTTAGTTTAGGTATTCACGCGATATATGATGGTAATTCTCAAAACACGTCATCTCTTGCCATTTACCTAATCAAAGCAACTTAATAGATGTGCCTCATTTATACACATAATCCCTTGTATTTTTAACAGCATGAATAACACATCTTTCATGTGTGTCTTTACCGAATGCACTTTCATGATGGGTCAAAATATTTTGCTTAACTTTTTCTATCTATAAGTATGCTTAGAGCACAGCACACCGTTAAACATAACCTCACGAGCTGAATTCAATGAAACCATTTATTTCATTGCAATATAACATTCATA
Organism: Acanthopleura granulata; assembly: GCA_016165875.1. Lineage (NCBI taxonomy): Eukaryota > Metazoa > Mollusca > Polyplacophora > Chitonida > Chitonidae > Acanthopleura > Acanthopleura granulata. Next base: position 2,775,705 of record JABBOT010000015.1, on the reverse strand, counting down.
TTTATTCATAACAAAATTTTCTGCTGTTTTAGATTTAAAAAAACCCTGCGTATGGAGATTCCCACCGATGCTCTACACATCAAAGCTTATGTGGATCTTTCAAGGTTATTTGGCGTCGTGGCAGAAAACAATTCGCAATTGAAACAATTCGGCATCTTCAAATTAATTATTTTTGTTTTGCCCTACAAACATGACAACCTACCTCTTCCTTTGGCAACTTCCTGGTGTTAGTCAGCGGGAACAGATTACTTCAGGCTAATGATAGACATGTCATTTCGTTTCAGACATTTTCTGCCCACGTAACCAGGAGAAACAGTAAGTTACCCCTAACAACTGGTTTCCGACTAACATTCTAATTTAAAACAGTCTTCACGAATGTATTATTTCCAGCGTTTTTGTCTTTACACCTGGTGTCAGCTGTAACCGAAGCTTTACACGTTAATGTGAAATTACGCCTCACAATCAAAGGTCAGCTGTTTCCATTTTCCAATGAAGCCGTACTCATATGACTGATGTCACACCGTGGACTGTCTACACACTGTAGCTAACAGTTATAAGGAGGATCAGAGGCCATGCATTTGGCGAAGCCTATCAAGATTTACCTTTTATACTTATCTGGCTTCCTAATCCATAAAAAAGTGACTTATTACCTCTTAGTTATGAAACGTTATTGCTATTTGGCTATTTAGTGCGAAACGTTACTGACACGTACCTATAAATGTGTAACGTTAGAGCTACTGTAATGTGCGTGGTTAACATCATTGCGACGTTGTTGCGCAGTGGATTGTGTTATTCCCATTAGACTCTAGAGATGTAACGTCAATGTACTTGGTTATAGGTGTGTGTAGCGAAATTGTTGCTTGACTATGGGAATGTAAGATAATTGCTACTTGATTATCAGGTGTATAACATTATCATGCCATCATTGCTATTTCTCCAAGTTGGCTGTCAGTGTAATGTTATTGTTATTTGGCTATGAGTGATAAGTTTACTAATGCTTGACTGTTGTGAATGTGTGGCGTTATTGCTCTATTCGTGGCAAATACTACTCTTCCCGATACTTCAACATAATGCTTCTTTATCATGCTCCAAGTACGAATTGTAACAAAGACACATAACTACTAAAAATAAAAGTGTATATGTAGGTGAGCTTTCATGTTAATGCCTTAACTCCCGATTGGTTTCCTGAAATCAATGGTAGGTTAAGCACGAAGTAAATTATATTCGAAAATGGCTCCCAACGTTCGTGGATGTGTATCACTGGCTAAACGAGCATCGTCCAAATCGATGGAGGCACAGGCTCGTTTCATGACATTCCCTGTCGCGAATCTCTACAAAACCAGATAAATATCTACGTATTAAACAATGCCATTGCTCTGACTCTAATGTAAGCTTTGACTGGTAATATGGAGAAACATATGTGATCTGCAATACAGTCATGACGTCTGAAGCATGTTTTGTTCCCATCGCAATACTCATTCTCAGGATCAAAGCTGCTGGGATTAGCGGTATTTTTCTACAAGAGCATTTCATTTTATGCCACGTTTACACATTCAACACGTTTAGATTTGATATTTACTTTTATAATATTTTCAAACTGCTAGCCTTTCAGGAAGAAATGTTGACATCTACATGTACCACATGCTTAGGTAAAGCTGTAAAGGAGGTGATAAATACAATTTATAAACTTATAGGCGTCGAAATCGACATTCGTATAAACGCCATCAACCAGAATGGTTTTTACGGGTCAGTAATCGCAAGACCAGTTTCCAAAGCGACAAATATCACACATCGCCAAGAAAGTACAGAAAATCAAAAAAAAACAAAACAAAAACAGGACGGATTCATCCAAAGAGAAACAGTCAACAGTTCTCAGTGTTGACGAAAGGACACAATGAATGCTCTAGGCAGATGAATAAAATCAGTTTCCAAATTGTGTACCATTTTTAGTACATGGTGTCGTTTGTCAGATATATATCTTAGTTGCGCTTTGGTTGCATCTGTTTACTCGGTCGATCGAGCCTATATATAACTGGAACGGAAGATTCCGATGGTGACGTGGGATGTATACAGGAATGAACAAAGGCACCTATCGCCTTTTAAGCGCTACCGACGTTAACATCCTCATTGCTGTCCCTAACACTTCTTACGATACATAGTAATAAGTCATAAATGGTTTACTATGACAGCGGTAACACGGATGACCAGTCGACCAGCTTTTCTTTATTGGCATAAATTAAATGTTGAGCCGCTTTGAACGATATTGCTACCTATAAAATTTCCTCCATTAATAGTGTTGCGCCCACGAGTTCAGGGTTCAATCCCGGCCGTGGACAGGGTGCTTGTAGATTCTCCCGCTCTCACCGTTTTGTAGGGCAGTGGTGACTGTAAGCGACCGGCTACATTCGTGCGACCATTTGCGCAGTCTAAAGTTCTTTGAAGACTACTTCCCTTCCATCTGTACGGTGTGCTTATCCACAAATCACGTATGGAGAAATCCATCAGTAACTTCAACGAGGTCAGCCGTATACGGCTGTCACTTCGGTTTCCTTCATAAACAAAATGGCCTGCCATAGTATAAGTGAAACCACTTCACTATGGTGGTAAAGACTTTATAAGTGCAGAATCTTCGGCATTTCCCCGACTCATGCGCTGTTACCAGGAAGTCAACGTTAGTTCTCATTTTACTTTTACCACCTAGCAACACTTATTGACTTCGCATGCCAAATTATTCCTGGAATTTTCCGTCATCTCTTATGAAACCTCCAAATAGACATTCCGTGCAAAAGCTGGAATCGGAATTAGCTCAACTAAAATTATGACAATTTGGGGCAATCAGAAGCAGCTAGGGCGCTAGCTTTATGAAAGAAAGTGTTTAGAAAATAAACATATTTCCAAGCATACCTACGTCGGCATGTAGGCTGAAACAAACCAATTGCGTCTCTTGAAACAAACAAACAAAAAAAAAATAACAATTCTTGAAATTCCGAAATTACTACAACACAGTCACTACGGTTTCTGCCGTTAAGTTTTAGATTTAACTAAGTGTATGCAAGATAAGGCGAGTTGCTTTTAAAATTCCTAATGTTACTTCGTTATTATATCACTGGACAGTAGGCCTTACATTATCCCCCTTTCCTCCTTTGATTCATTCTTTCGTTTATAATATATCGGGCTGTCGTTGGCGAAACTCTTCATGACATCGTATACGTGAATACTGTACATTTTTTTTGTCACAGGAAACATTATCCGCTCGTTTATTTCCACCCAACCCCTCAATTCGCGAAGTATGGACAAGCAAGTCACGGTGGTCTAATGTGATAACCGATTATCAACCCAAAAGAAAACAAAAAGCACCGTCAATCAAGTGTGCGGAACGACCTGGTCACGTACTGAAGTGTTAACCTCCCTTTGTTAGGTCTAAGCACTCTGTTATCTTGGAGCTAACAGACATCTTGTTCCCGAACATTTCCCTTGAATCGACTGCTAACCTTAAAAGCGCTATCATACACTTCAGTCATTCGATGGATCGCCCTAGCTACGATAACAGCCGTTCTATTGTCGATCTCAGTTAAGCCGCTAAAGTGCTGGGCTGTTTCAACGCGTTTAACCTGTCGATTCTTCCACGCAGATATCGCCTGAACACAGTGGCAATTTTCGAACACCATCCAGACAGAGTCTCCCATTCTCCCTGACCGAAAATAAACACCGAGCATTAAGTAAACATCGATTTCAGAAACAAAGAGTGGAGTTTAAAGATTAAGCCCTCCAAGTCTCTTTGCTGACACTGACCTACATTCGGTCTGAATTTCCGATCTGGAATTGAAGGTTCTCAGAAAGCATTATCATCCAATCAAAATCTCTTTTCCCATTAACGTCTTTAAACACTTGACGTCATCCCATTTCCTTTGTTTGCTCATCTGACAGCCAGAAATACGTGCACATATTAGAGCGTCCAGGCAGCCATGGAAAAATCAGGAAGCCAATAATCCTGAATAAGTTTTTTTTATGTTTTGTTCAGTTTGTCTTTGTAAACGATTTGATTGACCCCAAAAATAAAGTGGAAAACATAGCATTTCTGTCCTTGATATTTCATTCATTTTTTTTTATCAAATTAGAGCATGTTTATGAGCTCCTTTTATTGTATTTTGTTTCGTACTGGTTGAGATAAATTTGCAAGTTTAAAATCAATCATTGTCCCAATTTTTTTTTCACCACTGACAAAGATCGGTAGCCCTAGAGTCATCTACTATAACCTGATCTCAATGGGTAGTCACACAATAACAAGTTTAGGATTTGGACCTTTCTACTCACCGGTTTTTGAACCCGGATGAGAAATGGAATATCCCAATATGCTATTCCACATAAAGGGTATCTCTTAGCCGATTAGACGTCGCAATAACAATTCTCGTGCACCAGTCGTCAATAGTAATGAACGTTCTAGATCAGTATTCGTAAAACCAGAATCCAGAACACAATTTCAACGCGTATCTGGTTCTCTGCTGTAAATGTTTGCGTGTGTGACGGAAGAACAATTGTTCCACATTATTCTCCATATTTCCAACTACATTTAATTTTTCTTCACTTTAAATAAACATAAACTTGTGCAAAAATTTGTTATTAATTCATATTTTTCGTTCCATAAGAAACATAAAGGAATTCGAAGGGAAACATTGGTGAAATTTGACGAAAACTGAAAATGAAATGTAACCCAAGACAGACAATTTATTTATTTATCTGATTGTTGTTTTAGGCCATACTGAGGAATTTTCCCCTCATACTATGGCGGTCAGTTTTGGGGATACGTGGAACTACAACGTCCCGGTTAGTCACTAACTGACTGTTGACAAAGGATTGTTGAACTTTCTAACGAGTGACATACCGATAGGCACAACATATAAGGGCCCTCCGTGACTCAGTCGGTTAGCCCGCTGGCCCCGCGCAATGAGCCTCCCACGATTGCGGTCGCTGTGAGTCCGTCCAGCTCATGCTGGCTTCCTCTCCGGCCGTGCATGGGAAGGTTTGCCAGCAACCTGCCGATGGTCGTGGGTTTCAACCGGTTTCCTCCCACCATAATGCTGGCCGCCGGCGTGTAAGTCAAATATTCTTGAGTACGGCGTAAAACACCATGAAATAAATAAATAAACAAGTAAATAAATGCACACCATATATCAAGAACACAAGTCGTATTCACCGAGACCTGATGAACAGTGAGAGCGAGGTAAGACTGAACCGGTGAACTTCGTGTGTGCAACACAGACAGAATTACAAGTACAAAAACACCACTGGGGCGCCCTGCTAGAGAGAAAGCAGAGCTTTTGTTACACGACACGGAAGTCTTCTCGACTATCGGGCCGTTCGGGGCAGATCTAATTTCCCAAGAGTGAGTATAGTGTCACCAGAGAACATGCTCAATATAAACATACTAAAAATGGACATGTATCTGTCAATCGGTAGTGAAACAGGTCAGTTTGTACACGTGATCCTTGTATGACGTGTGCATTGTGTCCCCGAGGGCATCCCACTGAATCTTGTTAGTGGATGAAATAGTTCACAGCTGCGCATATCCCTGGTGTAAGTATACACGATATATGCCTTTACAAGAGGGCCTTGGGGACCTTCTAATAGTATCGTGATACACATACCCTGTAACAGTGTGCGTTCTCATAGTTGTATAGTGTAAAGTAAAGAGAAATAATGATCTGTAAAAACAGTGGAGTATTTCAGAGATACGATGGCGTGATAGACGGTGAAAATGACAATTCATTATTATTAATAATGATGGAAGGTATTTCAGTAATAAAATTAAGAACAATTCCCTTGAGAGGGAAAAAAACTGCCAGTGATCAGACTAGGACCAGAGTATAATTTTTTTTGTGCAGTATGACGGCGTTTCAGAATTTCTCATATGACTGTTATCAACCGCATATGGATATATGGATGCATTGTAGTTATTATGCTGAGAAACGTACAATGTACATAATAAAATATGACTTGAATTTCAAGAAAAATTGTTTACACAGAGAAGTCTTGTCAACAGTTTCACTACATAAATCAAACCATTGTTAGGTTCGGAATACTAACACATCAGTAATTTATTACTGATGGGACACGAATTTATTGAAGAAAAAAGAAACACACGCTTTTGTGAAAATCTGTTTCCTTTTCATGATAGCTGTAGACATGTATGTGTGAATCCCTTAACAACTGATGCTTAAAGAAAAAGGAATCCTCAAGAATTAGAGTGGTAACCAGAAGGTTCTTGGTCGAGTCTAAGGAGAAACGAGAAACCTTTTGTTCTTTTGTGGCATAATACCTGAGGTTGGCCATTCGCATTTTAGAGGCAACAGAAGAAAACAAAGTGATTTTATTTTACAGGTAGCTTGGGAGAATGTTTTATGAACTAACGCAGTTCCTTCTTTGCTTTCGAAGGGCTCTGTATAAAACAGTTCCAATGGACAAAATCAGTTTGATCCTGACTCATTTGTTTATTTATTTGATTGACGTTTTGCACCCTACTCAGTATTTCACTTACATGGCGGAGAGGAAACCGGCGAGAGCCCGGGGGAAACCCACGGCCGTCCTCATGTTGTTGGCAGATCTTCTCATGTACCACCGGATGATTTTGCTGCTTGCTAATGCATGTGTACAGGTAATGTGTGGTGACAGCATTCGACAACTACATGTAAACGGACACGGTATCGATGTCAAAAACTAATATAAAAAGAAGCACAAAACTTTGTCGCGTAATTACGATTAAACGCCGCACAGACAGCACTTTTAGTCATATGGTGATTTCGAAGGGCCTAAGAAAATATTATACATCGTTTTTTAAAGGTAATGAATAACACGAGGATTATAATTCAAATAATACTGCACATATTTCATCTCTGTTCTGTTTGCAAGAAGAGAGACGATAGCGCCAGCACCGAATTAACCAGATGCCAGATAATATGTACTAGTGGTGAAAGGTTTGAAATTTTACATGAAACTTATTTATCTGATTTATTTATCTGATTGTCGTTTGACACACTCAAACATTCGTCTCTCTTGATCTGATTAAAGAAAAAAGAACAAAAAGAATAAAGATTTGTCTTACTCACCGATTTGTGGCTTTTAGGCTGCTGTTGATGGTGGAGTCTGTAGAAGACACAGCTATAGCACGGTGCGTGAATTTGGTCCTGTGACGTCACAGAATCGCTGATTGCAATTAATAGGTACAAAACAGGAACAATAAAAATGATGACGCATCGACGGTAATCCATCCTGAAAAGAATTTCTCCACCTGTTGACTGAAACTTGATTTAATTTTTCGGAAAGAAGAAGTGATATCCGTATTTCGCTGATTGAATTTACCTAATTTCAAGGAATCCGTAAAATCTTAAAATTGAGCCAAAATAGAGTGAAACCAAAATCCCGTCCGTTGGTCTCTGCTCCGACGGTTAGGTAGAATTAAACGTTGTACGTTGGCTGATTTTCTTCTCTTTTTTCTGATAGCTGCTGTCACCCTAAAAATATCCAATTGCTAAAACAGACGATTCATTTCGCACTTCCCGGACGATTCTTTTACCAACGGTGTCCAGTTTCCTTCAAATTGACAACTGTGTCATTCACAGTTGCTGGCTAGGCAATATACCTTGTTCCATAGGAAGCTAACCACAAAAGTGCCAATTTTCAGTCGCTCAGTAACTCTGTCAAGGAAACGAACAAGCGGTGCTCATATAGCACAATCTGGTCCCAAATGATTTCAACAAATGTCAAACTGTTGGACAATGCATTTGTCGCTGTGAGTTTTCTTGTCTTCCCGACACGTTACTATATGTATATGTTGTAGGTCAGGTCCGCAAATTTACCCAGTGGGATCCACAGTTAATGGCTGTAAATAGCAAACTGTCACATTCATAGAGTGTTGTAGTCTACCCGTAGTTAAGTCGATAATGCTATCATTGGGAGCCTGGAGAGATTTGCTAGAACGGTTTCGCTTTAAAGGGAGCCATAAACAATCGTCCGCCCACCTATGTAAAGCGCAGGTGAAAAAAGACTTGTCTCGTCTTATCTCGCGGGAGAAAACGTGATGAAAAGTCACAAATGTCTGCTAAATGTTTTCAAGGTAATTCCACGCGAAGAAGAAGGAAAAAATACTTTTGCAGTGGTTAAGTGGTCCCTTAGGGCGCACTGGAGGTCTGGTCACAAGTGGAAGAACGAAGTACAGGCTTACGTTCTGTTCCTCGAAGTATTGCGCATACCGGCATGGCTGAGCGCGGTAACCTTTGATGTTTTAATGCCGCAGCCTACCTGGGGCATTACATGCCGATGGAACCTTACGTTCTATTATTGACACGACAGATTCCGCTGGATGCTTTTGTAAAAATCGTTCCACGTCAATAGAATTCTCCACGGCGTGCTCATACATCCAAATGGACTTGTCTCGGCAAAACCTTTTATACGCGAGCTGGGCGAGGCCTCCTGAGCGTCAGTTCGTCGCTGCGCAGTTTGGTAATTGGCCAGTGTTCCTCGCTCATTGTATAACCCCTCACCGACGGTCTCTGGCATTGACTTGTTAATGTTCGGGTCCTTCCATCTGTTCTACAAACACACGTGCAAAGACCGTCCAGTAACAATGTTCCCTGGCAGCTTACCCAGTGGCCTCAGCGATACGCTTTACTTAGCGTTCCCATACACAGGCGGATGTAGAGAATCGATACATACGGTAACCACGCTTCTATTAACACGCTAATACATACGTATCGACGGGCCGTCCCTGGCCTCCGGGGAACAAGTACCTTTTGTCGCGCAGTAATCCCGGCCTACCCTCCCCGTCCTCCTTTCCAGAGCTGACCGATGCTCACACCGCGGTAGGGTCTTCACGACCGTTCTTATCTGTCCGATGACATCTAACCTTGCAATGTTCATCCCCGGATTTTTCATTAGAGGGAAGTAATACTGGCACATCGGAAGTTCGGTGGTTGGCCGCACTGGATAAATTTGTTTTCAGAGCTGCTCAGGGCGAATACAAGTACAATGACCCGGGGTTAACTCCAGTCAATCAACTCCACACGCTACAGGTTCTCTAGTAATTAAAATGTATAAAGGGAGCCCTCGTTGGCCAGTCGGCCTACAGCGGTATTCTCACCTCAAAATTGTCAGCCACTGATGATCCACGTCATATTGAATGAAATCCAAGACTCAGGATCAGGAAGCTGTCTTAGACGTTAGACAGACTTAGTCTTCACTTCCAAACAGTTTACTGCTTTTGATGTACTTACCTTAGGAATTTTTATTTCAGTACTTATGGTTACCTTAGATGTTCTACAAAAATTGAAAATTAGATCTTAAGTTTACATATCAGTTCAGGATTTATATCACAAGCTATGAGTTACCTAGCCAGCAACTCTGATTTAAGTCTAAGACAGTTTCTTACGAATCTGTTTGAAATATGAGTCCGACTTCGTCTTAACTTCTTCAGTCTCCAGGAAAAAAGACCTACTGGTTCAAACCCATCCTTACAGACTGATTATGTGGATTAGCCTTAATCCATGTGCATGTCTTGAGACACACATGGAAAAGTTCGTCAGTAATTTGCCAATGGTCGATGATTTACTCCGAGCAATTTGGTTAGTTCTACTCATAAGCTGATCACATTCTTCTCCTTTGCGCCATATTGATTGTGAAAAACACACAAGCATGGCTTTTTTAAACAATCACGTGAATAAATAAATAAACAAACAAACAAACATACCAGTGGTCAACCAGAGTGGACATGCTACATGTTGGTCAGTAATAACAATCTCAGTTTCCAAAACAACGTTCAACACTGACCACTAAGGAACTAAGTACTATGGTATATAAGTTGGGACGAAGTCGTGTACAGACCAGCAGACAAAAAAGTGGGTTTTCTGCGTCGGTAAACAGGACAGCGGCCTTACATGAATAATTGATTCAAATGGATCTTTCTTGGCAAATATTGAGAGAGACGAACAGCGTTCAGGATGTCACAGTCACAGTTGTATCTAATTGAGCGTGACCCGGGGCTAGGAGATACGCAAGCATCTGTGTCCATTACGCATCCTCGTCCATTATAATAAGATGATGTCTTTACATCTCCCGTTGCAATCAACGCGCGACTGAGATACCTATATTTGTATTCAATCTGGAAATTATGGGTTTTGAAATTTGAATAATTTCAATGTTTTCAAAGAAAACTGATTTGACTGTTTTCCTTTACACCTTGCAAGTTTTATTTAATATTTACAATTGACTTCTTCCGTATTCCTTTAAGAACTCTTTTAGCTGGTTTTGGCTTGCTGTTTTGGACTTGGAATCCTCCGTCGTGCTTTACGGGTGGCGTATGATTGTCGAACTCGACGCTTAGGTTGTTGAACATATCGGTGACAACGGTTATCTGTCACATTTGTTAACTTAGACATGACTATTGATTCCGACATCAATTAGATCCCGGAAATTACCATTACAGTGTAAAGAATCCAAAATTTTAATTTAGCACACTTTGGATGAACGAGTAGACCGCTTTTATTTTTCAGGTTATTGGAGCCCCTTGCGAATAAGTCGAATAAGTTATGGACCAATTGTGTTTATTTATTTACTTTTTTGGTTTAATTCATCTCGAAACTTAACAATGTTTTACTATATACGATAGCTGTCAGTTTTATGGGTGGAGGAACCAGCAATGCTTGGGGTGAACCATCGACGTTTAGCATGTTACTGAGGAACTTTTCCATTGTGTGACACTCAGATATGCACACCCCATTGATGGTGCCTAATTGATTCTTCAAGGATCGTTCAACCGCGCGAACCGCCAAGCTTCTCATCTGGGCCCGAGGAACAAGAGGGACTGGGAAATCCCCACAAATTCATTGTCCAAGGTTGAGGCTGAACCCAGGTGCCTAGTGTGTCCGCACGGTTTGAACACTAGCATTTCAACTGTTCCTCCACGACTCGCTACACGGTCAATGATGTGATCATTCCTATAACGATTGTGTATCCCTCGACCCCTGCTTCCTCCACGTTCATGAATAAAACTGTAAAGTTCAACACCAGCACGTAAATTCAAAAGAATGAAATTAGGAAACAAATGTAAACCAATTTATTTATTGAAAGAATGGATTTAATTTAATGAATCAATTTAATGAAAACAGCCATAGGAAGATGTGTGAATGGAAACAGGAAGATGTGTGAATGGATGGAGTTATGTTAAAAACGTGAATTACAAAAAAAAATTATTACACCATGTCTTTTGTTTATAAGACTGTCGGCTTTTTTCTGGGCTTTACACTTCACATTTTCGAAAGCGGTCTAGCGCCATTGCAGTGTGTAATTTGAAGCCAATCATGGGTTGATTGATCGAAGAAAACACCGCAGTCTGGCTTTCCCGCTTTGTTCTCTGACATTTAACTGCCCTTTGCTTACATGATCTATTATCATGTCATCTTTACATGTAGTTGTCTTAGTGTCTACCACGCATCATACATCACAATCTGTGTCGTGTCGGGGATTCGGTCCGTCAATCCTGAATAATGTGGGAAATGGCCTCATGTTTCAGTTGGCGTTTATACCTGAAATAGAATGAACCGTTTTAAAATTCCCTACTGGATGAAAATCTGTTAAACTCATACAGGAGTAACTTCATTCACAACAAATGAGCTTTTGCTTTCTACCTGGCTACGGAGAGAATACAAGACTATGGGAATCAGCCTCGTATGCATAAACTGAACAAACATATAAATAAAGAGTTTTTCATTGCATTTTTTAAATTAGTACTGTCTTCATAAGAAGAATACACAAACACATCCGTTTTCATCTGCAAAAAGCAGTTCTCAGAGAAAGAGGCGTTGTTGCTGTTGTTGTTGGGAGATGTGTAAACTGCGCATGTGTCCCAGCCTGTAACAGCATATCAATAATTTTGTCTTGTTTCTGAATAATAACGCCCATGTGCAGGTACAAAAGCCAAACTGTTACCTTGTGTACATGTAATTTAGTCAAGAGTGTCTAGGGATCATAGCCATTGTCAAATCATTTTGGCCTTCTCACTTGTTGGTGTTCATTTTGATCTTATGTTGCTTTGTTGTAGCATGGCCGACATTGTTTCGTCTCACAGAAACACCCAATCCAACATGTATGACGCCATCATGAGCACCAGCGCTTGGTCTATCGCTTTACGCTGAGCACCACAACGATGGCACCAGACATTACCTCTCACGTACGTCATGGTAGGACATTTAACTGACACTCGCACAAACAACACCCGACCCATCGCCTTGTGGTGAGGACAAGTGCCAATAGATTGGTAGGACCACACCTACCCCTACCTACACCGAAAGTTCGAACTCTGAAAGTCAGTCACCATATTACCAGGTACAATTTGCCAACAGACGAAGCAGTTGAATCAAATATAATACGTCCCTGTACTGAGACTAATCAACAAGCTCTTTTTTGCTGCGCATAACGTAATATTTCGGTTTCATTAACCAATTATGTATGCAAACGGCATTCATAACGTTGAGATGAATAGTTTTGGCTCTTTCCTATCTCTGCAATGCTTGCTTCTTCCTTACACGAAAGAGAACCTGAGATACGACCCCAGCCACAGAAGAATTAGCATGTGTTTGTTTAGTTTTGATCAATGCTATTTGCATCCTCCTCTTGTGTAACCTCATTAATCAAAGCTATATGCTTTTCAGCCCGAGAAAGCGTACCAGTCGAAAAGCGTGCAATGTCAATGTATAGCGTACAGTGCAACTTTGATGGTGGGGATTTGGAACAAGTATGCCACCCTCCCAAATCCTTGCTCAATGATCAACAAATGCTTTTAAGAAAAAATGAAAGCAAAGGAAAAAGAGAAAATAAATAGTAAAAGGCAAAAAGCTCGCTATTACTTTTATTTTAATTACTATTACTTTTTATTAGGCCAGTTAGTTAACCATTTGACGAAAATTTGCCTTTACAGTGAAAAGCGTGGGCCAACTTTCTGACAGGCGTTTTACTGTTAATGTTATCAAAATTTGACAAAAGTGTACATTAAAACGGGAGGAAGGCTAATAGAAACAAGTCAAGGCTAAGAGATTAATGTTCTCCTACTAAACTCCTCACTTAAATCACACAATGTCCGTGGTTGCACGTTGCTGATTGCCTAGACTGATCGCAGAATGTCTTGTTACCTAACAAGAGTGTTTTTTTTATAGTCCGCCTCGAGTAGAGACTACAAGGGTCTCGACTGGAATGGACGTTTTTTGAAGGGGCGTAACACTTAGACATGTTGTATATTAAGCTACGGCGAATTGGTAAAACTATTGCAGCGATATCAGGTTGGTTTTAGATCGACCACGCAAAGATGGAGATCCGACATGCACCTTGGTCTTTTCGACAATATAGTTTTCAAAATCGAGGATCACATCCATCACAGGTAAGTAATGATGGCAAACAATTCTAACAGCCTAAAGAGAAAAAAAGTCTTATCTCTTCAAACGTTATGGCCTACGATACGGCGCACTTGCAGTTCTAGGGATATTTTGAAGCCTGAACTAAGTATTATAAACTTTATGGACAGTTTAATAACACTTTTCACTGTGCAGACAATGATATGTAAGGAATCCCAAAGCACAAGAATTCCAAGACTTGATCTTTTGCTTAGAAGTAATAGAGCCTTATTTCAACAGTTTAAAAATACAAAACAGTATACATTATCAGTTTCAAGAATGAAAGTTTTTTTCAAGGCTGACTATTAATACTTAAACTTGAGAACTATTCTAGATTTCTGTTTCATGTTTACAGCGTATTGTTTAAGATCACTTTTTACAAAACACTTCTGACTGAAAGACTTCACCGCGCAGAGGCACTCCACATATCTCTACATCTCTCTAACAGGCCAGATCCACCCCCTGACATCTCCCCTTCCCATTTGTTTTTGAGAGGACTGGAGTCCTACAGCCATATACATTTCAGTCCATAGAGTTAGGTGTAATTTACTAAATTAGCATCGTTCGACCATCATTCAGAGAGATTAGGAGTCATCCTGTTTCCTGTCATCAAGAGCAACTATACTAGAGTTTAGATGGTATGACGATATTGATCACCCCCTGGATAAAATGACATGCCGTGCTTGGTCGTTGTGCCTGACGACGAGCCGCTTAATTAAGTCAGATCAATGATTATGTAACGTCTAGCTGCAATGTAACGCAACCCAGGACCACAAAGCTGTCACAGGCTTGACGCAAACTAAATGGGTATTTTTGCCGAGCTTAGATTTGAACGTTAGCGCTTATGTACAACTTTGCCCTAAGAATTAAAGGCAAACTTTAGTATGTAAGTAAACATTCTGTAGCTAATTCATATTTGTACCATTGTAAGTATTTTTGAAGTTTTTATTTAGCCTTGTTTAAGTGCAAGACAACTGTGTGATCCTGAAAGGTGTAATACTGTAATGGTCGTTTAATAGTTGTCATCTGGCGATTGTCTATGCAACACCAGACATCCCTTTGATATTTCATGGCATCATTTTTAGTTTCAAACAACAGGACACACAAAGTGCAAGATCAAAGCTGGGTTTGAACAGGAAATTTGTAGGTTCAGCCGCTCTCAATTCGTGTGGAGTTTGGCATATTTGGGGACAATAAGAGGTGGAATCGCTTGTTCGAGCATTTCTGCATTCCAAGATTCGATTTATGACAGTTGTCTCTTACTGTTATTATGTTTATATATACCACACGTTTTCTTCAGTAGTTTGCTAAAGGTTAGCGGTTCACACCGGCAAAGGTGCCTTCACCAGTGACAAAGGAAAACAATCTTGGAAATTATACTTTAAAAACGCAACGTGTGGTTACATCGGTATACTTAATTGGAAACCATGCAAAGTATGTAAGGAAGACCCAACCAACAGCTGGTCAGCCCAAGGCATAGGCGAAAGGACAACGTTTAAAAACATTTATTTCCTGATCAATCTCACTTTTCTCTCATGCCGTTCTCAAGAATACTTCACTTACACAACGGTGGCCAGTATGATGGTGGAAAGGTCCCGGGCACAACCTGGGGGAAATCGACGACTAACCACACGTTGATGGCAGAACTTCTTAAGTACGACCAGGGAGAAAGCAAGCATGGCCCGGAGCAAGTGTCACCAAGCCATTTTGGTTCAAAGCCCCAAATTTTAATCTTTATAAGAAAAAAATCTTTCATGCTGGATGCTCAAGCTTGGCTGAAATTGCTCTATCACAGCATAAAATCAGCAGTCAAAACTTCGCCGATGTGATGTGTGTATTTCACAGTTTAATTTTCATTACAGTTTTAGGCTAAAGCTCAAAATCTCTTCGTGAAACAAGCCCCGGGAGTGGACCTCACACCGACCGCATTGATGACTGGCTCATTTCAGTTAATGTGCTGCACGCTAGCGAGTGAACTATTCCGAAGGAGAAACACGATGCTTTTGTCTTTCATTCTGGCTGCTGATAATGTTTAATTTGTTGAAATTGGAACCTCCCTTATCCATCGTTTCAAATTTAGTCAAATAAAAAATCACGTGCAAGATTATTCTCTACAATAACATCCATAAAAATGAACACAAGCCGGGATTACACCACAGGTATAAACTCAACGCACCAGTAACCCAGGTCGAATATGTACTATTTACAGCAGTGCTTTTATTGTAATATAAATTTCATGCTAAACACGAAAGCTCTGAAACCCGTTTGGTTTCATAGATCGACCTGCCATATTTCTCCTGCTCCATGGCAACCGTATAATCAGTAGATATAACCACTATTTCGGGCTTATTTTGCACGCGGTTAAATTCAGAACTGTAATCAATAAAGTCATCGGAACTTAAGTAATCGATTGGTGGTTTCACAAGTATTTGTGTACCACCCCTGTCCTATATCTACAGAGCACAGATATCGGTTCCCGTGGCGTTTTTAAGAATTTGTAAAAACTTAATTACAGCCGCGAATCGGGAGATGTCGACAAGGTTCCTGTGACTCATTAACTTCTAATAACCAATTTGAATGATTATCCTGAAACAGTTTTATTAAAACCTTGTCCGCAGAGGGCCGTTTTACAAACACAATGTAAGTTAGATCAAACGTAAATGCCATGACGACACATCCTGTAGAGTTAGTCGCCACGATAGTTCGACGAAATGTCACACCCTCCTCGTAACACGGGTCCCACGGTGTATTAAACCTGCTTTTTAACATTCTCAGGGCAATGCTCTCTTAGTGAAGTTCTGCGATGTCTGGTAGGTGCGCGAGAAAAGCGTTTACCGTTGTTTCGAGACAGAATGTCTGGTCCATATTACCGTACGACTTGTAGAAATAGTCAAAATGGAGTTACGCTTTCGTTCATACAAAAATGCATTTCCTGGAAACACACGATTATATCAATTGTGTACGAGGTTTCGCACGCTTTGCCAGGTATCTTAACATGCAAAATGATATGAATGAATGATTATGGCTTAACACCACACTGGCAATGGCTCTGCCATATCATGACGACAAAGATGATATGAAAATCCACTCTAGATGGAGTTATACAGGAACAGAGTGCAAAAGACGAAATATAGCCATGCCTGGTTACAACTAGAAGTATAACGAAGCGATCGTATAGGAATGGAGTAGGCAAGACGAGTTCCTTTTCGTACGTGTGTGTTTCATAACAAAAGTTTATCAAGACTTTTACTTTACGATGGCATCGCAAAGATTCGTAAAAAGCCTTGCAAATTAGTGCCGCCCTTTTTAACGAGAGTCAGAAATTCAGCGCATCAGAGAGACATGATACGTGCAAACAGGCGATTAATATAGTACATGGTTCTATACGCAACCTGTCTTCAGTGGATATGAGTTCATCACAGCCTTGTAAAATTGCTTCATAACGCTAGACTCTGTCTAGTCTTGCAAGTAAACAGGAAGAACTGTAGTATCATCCCAGAGCCCGATTTAACATGAAAGGGCTAATTAATACACAGTACAAAGACAGACGGCTTGCCATTCAGATAGGAAAGGCGACAGCCGTTTTACCAATAACGGAAAATGTTTATATGCAATAAACCGCTGCAGACACGCGGTCTGTAGTGTTCATAATCTCCCGCTTCCATCTCTACAGCTATCACAAGGAAACAAGCCGAACTCCGCATCAGTCCATACAAAATGTTGGGATATATTTAACTTGTCCAGCAGTGTGCAGTTAACCATTCTGCCACTGTTTAAAAGCCAGTTGCTGTCTTCTCTAGTCCAAGGTACAAATTCACAGAAATACCCGAAAACAATTGCACATAAATTTCTTCAACCAAAGATTTGGTATCAAAATGCTTTAAATCCGACACGGAATGGGTAAGAATGTGCTTTTAAAACAAGTCTGCCGACGATATTTACTCTTCTTTTCTTTCCTGCAATAGCCCAGAATCGGCTTTTTTAGGTGGGAAATGTTGGGCAGTCACGCCGATTTTATGATTTCAGAAGTCGATGCCCGGGACAAAATGTTGATTTTTCAATATCCAAACATTTCAGTTTAATGCTTGTCTTCTGATATCTCTTTAATCGCAAAACAGGCACAATTGTATTTCTGAGGGCCTACGAAACTACTGTCTGTATGCATGCCATGTAACAAGCAGAGGTAAATAAACTTGTGTAAATACCAGAGACAAATGCACGTTTAGACCGACTGTACATCGGCTGAGGGAACAGCGATCCCGTACTTCTTCTAAGTTTTCGAATAGATATTAACACAACTACGATGATTTTTTTACGGAGAAGCAATGATTTCGGATATGTTGTTTATTGGATGAGTTAAACCATGTGAGAAAAAAAAATTGTGTATTTCTATACAATTATATGCATTTGGGCAACAAGAGTAGAGCAGGTGTTCCCAATATAAGAAGAATAAAAGTAAATGTCGAAAATTTACAAAGGACATTTTAAGCTCTCTCTTTAATCGCAACACACCCACAATTGATCTTGTGTCGAATCGTTCCCATTTGCATTCGGCTTTGCCACGCAAATAAAGGAGTTTAAATGTCTACCCTACGATCTAACACGGTCAAGCTGGTGCGAAGCTACATTCGAGTATAAATCAGTTTAACATAAGACTGTGCGATGAGGGAGATGTATGCAAAAGGTTTGCAAAAGCGTGCAACGAATTGGCCCATATCAAAAGGTTTACAAAAGCGTGCAACGAATTTGCCCATATCAAAACAATGCTTGATGACTAATGTCTTTTGTCATTCACCAACATCATATGCTGGAGACACAAAGGACCTTAAACCAGCCAGTTAATGAAGGAGCCAACTAGACCTTCCCTCCGGCCAGCCCTGAACGCAGGAGGCATCTCGAGGAAGCAGAACTGTGGTATTTAGTTAACTGACCCGTGCACCCGGGCACTGACGGTCCGTGCATTGTTAGGATGCGTGACGGTTTTGCTCGCCGCTCTACTCAGCGTGAGCTCGTTGGCGGCAAATAAGCTAGGTATTAACACGACGATCTGTCTTGTGCGAATTGATAAGGGAAAAACACTCAACACTGGAAGCTACTTAGCAAGAACACATCGGTGTTCACGGTCCGTCATGCGATGTCAAATCACCTGTCACAACTACAACTTTGGGATTATAGTCTGGTGTCCGATCACAGCTGACTGGTACTTGTATACAGTCTGCAGCCGGAATGATGCTGGGGATAAACTCAAAGTATCTGTGTATCAGAAATGGATTATATCTATTTAGTCTGCCTGACGCAAAACAGTTATTCTTAGCTGTTTCGGAAAGATGAACGCATCCCCATTTACAATACATTCATGATTCAAAATCCAATCGAAACACCGATATTATCTGCCCCCTTAGATGACGGGACGTATGTCGTGGATAATAATATACCAAAGGATTCGCCTTGCAGCATTTTTTTTAGATCATGTGTATTGTGTACTGATTCCAATCAACGTCATGGGTTTTATAGTGCAAAACTAGTGTCAAGGATAGTCCATGAAACGCCTTTACGCTAAGTTTCTGAAATATTTACAGCATGTCTTTATTGTCATGCTTTCAACAGGAACTTTTACTCAAGTTTAAAGTATATATATTCATATGCTTTCTCCAGCAGCTTTTATTCAAATCTAATTTTCATCGTCATTATCATGTTTTCAGCAGCAGTTCTTATTTAAGGCTAAATAAATTCAATTGATCTCATACACGATGCTTCGTGTTGCTATTACGACATCAGTTTTCTCTGCACTTACATGTAGGCCCTCTACGCTTTTCTTGGATACTTAATGCATTTCGCCAAACTTCTTGATCGTAAAACAAGCTTTACTTTGTGACCTCTCAAACTTTATAGCCTCGTAAAATCCCAGACGATAAAGCTAAAATGGAAAATTCGATTGGTCTGCTCGTAGCCTGCTAAGAAATCTCATCGCACAGTGCGTCTTCATGCACAGCGGAATTTCCAATCACGCGGCACGTGTAATTAAGTCCACCCCGTTAGATAGCCGCACGATATTTGTCCTGCCTCTGACCCTCGACCTTGGTGGCTCCCGGTATATGTATGTTACATAATCCAGTCCGGCTCCGAGAACTTCCTGCATTATAGATCAGTATTACGCTCGAAGAGGTGGATGGTTTCTTATATGCGTATTTTGACCCACTGCTAATGCACGTCAATCAAGATGACACGTTAATTCGTCGTGAATGGGCCGGTATTGACTTGACCAGATCACACGCGTTGCCAGGGATGTACGTAACGCAAAGCTATAATTTTAAAAGACTATAGAATGCGGAGTGATAGCAAAGCAGTGACGACAATGTAGAATGGCTGGAAAATGGTCATGTAACCGAGGACTCTCGGCCTGGCGGCTCTCTTGTCCTTCTACTTATGGGATATCTGATCGTTCGTTGAATTCCGGAGGTTTCTCAAAAACAATATCTGTCTGAAAGTCGGTGATACCATTTACCAGCGGTGTGTAGAAATTCCAGTACAACAAATGAGGGCACGTCTTATATAGAACCTGAACTTGCAGAAATTAGGCGTCGAAACCTTCACTCGGTTACCAGCCGTCAACCAAAATGGGCGTTAATAAAGGTCTACAATCGTGAGGACAGTTTCCAGAAACGACAAATAACCCAAATCACCAGTTTGTTTAGAAAATATATAAAATGTAAAAAATTAGTACTGATTCTTGAAAAAAAGAAGAGTCAAAAGTTTTCAATGATGACGAAAAGACGTAATGAATGTTCTAGGCGGATGACCAAGGTTCCCTCTCTTTATGAGTTGAAACTGTAAATTATCCTAATATAGATAGTAATATACAAAATGGGTCCTGCGTAAGGTGTATGCGTATCTTGTTCTGGCCACCTGTGTTATCATTTCTTCCCAATGCCGCTTTATCCACAACTTGTGTTTCATTGAAAACTGCCGACTTCTTCTCTTATTCACTACACTGGCTTTATTTACTATTTATACACAGTTAAAAAGTTTCAGAAACAGCAACATTGTAACACATTACGCCATTGAATTGTTTGGCTTTCCATCGTTTGACTTCCTCTGAGACTCCTCCTGCTCCGTCTGTAAACAGCCACACGCGGAGGGAATTGATGTCATGGGTCTTTTGGATGAAAGTCATTAATCACATAAAAATCGTCGTTAGAGCGGTAAAAAGTACATTTATTCACCTCAGTACTATTTACAGAAAATAACATCACCAATTTAAACGGAATATAGTCGACACATGATGTCCACAGTTTACGAAGACATCTCATTTTCACTACCGCAAATAATACAAAGAAACCTGTTACCGGAAACTTGCCCTGTCTAAAGATGGATGGGATATATTCCCCTGTGTGGCATGTTGTTGACCTGTACATAGCTGCAAAATGACCAAGAGAGTACCACTTAATCGGTGATTGGTGCTGCAGGCCATACTTAAAATGTGTAATTGTAAGACTGCGGTTATGGATAGAGGAAACACGGGTGTTGGGAGTATACCTCCAATCTCCCCCAAGTACCTGACAAGTCCACGGGCTTTAAAGCCGCTGGAAAAACAGCAAGGGTTTCACAGAGGCTTAGTTATATCTCTTTGGAATAAGACGCTGGGATCCTGCGTTCTGCGCTGATCTTACCGTTTTACGGATACAAGTCAACCTTAACGTATGTATCCATAAAGTGTTTTAATTTATGTTATTTCATTCGTACTTTACACCATTACATACCTGTTATCGGGGAGAACAGAATATTGAGTGGTAAACAACAAGGTAAGTATTGAATAAAGCACGGCACGACATTTGAAAAGAACTAACTTCAATGAAATGTCCAAATACACAGTATTACATATAAACAATGTATGCATCAGACCCAGGATGAAAACATGTCTGACTCGACCCAAACATCACGAATGACACAAAAAGCATCGGCACCCTTCCGCAGCATATGAACACCTCATTTCATTTCCAGTGAATAAATTGTTATTGGTTAACGTCACTCCCTACCTTTTTTTTGTATCCCGACCAATAACAGTCAAAACCTTTGATATCAGACAGAAATTAATTTCTCTGACAAAAAAGCTGTTACAAAGGTTTCTTCAAGTTGTTTCTCAGGAGCCTCTGTCGGGGGCAAAGGTATATCAAATAATGTTCATTGTTAAACCTTACTGAGGGCAACTTTAAGATTCCGCCAGAAAATCTCCTGAGCCTCCGGATCAGAGCTCCATTTTAGGAAGGTGATCTTGTGCCAAAGGTTTCTCAGCGCCCTCGGCATTTGACGAACCGGAATGTCTTCCATCAGCACACACAAAATGATGCCGTCTTTTCCCTCCTCGAGACATTTCATGCCGGCGTACTCGATTTCCAGAGGACCGTAGTGGGATTTCAGAAACTCGGAACTGATGATCAACAAAATTTTACGGCTTTCCTTCATTTTGTCCACGATGTTTTCATGAATGGCTTTTCCGGGAATGAAGTCTCTATCGTGAATACAGATCCGAAGTGGATCATCCACCAATTCAAGTTTTGGACGCAACTGTCGAATAACCCATTCGTATTCCTGAGACGTATAGGCCACAAAAGCGTCGAAGGTGAATTTGTGGTCAACAAACATATTCTCTGGAGGCATGAGTTTAGTATATAACCAGTATCGGAGGTTTAGTCGGTAACGGTACACCACGGCACACAGCAACAACAAAACCAGGACAGTCAGAGTACCGACCACTGATATTATCAGATAAGTATGGCTTATGCATTTTGTTTCAAAGTCAGCTAACTGCAGATGAAACTGTTTGAGGGTCATCCTCGTTCCGTTTGACACGAGACAGTCGTACTTGTCTGCATTATCCAACTTTGCCTTCCTTTGAATTAGCCATCGAATAAACAAAATCGTCTCACACGTGCATTGAAATGGATTTCCACTCAATAAGATTTTAAAAGGCTTTCCATTCCCGGCGTTCAACAGCCATATGTCCAGTTGTCTCATCTCGTCATTGCTGAAATGGGTAATGGCATTGAAAGTTAAATCCAGCTTTCGAAGTTTACTGAGATGGTACACTGCACGTGGTAGACCTTGTAATTTGTTGTGGGCCAAATTCACTGCTCTCAGTTTCTTGTTTTCCGCAAACAATCCCGAGTATACATTTGTCAACTCGTTTTTGCTGAAGTCGATCTCTTGAAGGTCACTTAAATTAGTAAACAGTGAAGTCGGAGAAGTTAGGGACCCATTCTTCTTGAGACAGTCGGATAGTTTTAGGGAGGTCAATTTGCCAAGTAGAATGAAACATTTTCGAGACACAGATTCACAATTGTTACCTGAAATATCAAGGTGAGTCAGGTTTCGCAGTCCACGGAGGAATAGAGACTGGCATATTTTCAGGTTTATGAATGCAGCTCCCAGGTGCCTTAAATGTTGAGATCGTGTAAATTGCAAATTCTCACTTTCGCGCCGGGAAATTTTAAATCCACTAATACTCAGCCACATTAGGTTAGGCGGAATACAGACATCCCGGTCGCCGTATCCTGAAGATTGGTGGTACCTTTGCACGGGGCCTTGCTGTCTTGTGGAAGTCACTTGATCAGGTCGGCTGAGGTCAAGGTACTTCAGAGCTTTAGCGGAGCTCAGGTAATCCATAAATTTAGATGGCCATTGTTCAAAAGAATGATATGACATGTTGAGATTTTCTAGGCAGTCAAGTTGAAACTGTATTGGATTTTCTAAATAGTTTTTTAAGTAAATGTAGTTTTGGGACAGGTCCACATCCCGCACACATATCTGACGCAAACACACGAAGAACTCTTCCTCCACCTCGTTACCTGTTTCCTGACCTATTAGGTTATTAAGAGCCAGATTGATGGTCTTCATGTTAAGGCCTATTAGACCATTCAGAGACAGAAGAGCAAATTGTAACTCAAGGTTTGAGTTATGGCTAAGATCTAGGACTTCTAGCGAAGTCATCGGGACGAAGGCTCCTGGCTCGATGTAAAAAAGGTTACATGCGATTACCTCCAGTTTTTTAACAGCCGTACGCCAGAGAGGCAGAAACGTTTCATTTGTTAACGCGAGCCAATCACACGAACCACGTTCGAAATCGGAAGAAGCGAATGGTTTGCCTTTCGTGGATATTGTCGTCAACTTTTTAAGTCTTTCAAATCCACCACGAAAAACGAACTTTTTGGGAAAGTCTACAAACAGCGATGTGAGATTCTTCAGTTTGCCAAATGCACGATCCAACCAAAACCAGTCACCCGGACGTCCCGTGTAGCCCTGAAAGCGAATAACTTTTAAACCTAAGAGAGGCCGAAAAAGCTCTCGACTAAAAACTTCATCACTGAAGCTGAGTGGATTGTCCGAAATGTTCAAAGACAAGAGATTCCCAAGTCCTTCAAATGCGTATTCCTGGAGAAAATTCAGTTTATTATTTGAAAGATCCAATGTTTGCAGCTTCGACACTGTCACGAAAGCCCGGTTTTTAATTTTAACGATATCGTTAAAACTTAAATCAATTCCCAACAGGTCCTTATGATCATGAAACATCGCACTCGGCACAACAGTCAATTCCCCATTTTGGCAGTCCAGAAAATGTTGACTTTCCTCAAGATGACATGCGGAATTTTCCAATCCATGAACTGTTGTCATAACGACAACTATGGCCGCTAAAACACAGCGTGGCATGATGTACGGCTGAAAGTTTTTGGCTGTACCTCGGACAGGTCCTTTTGCTGTTAACATCTGTAATTCTAAACCTGCAATAGAGAAAACAACAATAAGAAATGAGAGAATCTGAGGCCCAAAAATGGGCCCAAATCGCAGTAAAAAGTAGCTTTTTCCTGTTGTAACGCTGCAGTGCTTGTTAGCTACCGATGCGTTTCATGACAAGAGATACACGTAAAGGTTTGACTAGTGACGGGAAAGAACAAAGGAGTATAATGCTTTTGCCCGTTGTTAAAAGCAGGAAGGAGTTTTCCGAGTCCCACAATACACATCAAATCAAGAATCTGTTTCACAGAGGAAAGGAAAGGAAAGGAAAGCAGGCGAATAACCTGTTAGTCCGGATTTCCTTCTACATACAACGTTGGACATTAATGAGTCTTGCACCATGTACACATCTACTGAAACATACCTAAGCCAAAATGGAATTCAACCCTTCCACATTTATTATACTAAAATAAATAACATGGGCTAGAAAAAGAATTACTATTTTACATATACCATTCATTCCGTCATAACTGTACAGCTGTGGCATCAAGAAATCAAACTTTCATCCATATTTGCCTTGAAGTCCGCTGCTTAATGAAGTGTAAAGTCAGTACGTCAAATTAGATATTTTTGGGGTTAGTATTTTACGCCGCACTTTCAATTATACGACGGCGGCCAGCATTATGGTGGGCGGAAACCGCGCCTAGCCCCAGGGAAAAAGTTGCGGGATTTCAACGTGTCTCAACTTTTAAACTATATGTATGGTGACATCTTTGAGAAGCATTTACAAGTTGAGTTGGATAACATAACTAGATATATGGATAACAACTTCTGTTTATTTTTTAAGCGACGTTTCGGTATAGATATTAATACTGTTTTCAAGCATAATGAAAACGCTTATGCTTGAAAACGGCATTAGTATCTATACCGAAACGTAGCTTCCAAATTGACAGAAGTTGTTATCCATATATGTAGTCATGTTATATGTATGGTGGTATCATTTCAAACAAATCCCATTATTTCTTTGCAGCATTCGCAGATCACCGTAAGTACCTAGCCCAGATGGTCCGCGCAGAAATGGGAGGCCAAGAGAAAGTTTGTAGAATTAAGTTATCCCTCTACGAGTGCTCTTGTAGTGAACTGCTAAAATGGCAGTAAACGGATTTGTGTGGACATAGGTTTGTGTACCGTTGTGTACATATATGAATGTAGAAGAGGTTTATCTAGACAGCATCAACGAGAAAAAAAATGCAACGAAGCAGAAACATTTTAATATATTAATACCATGTGCAAAATAAAGCAATGGCAATGGAAATTTCAGCACATTCATTTTCATTCCTTGGCAAATGGTCAGGATTTCCAGTGAATTTTTGTGAATACAAAAGTATAAAAAAAGTTAAATAATTATAATGCATACAAATAAAAGTTATTGAAAGCCTACTGACCAAACCTCTGATTCACACTCACCGCCTGTATCGTTCTGACCTTTATGACTCAGGTGCTCTGCATGTCCGTTCTTGTCAAATGGTACACATTCCAGGCTCGTTGCCTACCTTTATACCTATGACACATTATCCCGCATGTTTCTGCACATGGGGAAGTTTTTGTTTTAGAGTAAAATTTTAATTGATTCACTTGATTATTACACGGAAATTAAATATTCAGCCAAGTAAATATCAAATTATGGAATTAAAATAAACCGTTTTAATTATGAATACAATTGAGGAAGAAAATGCAAAATCTCATTAATTCCAGAATTAGGCTAGCCTAAATACATGAGCAAGCTGATATATAAGTCCCGTTAATACAAAAGACTATAGCAAAAAGAGTAAAACCAGAGCAGCGACGACAGTGTCATAGTTGGCAAATGGTCAAACGGTTATCGATGAAGTTCGGCCTCTGTCATCCAGTCATTAACCTCAGTTAAGATTTTATTCTAACTGTTAATGTAATTGTTTGACAAGTGACAACTTACATTGCCCTAGGCTCCCGTGGGTCAGTTGGTTAGCGCGCCAGCTCAGCGCATCGACCCAGAAACCTCCCACCAATGCGGTCGCTGTGAGCTCATAGTGGTTTCCTCTCCGGCCGCACCAACCTGTTTCCACCGGGCTCTGTCCGCTTTCCCAGCACCATAATGCTGGCCACCGTCGTATAAGTGAAATATTTTGACAAACGTAAAACAACAATCAAATATATAAATGAAATAAAAACACGTCCTGAAGCAACATGGCTTAAGGATAATGAGGTAAAAAGGAAATAATGATCGTAAAAGCAATATACTAGACGTCGCTGCTCTAGAGTTGTTCAAAACGCTTTGCTGTCATTACATTTAACATATATAAAGCTTAAAATATTTTTAAAACGCACCAAAACTTTAGATCATTAGAAAAATCACAAGATAATTAAAAAAGCCAATTTGATACTTTGGTTTAAATAGTGTCCATCATTTATTTTACGTAACGTGAAAAATGCCTAATTTGAAACAATTATTTGATCAGATTTTATGGCATAAAGGCGCTTAATTGGGGGACAAAAGAGGCAGTTAAGTATAATAAACGTCATATGGCAAATCTACTTCCTGTACAAATAATAGCCATTAAATACAATTTGTACACTAGATACCATTAACCTTGAAAAATAATGTCAAGTTGGAAATTAAGGCTATTATCAACGGTGTTAAGTTTCTAATATTTCTCATAGCCGGATGATGATGTCACTTTCGCTGAATTTAGGCACGAGATCCGTGGGTATCATATACAAGGGGCACTTAAGAGGGGCATCCGTGGCTCAGTCGGTTAGCGCGCTAGTGCAACCCACCAATGCGGTTGTTGTGAGTTCAATTCCAACTCATGTTGGCTTACTCTCCGGCCGTGGGAAGGTCTACCAGGAACCTGAGAATGGTCGTTGGGTTCCCACCGGGCTCTGCCCAATGTCCAACCACCATAATACTGGCCTTCGTCGTTAAAGTGAAATATTCTTGAGCACGGCGTTAAACACCAACCACATAAATAAATAAATAATACTTACGGCTACCTTGAAAACAATAAAGCTTGGATCCATAGTGGATAACCAAAACCAGAAGGAAAATATTGCCGCAACGTTTATTTATGTTCTGCGGTTAAATGTAGTGACTGTTTCATACTTTCTTCCAAAAAAAAAAAAAAACAAAAAAAAAACCATATACATGCATCAGAAACTTTCACCATTTTCCAAGGTTTCAGTCACACATTTACATAAGAAATTATATTATTTACAAATTTATACATTGCCCAGATGTAAGGGAGGTCGAGAAAAAATATTTTCGATCAATTTAGTCAGTTTTAGAGTTTGGCCTAGTCGACAGGGGAAATGAAAGTGTCGTTTGTCCAGTATAAAACCTTTACCCTACAAGTGAGAGATAATTTTGCTAAAAAAATCTGTAGCAAAAGACTGATGATCGTACCTCAAATCTGTTCAGGCACCGAATACAGGGCAGATCATTGGCCACAATCTAATACACGACTCATCATTCTAGCTTTTGTTAGTTTTCTTTCTGCGACGCTAAATACCTTTTTTTTCTTCAAAATGGCGGGTTTCCGGAAATAAATTGAAAACTATGCATTTCACAAGGCACGGAACATACACCAATGCACCTGTTAGGGCAAATTACAAGTAAAAAGAGTTTTTACATCTTTGAGATTTTCTTTAAAATTCTGTGACAGTTGTAGTTTGATCTTTACTGTTAATTTCTTTTGCAATATTCAATAATGATTATGAGCAGGAAACTTACATGTACGCACCTGAGTGAAAAAAGTAACGGCTGAATCAGTATAGCATGTATTTATTTAACGGAATATTCCGGTAAACCATTCCACGAGTGTACTAGTGTCTTATATTGACAGATCGCTTACTGGCTAGCCTAGAAAAGAGCGTTATTGTCACCAAGGTATGGCGAACAATGGAAGTAGAACAATCTACAAAACTCATCTCTTTTCGTGTGGTACTTTTGTCCTGGAAACAGCGTCTGTCATTTGTCAATCCATTACCCAAAATAAATACACAATGTCCCCGTGACGAGTCACTTCGTATTAAAGATTAACAGGATCTGAAGTTGAATCTCATTGTCCTACATTTCAGTGACCACATGAAACTGGAGAGCTCTGGATAATTCTCGCCTAACTGCTTGCTAAAATAAACCTTTAATGAATGTGTCATCTGTACAAGGTGAGGGCTCTCCGTAGCTCAGTTGGTTAGCGCATTAGTGCAGCGCAATGACCCAGAAGCTTCCCACCAATGCAGTAGCTGTGAGTTCATGTTCAGCTCATGCTGGCTTGCTCTCCGGTCGTACGAGGGAAGGTCTGCCAGCAACCTGCGGATGGTCGTGGGTTTGCCCCAGGCTCTGCCCGGGTTTCCATCCACCATAATGCTGACCGCCGTCGTATAAGTGAAATATTCTTGAGTACGGCGTAAAACATCAGCCAAATAAATAAATAAATCTGTACATCGTTGAAGTCTTTAAAGTAACACTGCGTTGAAAATCTTATCGATGTTTGCAAACACCCCTACATCTGGCCCCAGTAGTTTTAATTAACGTTTCGTCACTCAGTGTGATTAAATAGTGGTACAATTATACCGACGCTGGGAAACGTGAGACGTGTGTCTCATTAGTGAGACGTGTTAATCAATATATCCACACCGAGACAGTCTTGCTCGGGGAAATCGGGATGTGACTTAAGCAGAATGGAAAACCCATGGACGCCAGTACTGGAGAGACCAGCGAATATACAGAACCTATGTACGGGGCAGTACGAGTGACTTAGATTTCTAAGAAGCACCGATGGTACTTTTTGGTGATGAAATTACCACAAAATGAAATTATTTATTACCGCCAGCGAGCCTACCATAGAAAGTGAGTTTTTGACAAGTGGTCGCCACCATTATCAAATAAGAATAATAGCGTGGTTTAAAATGCTTTCATCTACACAGTGTGGTATTTTTGCTTTATATCGTTCCCAAGAAGTTGGATTTCTCCTTAGAAAAGCACATTGGTTAGAGGCTCGGAATCATTGTGCTGCGGTATCACGCTATTAGTTTAGCCACGAAGGTCCCGTCATATTATATCTTACATTGTTATTACAGGCTATTCGATAGGTCAAACAATATATGGCCTAGAGTTCAAATATGTATTTCCTTTATTAAATTTATTTCAGAGCTTTGTGGCTACAAATATTTATATTGAGAAGTTTTCA
Source organism: Acanthopleura granulata (assembly GCA_016165875.1). Classification (NCBI taxonomy): domain Eukaryota; kingdom Metazoa; phylum Mollusca; class Polyplacophora; order Chitonida; family Chitonidae; genus Acanthopleura; species Acanthopleura granulata. The sequence continues at coordinate 2,746,316 of JABBOT010000015.1, read as the reverse complement.
ACCCCTTTGACCATTCATACAATGGTCTTTATGAGCAGAAAACTACAACAATCTGAAAGAATGAATTAAAAATGACAGCTGACACCTTGGGAACATTTACTTTTGAGTAGAGTTGTAGGCTTGTCCTGAATTCATTCGTCTAAAACATTCCTTGTATCGTTACGCCATAGTTTCGGAAACAGTTGACAATTTTTCTTTGTATGAATTCGTCATAAATTCTTATATCATATACTTTGTAGGTTATTTGGTGGTGTGTTTTAAAAGTTGTTTTGGAAGTTAGTCTTGTGATTTTTAACCTGGACGGTCTATTGTTGTTGAAGGTGGTAACAAATTTCTACTTCAATACCTGGATCCAAAAGTGGAATTTATACACACGTCTTACAAAATGACACCAATATTAGGCCCCCCCCCAAAAAACAACACATAACGTCAGGTGATATACATATATATCGGATTTCCTTTTTTTCTTTTTAGTTACCTTTCGTTGTTTTACGAATATCTTCCGGAACGACCCTAATACTAACTTCAGGTATTGGCGTAAATGGTCCAATTATGGCGGATACATGCCTTTACAAACATAAATCCTCTCCACTCCAACATAAGGTTATGGTAAAGAACTCCCACGTCATGAAAATGCTAATCTAACGCCTAAAAATGGAGTGCTCAAAAGCGTTGGGAATGTATATGTATATATATACATGTCTGTACTTTTCGATCTAGGAAGCATTAATTTCGCTGTCTTTCAAACCGTGCAGAAACGCCTGATAGATCATCTCTACAGGTTGTGCACACATTAAGCTTTGTACTTTTGAACCATTGTTAAAAAATTTAGATTGAACATGCATTAAACAGCGACGTCATTAATAATACAGCGAATCTCAGTGTGACACTATTGTGACTGACAATTAAGGGTACAGCACTACCTGTATCACATAGCACATTACCGAGCCTACTGCCGGCTTCATTAGCTAAAAAAAACAGACTGTCACTTAACGCCATCGTTGATATATTTATTCACTTCATTGGTGTCTCGAAAATATCGCAACCTTTGAGAATTTTTCAGTTATGCCCGAGAGGCCAGCATATAATATGTAAATGAAAGTCAAGCGCTCGAAGGAAACCGGGGTAAATTCCCGGTCGTTGACAATTTATACTGGAAATTTAGTCCATGTGTCTCATGTCGATGAATGACAAGTCGCCTATATCTATAGTGGACTTCTTGATAAACAACACAAGAGCGCACCGTGGAGCGCTTATTATCACCCGGGCCACGAGAACGCTGTAGAGACGAGAATCTGGAGAACTCCCTCCTCCGGAATTGTACTGACTTCTTTGGGACAATAACAACGTCATTTAGAATAACTATAGTCACACATTGTCCACACCATGTGCTCGAATATCATCTTATGGTGTTAGTAGAAAACGCTGCATTTTCATGGGCGTACCTCAGTGAGGCGTGTCAATAGATATATGCACACTTGGACAGTCTTGTTGATCCACCAGCTAGCTTAGCAAAGTGCAACAGCATAGAAACTCCGCATAAAAAAATGTAACGCATGTTTGACGTTCTCGATATTTCGACTAAGCTTTACTTGTCGTCCTCAGGAGAAGTAATTTGTACAGTCAACAAACACTCTGTGCTTAACAATGGTATAAAAGCCTGAAAAGAGCTTCATTTGTTTCGCTAATTACGCCCATTCTACCCTGTTTTCCTATGTTGTGTGTACAATTTTTTTTCTCTTTTAGTAACAGTATTATCACTGTGCTTCTGTATTGACACTTGTAAATTATCCTCTTTCACATCCAGTGCTATCTCTGATCACTCTGATCCTTATTTCGCACCTATCATAAATCCAACAACAGTTTGTTCGAAATAGTGTCAAATGCCTGGCGTTGTAATGAAACTATGTGTGTGTATATTGCTGTTTTTTTTTCCCTGTGTAACTGTTAGATATCGCTCTAGTCCATAGTTCACACCTATCACTAAAACAATAACAGTTTGTTTTGATAGGGTCAAATGTCTGGTGCTGTCATAACTATGTGTGTATTCTGCTGTTTTCTCTGAGTGACCGTTACATATCGTAATAATCCCTATTTCACACCTATTACTGAAACAATAGCAGTTTGTTTGTATTAGGGCAAAGGCCTGGTGCTGCCATAACTACATCTGTTTATTGATGTTTGCCTGAATGACGGTGATTGATCAATGTTTAATTTCCATTGGTTGAATCATTTGATCAATCATACCAGTGTATTTTATTCAGCCTTGTAATGTCTGCTTCTCTGTAAATGTATATATATGTGTGTTTGTTGATTGGACAGTCTTGCTCAATGAAAATTGCAAGGTAACTGAAACAGACTTGAAACGCTCTGAGTAAATGCGATTATAATGCTACCAGGTATAAGAAATAGACAGATGATTAATTGAATCAGTGCTAAGATGCACGTTTTATAACTACTGGCGCAGAAGGGGCGGGCCTGTCCGTTGAGATGTTTAGACGCCACTGTATGTGGATAGGACCAGCGTCCGCGCAGGATGTTTCTGTGGACGGTTACATTGACAAGACCAGCATCCGTGCAGGATGCTTTGTGGACAGTCGGACGGCCAGGACTAGCGAGAGGATGTTTTTATGGGACGGTTGCTCGTCCAAGACAAGTGCGTCTGAACAGACAGGACCAGTGTCCATTGTCTGCACGGAGAGTTTTATGGACTGTTGTAGGCATGGAATTGGTCAAAAACCCAAATATTTATTTGCGTCATTGAGTTTTGCGCAGAAAGCGAGTTTTTGTAAAAATGTTCGTCATCAGCATCAAATATCTGTAATGACATTGTTAATAACGTGTTTATCTTCGCAAGGCACTGTAGGTTTTTCGATACCGTTTCAAGGAAATTGGATCCTTATTTCTAAACGCACATTCAACTCCCAGTAACACAGCGATTCGCAGTCGACTGGGGCATTTAAAATAATAACAGCTGTATGTTAAGATTATATGTATTAAAATTTTTATTCCACAATTATGACAGCCCATAAATAGCGAATGATGCCAGTTTTATTCTTATTCCCGTTTAACTTATAAACATATTTCGGTAATGTATAGGTGTTGAATTGTTGGATTCACAAAAAGATGTCATTTATAGTGCTTTTGTATTTTCAATAATTGTTTATTGTTCCTCTTGTTTTCCTTCTTTTAGCATTCTTGGTAATCAATGAGCTTATAGTTTTGCTGACGTAAATTTTTTTCACGGTTGCACATCCTCTCCAGCAACGTTAAATAATGGCATAGAAAACATATCCAGGTGTAAAAACGACATTGGTTCCATGAAAGCAGCAGCGATCTTCTCGCACTGGACGGTAAAACAATATAGATGCCATCACTGTACGTCTGAATGCACATATTAGTGGGGCTGGTAAGCCAACCAATTGTGCATTTAAGTATGAAAGTTTCATGAAATAATCTCCACATGCCAAGGTTTTATTTCAGACGTAATTCCATTTCGTATCTGACATTTGGTGACCTTGACATGTCACTGACCTAGACTCATCTCATTTTTTCAGCGTTATTCCTATTTTTTGTCACAGTAATCATACATGTCTTTCCCAAAATTGCAGTTTTGTTCCTACTAAGATGCTTACGTACTCCACCAAATATGCGTGTTTATTTTCAGACGAGAAGGACACCTTAAATCAACCTATGAATGAGTTTAAATTCATTTTAAATAATGAGAATTACTTGTTAAACATATTTAAATTTGATAATATTTGTGCAGCACCATCCCTGCATGTGTGAACTAACTCCTGGTTTTGTCATTTGTAAAGGATTCAAATGGTGAAAAGATAGAAAGCCTTTCAAACCCTAGCCATCTTCCTCATCGTTCTGCCAGCAACCTGTAAATGGTCGTGGGTTTCCCTGGCGCGTTGCCCTTTTTCCTCCCCCCATAATTCCGGTGTCCGTCATGTAAGTGAAATATTTTTGAACACGACGTAAAACGCCGATCAAATAAATAAATAACTTCTTCCGCATCCGGCGCTCCTTTATTGTCATTATGTCAGAATCCTTTAATGATTGAATCTGTCAGGCCTTCTGCATCTAAGCCTCCCAAGTTACCTTGCACCACTAACTGGAAAGTGTGTGCTCTTTGTGAAATAGAAACAGGAGAAGCTTTAAAATGCCCTGATAGATGACGCAAGCCTCCAGTATATGACAGTTAACTGTTATTGACCAGGAAACTGTCTTGCATTACTGAAACTTGGGCAAATACCAACTGCACTGGTCTAATTCCCTTCGACACAACACTTGTAGCTTAGCAAACAACCATGCTGCAGCCAGTGAATAAAACTACAGAAATCCGGTGTATCCAACTGAAGGTTGGCACAGTTCTACACACAGCCATGTTAAGATTGGAGAGCCTTTGTCCTTCATCTGCAATGCTCCACGAGGCATCAACAAAACAGACGTAGACGTTAGGAAGATAGCATCTTGGAGCATAAAACCAGAGTAGCAATGACAGTGTAATAGTTGGCAAATGGTGACACACAGGCAGTGAAATCATGCCTCTTGTAAATTTACCTCATGTGTGTTTCCATTCCAATTGATCCTGTAAATCCTTAACTCCTAGCAACATACACACATCCTGAGGCTATGGCATCAACAAAATTAGCGGGAAAATGCAACGATATTAAATGCATTTTGTTGGACATATCTGGTCTAGAATTATTGCAAATGCTTTGTTATCACATATAATAAACAGTCACATGAAAACAATACAAAACAACTAAGCTTCGGGGACAAAGAGCTCAACAGTAGAAGTTTTTTGCACGTAACCGCTTCATAGTGAAGTATAAAATGATGAGCACGAGGAAGTGGCTGAGGTGCACAGTTGGTGGTGTTCATCGAAAAACACACGAGACAACGATTGTTTCCTAGTGTTATAGCTATCTAACTTGTCTGATCTGTACAAAGCCCTACTCGAACAGCCTTGTGTCATTGTAGGGCTTTTCCAACTGATGATCACAAAGACTGAAGAACAGTGTTCTCTTTGTGTTTCAATATTTAAGGGCGCATTCACATGGGAGAGATATTCTTTTCGGGAAAACATTGGAGATGCTGTCAAAAAGTTCATCATCAAATATCTGTAATGACATCGTTAATAACGTCTTTATCTTCATAAGGCAGTGTAGGTTTTTCTATACCGTTTCAAGAAAATTGGATCCCTCTTTCAAACCGCACATTCAACCCCTAATAACAAAGCCATTAGCAGTCGGCTAGGGCATTTAAAATAATAATAATTGTGTGTTAAAAGTATATGTAATAAAAGTTTTATTCCATAATCATAACAGCCCCATAAAAAGCAAATAATGTTTTATCCTGATTCCAGTTTAACTTATAAACATATTTCGATCTTGTATAGATGTTGAATTGTTAGATTCATAAAATGTCAATAACAGTCTAGTCTATTTCGGAGAAATATTCTTTTCGGGAAGCCATTGGAGATGCTGTCATGATGTCTTGGTATTATGACGTCGAGGTTGTACGTTTGGACGCGGTGTGAGTGGCAAACACAAATGATTTTGTTTTAGTGTGTTCATGTTTCACTTTCATAACACATAATTTACAGCAGTAATATGTGTAATATGTGTGTAACAAGAAACTACAAGTAGAACATTATTGATGCCAATTACCGTTAAGCTTGTGCAAATGTGAAAACGATAATTCTAATTTAATAGCCTGAAAGCCTTTGCCCTTTACTTGCCCCCAGAGGTCAAATCTGATGTACCTTCACGCCTTAAAATGAATTTCCTGATCTGCAGAAACACTGGAGAAAATATCTTGCTTTAATGATAAAATGCCCAATACTTTCCATATATGACCTTATCCGCCCCACTATATGTATAACTTATAACTTCCAGCTAGCGACTTGGCTACGCCTTCACTGTTTTGTGTGTTTTGGGAAAGAGGCAAGAGAACTGCGTGTGAGGCCTGGAACACTTGAAGATATCACCACAGCATTACGTGTCTCTTGGAGAGGCGGAGCCCACATGCCACATAGCAACGGATAGGGACATACATCGAACGAAGACGGCTGATCAACAGGCCGGTCACTAGTGGGCCCAAATAAAGTACTTGCATTTGGCTTTCCACCGGCTGAAGAATGATAATTAATAAGGACTCGTTTGATTCTAAATAAACGATTCTTTATACGACGACAGTCAGTATGATATATTTGACGAGAAGAAGCCGAACAAAACCAATATCCTTCACAGGTTGCCGTCAGACATTCCGACGTTTCACTGGAAAGGAAGTCGCCCTCAGCTGGATTTGAACTCACAGCGAACGCTTGGATGAGAGGCCAAAGGAAACACAGTGCAGTGCTAGCACCCTTCCCACTTGGTCATGGTAAAAACCCCTAGAACCATTTTTAGCGAAATTACTTCTTGTTTCCATAACACAAATAAAGCAGGTTTCTCCCCCCTCCCTCCCCCCTTTGGTTTGGTTTAGTTATTAAATGTATTATTATTATTATTATTGATGCCTACCCTTTTGGATCTAGAGAGATGGTCGCAATGGACTCTTATATGGTAATGAGAAAATATTTGACAGGCTTACACATGCATAGTTGTATAAACATCTGTAAGCTTAGGAGTTCTTGTAAATCTGTTGTTTTTGTTTTCTTTTTCAACCATAGCAAAGCGCATGTTCTGCCTCAAACATGCCATACGACCGCCAGGGGCAACCATTTTAGAATATGGCCGCCGCGCGGCGAATTCAGGATGGCCCTACGTCCAGAAATGTAAGTTCGGGTATATTCCAACTATTTAAGTTTCATGCTTCTATCGACAAAGGTAGCATTTACTTACATATCTGCTGTACTATAAATGGGACAAAGAGAAAGAAAAGGGATATTTGACATATCTGATGTAATATACAACGTCATTAAAAGCCTTTTCTTCATTATGATTGTCTCGTAGAAGAGATTTGATGCTTTTGGACAGCTGCCACACGTGCCAACAGTGTTTAATAAATTCTGGAAGTTAGCAAAGTTGAGATCACATCAGGATTATCTCTTAAACATTCATGGTATGTCTCATTTTTCATTGTGCTGCACGAAGTTTTCACTAGTAGTGAGATTCCGCGGGCAACAATTTAGGAATGCTGTTCCTAAGGGTACTTGGATGAATTTTGCACATTTTACATTTTATGGAGCGAGAGAAGAGAATCTAAGACCGGGATTGATGACCTGCATTTCGTGTGTTGCAGGATTTGAGAAACAACTGTCTTAACCCCACTGACCGGCTCCTCGCATGCTGGACTTAAATGTTATTTAGATAGGTGTGTGACGGGCATCTGACAAATGATTTTTTCTTCACTTGCACAGAATAGCTCAGAATAACACTATAGCGTGGAATAAACCTCCTTTCCGCTATGTTATGCGGTGAATTGTTACCCTTGCTTATATGCATACCAGTTTTCCTACTCTATGAAGGGAGAAATAGCAATAAACTATCGGGTAGTTATTCTTTTTTTTCACGTATTCGGCCCTTCGTACTAAGCAAAGACTGTGACTGATATATATCTCACATTCGCTGGATTTAAAGGAAACTACACATTCTTCAAATGGTAAATCTAACCTGGACAAATATTTGTACAATGACTTTACGAAAGGAAGGTGCATTCAGTCCTACTATTGTGAAATACCATTATTTGAACAGCAATATGTCAAATGATCGAGCATATGGCATCTACATATCTAGCATTTGTTAGATCTGTGTGCAGTGTGACGACTTCAATGAACAGTTCTTATTGTATAAACCAGTGTGTCAACGTCAAAAGCCTTCACTTTGATATTTCACATTGAGCACATTTTCTTTTGTTAGTAAATATGGGCGAAGTGTTCAGGATGTCTGGGGGTTCGTACATGGAATTCTTCAAAATTGTGTCGTATTATTCTAGATTCAAAAAATATCTTGCAGTGGTAACGAAATTGAGCAATTTTGTCTTCATTGTAATAAGCACGGGAATTAGCCCGTGGTCACCGTTCGTAGGATTTTTTGAGAAGAAAACTTTTGAAATAAACAGAAGGCTTAGAAAGTTGCCGGAAAACAAAAAGAGTGTGACTATTGTAACATTTAGGCAATGCAATTTTTTTTTTAAATTTGCCCGTCTTGAATTCGATAATAAATAGTTTTTTGCACTACTACCACATTTCTTTAACTAACGCCATTACTTCTTGACTTTGTTAGCAATTTCCTTTTCTTATGATTAGGCGCCTTAACAGATGCGACCCTTTGGATGTTTTTTTCAAAACTATTGGACTAGAGCCCAAAAACCACATGTATGACAATCACTCTGACGTGGCAAAGTACACTGATATCGCTGTGGTAATTTAAACAACCTACAGGAATTTGGCATCCGTTATAAATAGAGAGGGCTTCTGTCGGACGTGTATAATTTATAGTGTCACATAGAAAACTCATAGTAAGGTAAGGGGATATTTCTACAGTCATTGGTGACAAATAGCGCCGTATTACCAAGGACACTAGGTAATTTAAGTGAACAGTTTAGCAGGAAAATATTGATTTGTTAACTCTTACTTGTCTACTATTCGCTTTTCCAGACTCACAGCTCAGTCCTTTCTTGATATCTCAGTCTGTTATTATGTGAAACAGGCGACTAGGTTTACTGTGAACTAAAAACCATAAGCAGAACAAGCCTGGTTCCTCCCATATCATTAATGTGAAATGCCTCGAAGAGACCTTGTAGTGTTGACGATTTACTTATTTTTATATCTGATTTTTAATATTAAGTTGGAATATATACTTGGGAAAATCTTGAAAAAGTTGGATAATATTATTTCACGCTATTGCCGATATATGTGGACTATTACTTAGAATAGTTCTCCCGTGATTACCGGCCTCACAGCCACCCAATTTATTGACGACTCTATTTATATGTTTACTGACGTCCAGGGCCGATCACTATATTTATTTATTTGATTGGTGTTTTACGCCGTGCTCAAGAATACTTTTCTTACACGACGGCGGCAAGCCTTATGTTGAGAGGAAACTGGACAGAGCCCGGTGGAAACCTACGGCCATCCGCCGGTTGCTGGTAGACCGTCCAAGGTACGACTGGAGAGGAAGTTAGCATGGGCTGGTCTTAAATTCACAGTATCCCCATTGGCGAGAGGCACGGGCTAATAACGCCACGCTGGGGCACCAACCCTCACTGCTATTGAGGCGTGTTGAAAGGAGAAGAAATGGAGTTGGAATTTCAAACATCTTACTCAAGCTACATTGCATTTACCTTCTCTGGAAAAAAAGAAATGCCCATGGAATGTCCAACCAAAAATGTCGCAATGGTCTCACAATGCTCTCCAAGGCGCCGACTTCTGCCAGATGTCTTCCTCATTCTAGATGCATGTGTTTGTGTTCTTTACTTTATCTCGCCTTGTTAATATGTGTGGAAATGAAATTAGCCCAGCCGTCTATAGCCTGTGTTTTCTTGTCCTTGAAAATTAACCTGCCATTGTCCTTCACCAGAGCATCTCCAGGGTTGCGCCTTGTGGCAAAGAAGTCTGTAGCAGAGCTAATCCAATCGTAAATCCAGACCAGAGAAACCCTGCATCTGGACGCAAGTTCGACACGGGATTAGTTCCAGGTTAGCGGAAACCTGTTTACTGTGTTAATATGCGATTTACAACTGAAAGCAGACAGACCGCCTCTTATCGATTAGTGGTTAGAACCTCCGCCTCTAGGCGGGAGATCCAGGATTCATCCTGTCATACCAAGGACTTCAAAAATGGTACTTCTTGCTGCCTCACTTGATGCTCAATACTGAGAGTTTAGAGCAAAGAGACAGGACTGGTCGGCCCAGTGTCAGTATAATGTGACTGGTGGGGGTGGTGTCATGTCTGGTGTCTTCGACTTGACGTTCCAGTGGCGGCAGCACTTGGTCGTCATGGACGAGTCCGGGACAAAGAGGACACACTAAATATGCATCATCAATATCATATGAGTGAAAAATTGGTTAAATAAAACCGAAGCACACATACATACATACATGAAAGCAGACGATGAGAATGTAGCTGGAATAAATCAGTTTTAAAGTCGACGGTGCAACGTAACCTCTGGAATAAGGCCAAATATCAAGACGGCCTTAATGAGTTTAGTACACCTTGTTTGTACATCTAATGAAATACATCATCTTAGTAGTTTGTTGTTTTTCACCACACTCAGAATATTTCACCTATATGGTGAGTGTTAATTTTGCACAGAGGAAACGGGGTGCTCGTGGAAGATCACCGTCCTTTCCCACGCATGACATACAGAAAAGCACGCAGAATTATATAGTTACAACGGGGGTATCCCCGACTGCTCTTACCAATGCAGGTGTTGAACCCCTAACTCCTCTGTCTTGATTCACTTGGCTATATCTCATTCCACTCTGTTTTCAGGAAAGCGACTTAAAATGTTCATAATAATGGTGAATGCGAAGTTAGTCCCCAGTTTTACTGAGTTCGTCTTTGTAGGCTAGTTTGTTTCCATCCTGATGCCCTTTTCGTCCTTAATGGTTTACCTACTCTGGGCTTGGCACGTAACGATATCCGAGTGCGGGAAGCAGACTGCATCTGACCTCGTTTGTTATATCTATCTATGAATTCCATTATCCAACAGAGCCTAGGCGTCGAAACGGACATTCATATACCACTGTCAACCAAAATGGACTTGAATGGGTCAATAATCGCAATACACGTTTCCAAGAACGACACATATCAAAAGCCACCAAAGAACGAAGAAAATGTTTAAAATATAAAAAATATCACGGATTCATGCAAAGAGAAGCAGTCAACGGTTTTCAGTGGTGACGAAAAGACGTAATTAGGGATTTGAAACAGTCACAATGTTATGATATGATTCTGTGTAAAATGAGGATATTAGCACTTTTATCGACATTTTTGCCGATAGGTAGAAAAAATGGCAACGAAAACAGCACCCGTTGATAAATTCAAGACAAAAATCATCACGTTGTATCAGGGCGGCATACTCCTAGCTCATTGACTTTTTAAAAAAGTATGTTCACGAGAGTTTGCTGGAATACGAAAATTTCCCACATATCAAATCTAGCTGTTGTCGCACGAACGTTTGCTTTAATTCCACGAATATCTCTGGCTATGGCTGGATTATTTATTTTGTAATTTTTCTTATATAAATGCTAAACTGATAGGGGTGTAGTTAGTTACTCTTCATGTAAGTGTTTGAAAAATAACAACTTAATCTCCAGCCTTAGTTTAATACTATGAAGAACAATAAGGACAAGCGAATGTTAACGACGAAGACCGAGTAAGTATAGCATAAATTTTAGTGAACAGAGTAAAGTTTGAAGATTTAGAAAAATATCACCCGATAAATGTTTAAGCGTTTTCTAAGAAACATATGCTTCATCGCCGTAAGCTCAATCCAATAGCTCTTATAAAATTTGCCAACATTTTACTGACCCGATGCTGGTTGATTGACATGAAATGGGCCATTCGCTCTCTAGCTGTAAAATTTCCGGCCGAGCTCCTTCTCGTCTGTATTCGACATGTTGTTTGTGCAGCCAAAATCTGAACACTGTGGCATCCAACCAGCTCTTCGTTTCTGTCGGTATACTGACAAAGCAAGGGGCATCAATCAACCGTGCATAATCGATTTAAATTTGTATCCGTGTACGAAGAGACTTATGTACATTCAGAAGATGGAATGGTGATGATTTAAGGACCCATTTCATGTCATATCCGCTAACAGGGCTCTACATAATGCTGCGTTTCGATTGGTAAAAATTATGTCCATAGTTACATCTCCTTTTACAAGGAGGTATTGATTAATCAAGACTGAATGTGTGTTATAACCTACCTTAAAATTTGTTGAATCGGAACTGAAAACTTAAAAAAAAATTGATAATTATTCCAAAATCTTCAAGTCTTACTCTTTTACTACAAATTGTCCAATCCTTCCCCGGTTTTCTCCTTTAAGGCTAACCTATCAGAGGACAGTACTAAACGAACAACTCCTGAAAAATGTCTGCATTGTCGTACATATATGTGAGTCCAGAACTAACAGGTTTCACGCTACACATCTTTCGACGCTGGTGATCTGGTCAAGTCAATATTGGCGCACTCGCAACGAACTAGAGCGCTATCTTGATTAGCTGTAATTAGCCTGTATTGGCTGTGGGTCAGAATACGTACACAAGAAACCAACCGCCTCTTCGTACTTAATGATCTATAAATGTACTACAGACAGCTGAGCAGAAGTGGGTTATGTAACAGCCATATATCAGCATGAATCCGGCTCGAGGGTCAGAGGCAGGGCAAATATCGTGCGGCGATCTGACAGGGTGGGCTTAATTACACTTGCCAGGTGAATGGAAATTCCGTTATGGACGGAGACGTGTTGCCTGATGAGATTTCTCGGCAAGTAACTACACAGGTCAACTCTCAGAGGTTGCCCTCGAACCGGGTGACTCTTCATAGTATCAACTGGTTGCAGCTCGTAGTAATAAACTATCTTGTGCCAGATGGCTACCGAGCTGCTCCTCGCCAGACGATAGCAAACTGCTCCAGTTACCAACTGTTTTGACAAAGTTTTGTTTCAGACTTGGTAAAGGCAGGATGAGCCCTGACATAACCATCCAGTTTTCAATGTGTTACAACCTGAAAAACGGGCCTCAGTCCTTTAACGCGCTAGGACAGAAGCCTCCCACCAATGCGGCCGCTGTGAGTTCAAGTCCAGCTCATGCTGGCTTCCTCTCCGGAAGGTTTGCCAGCAACCTGCGGATGGTCGTGGGTTTTCCCCGGTTCTGCTCAGTTTCCTCCTACCCTAATGCTGGCCACCGTCGTATAAGTGAAATATTCTTCAGTAATGTGTAAAACACCAACCAAATAAATAAATAAATAAAAAACATGAGAAACTGATCGGTGCTGCGGGAAGCCGTTCCTGACAGTACCACTCAGTTCAGAGTCAACTGGCAATCACCCTGTTAACAGTTCATATGGGTTGGTCAATTTCAGAGACTAGACGGAAGGTAAAAAAGGAAACTTGAATCACCATGGAGATTATCAGAGTGTATAGTGAAGGGTAGTATGTTTCTGCTATTGGTACTGTAACAGATTGAAGAAGGTGGCTTTTTAACTGAAGGATACTTGAAAATGTTGTTTTGCGTGAGAATCCTTGTGTCATGCAATGATTATTACGGTATGGTTCGACATATAATTACGATGGCTGATATTGTACTCTTCAAAAAAGTAAGGGATAGTTGCGCTGATATTTCTAAAGCATAGGCCAATGGGTTGTAAGAAGGTTACGAAAGAAGTATTAGGCCTACTTTCGGGGCGATCACCTCATGTTACGCAAATCGTGATAACACACAAATATCATGCAGTCGTTTGACGTGACATGCACGTAAAACTGATTGGAGAACATGTCGAAAAATTGCGCTCGAATTAAACAGTCGATTTTCATACAGTTGACTGATTACATCACGACTTACAATTGTCTGCATATTGTTTTGAACAATATGCGCCCAGTCGTGTGTTGGACGTTTACAGGCTATACTGGTACGTTGGAGGCACTCGGGAAATCACAATCGGGATTTCGACAAGCCGTAAATTCTTCGAGCGTGTTCCAATCCACTTGAAATGACGCTTAAAGCCATCTTTCATCTACTTTTAGCCATATGATCTGTGTAGGCGTCGTAATCTACGCTAAGGTGACAAAACTGCTACGTCACGATGACACGCAGAAATTGATTCAAAGAACCATGCTTTCAGTCCTCACTTCAAAAACGGAAACGTCTCAAACGTAAGTAACATACTATAAGTTACACAGCCAGAGATAAAATGCTTTTTAAGTAATTAAATTTAGCTGGCCATGTTAATGAAGACGTGGTTTAGACTTAATTATTAACTTATGTTTAAGGCACATTCATGAAGACTTTTATGAACCCTACACATATATCAGTCATTTCTTCCATTGTTGTTGTGGCTTGTATAGCTTGGGATATTAAGAAAACCGCGAGACCAGACCGGTCACCATAGAAAACACATAGTATCGGAGTAGCAGCTGGACTTTGAACCCATTGTTAGCGCCGTTGCTTTCATCTTCCCAAGACAGCAAGTCAATGCTGTTTTGCTTCAGGCGGTCGAAACAGATAAAAAGCTTAACCCGATACACAGGTACTTTGCCAAACGTGTATCTATGGGTGAGTGTATTCCAGCATCATTCCGGCTACAAACTGTATACATGAAACCAGCCAACTGTAACCAGACGCCAGACAGTATTCCCAGAGTTGTGGTTATGACAGGTGAATTGGCATAGCGTGACGGAGTATGAATACCGCTGTGCTCATGCTAAGTAGCTTTCAGTGTTGAGTATTGTGCCGGAATTCATTCGCACAAGACAGATCGTCGTATGCATACCTGGCTCATTTGCCGCTAATGAGCTCCCGATGGGTAGAACGGCTTGTGATACCGTCACGCATCTTTACAATACACGGACGGTGAGTGCCCTGGTACTCTGCCTAATTAACTAAATATCAGAGTTCTGGTTCCTTCATATGTCTCGAACACTGAGGACTGGCCCGTGGGAGCGCCTAATTGGTTCCTTCATTAATATGCTGGATTATGGCCCTTTGTAGGTGAAAGACAAAGTATATTAATCATCAAGCATTGTTTGTGCACAGGTCAATTCGTTGAACGCTTTTGTAAACCTTTACATGTATTGCCCTCATCACAGTCAGATCATTAAACCGTTTTATACGCGAATGTAGCTTCGCACCGGATTGACCTTGTTAGTTCGTAGGGTGGATACTTGAACTGGTTTGTTTAAGTCAGGTTGTTATGAATCAAAGACGAATGTGTTGGGAACATTTCCACATAAAAGTAATTATCGATGTGTTGCGATTAAAGAGAGATCTGAAAACATTCTTTAGTTGAAAATATTTGTAAAAATGCATATTTGACCTGAATACCATCTACAGATTTCTTTTAGTGTCTAGCAAGGAGATTCACGGCTAGAATAAAGATATTGCCATCTCGATGCTAACACAAAAAGTATGGAATCATCGCCCAGTATTTCTCGACTGTGCAAGCCGGCCCTGTTAAAGCTGTGTACAAATATCATTCTCTGCCGTTAAGCTGCAGGACTTGGGAACATCCTCTACTGTAGGAGTAGCACAACACAAAAACAAGGACGTATTGCTGTAGTAATCTGAACAACTGTCCAGAACTTGACATACATTGCCAACACAAGCAGCTTCTGTTAGGGAGTATAATTTCAGTCACATCGCTGTCCAGCATGTGAGAGAACATGGATTGCCAATTTTATGTCCTTATATAATACTCCAGATCAAACCCTTGGAGTCTTTCTTCGAGACAATCTAGAAACCCCGAGTGAGGTAACGGTGCATTTATACGATCAGTGATGGCAGTCAGCTCCGTATAACCACGGACAATGGGTAATTTAAGTGAGCAGTTTAGCAGGAGAACATTGATCTGTTAACCCTGATTTGTCCCTATTAGCCTCCCGGACCTCCTGTTTAATCCACTTTGATGCCTTTGTCAGTTACTTTGTGAAACCGTCGACCGTGTATATGTGTAGTAATTCACAAAGCACGGCCCGCCAAATCAGACCAGCCATGTTATATTATGCGTTGAATGTAGGGTTAAGACTGTTCAGACTCTCCGGAAAAGCACCATATACACTTCGTGAATGTCAGGAAGCCACAACGGAAACTTCAATCAAATGAATCACAAACCTTCCTTCCGGCTTTGGCGTAGTCAAGCACATCATAGGTACTTGTCTTCAAAAGCTTAAGGTATTCCACGAGTTAAACAGTGTTTGGGAAACATGACACGTGTTTTTAGCTGTTGCACCCAGAGCCCAGGGATCGCAGCTTTAGGTCAAGGCAACAAATCGAATGTCACTACTCCATTGGTCACCTTATTAAAGTTCCTGCCGCACTGTTCTGTCTAAGGGAATGGTTTGTAAGGCAAGCAAGCAGTTGAGTGGTCACCCGTGGCAGCTCTCAAATTAACAAGAGCAGACAACGGAAATAGCCCTATAGCGATGAAAAGATTCATTAATCAATCCGGAAAAGGCGGTAAGTGGAATTTGAGTTTAAACCATGAAATAATAGGAGTTGATTTATTCTCTCAATCAAATGCCAAGTGTAGCATTGCTGCCTCACAAGATTGTCATTAAATGTACCTAGTTTTATGTAGTTCCCCCTTTGAAGAACGATTTCTGTTTAGTAGCTCAACGGCTTCGAAACAGACTTGTGACTTGATATACTTGCTAGAATATATGATCAGAATTGCCAAACTTCCTGTCATGGACACAACAATCCATCATTCAATGGTTTATATTTATTTATCTGCTGGTGTTTTACGCCGCAGTCAGGAATACTTCACTTACACGATGCTGGCCAGCCAAAATGTGGGAGGAAAGCCAGCAGAATCAGTTGATTATTAAAAACAATATGTTTGTATCAAGGTTATCCATCTAAACCACTCGGTCACGACTCGATCCACGAATAATGAAGCCGTCATGCATCAAACCATCGGCGATGTTTCCATCCTCCACCTATAATATAAAAGAGTGAAGGAGTAAGTGCTTGTGGGTTAACGTCGTATTTAACAATGTTTCAGTCATATGGCGAGGAAGAGTTCTTCTGGTGTGTACATATAGTGTGTCTTCTTGTGGCAGGGCCTGTCCATGCCGTCAAAGTGCAACCGCCACTGCTACATCATGCTGAAGACACAAAACATGACACCCCAAAGAGTCACATTACACTGACACCGAGCCGACCAGTCCTGTTTCCTAGCTCTCACTGCTGAGCGCCAAGCGAGGCAGCAACAAGTTTTAAAGTCTTTGGTATAACCGACCCGGGCTTGAACCTGGAACTCCCAACCCCGAGGCGGGCATTCTAAACCACCGAGGCAGTCTGTAATATACTGAATTCCAAAAGAAACGTGAATGGGAGAAATAGTATAAACTGCAAATGAGTAAGAGCCGGTTAAAACATATTTCCCTTACACAACAAGACAATAACTCAATTAAAATCTCATATCGTGCTGATTCTTCTGAATGAATGTAAATGGGAGGGCTCATTTAATGTGGCTCAATAGCCACTCCATTCGGGAATTGTTTTTCTGAAGGAATAAAAATTTACGTCAATAACGAGTTTGACCCCCATTGGCGTCAACAACAGCATCACATCTTCTACCCATGCTGTTGAACCATCCGAGGAATGTTATTGTAAGTGTCAACGACGCTTTGTTGCAGTTGTTGCAAGGTAATTGGCTGCATGAGTTGATGGCGATTAAATCCCAGAGGTGCTCGATAGGATTTAAATACGGACTTAAAGCTGGCCAATCCATCGTCTGGATGCCGTTGTTCAGTAGAAATGTCTGTGTCAATCTTGCAGTATGTGCTTTTACATTATCTTGCTGTAGAACAGGTTTCGGGCAAAAAATGGAACGACTACAGGCCTCAACACTTCATCCACGTAGCGCTGTGCCTTGGCGCCTCTACCACGTCGCTGACCATTGTTTTGGAAGATCACAGGCGGAACGTAACGTCCCCAGCTGATTGCTCCCCAAAGCATGACAAAAGGCCCTTCCCAACGGCCATTCTCCAATACACATGGATCACTGAACCTTTCACCTATACGTCGCCATACCCTCACTCTGCCGCCCACTGCGTCGATGCAAAATCGACTTTCACCCGAAAAGACGATATTCTCCCATTGCCCATTGTGCCAGTTCCGATGACCTGTGGCCCAGCTAAGTCTAGCGCGTTTGTGACGTGGAGTCAAACGTTAACTAGCATAAGGTCGACAGCAATGCAAACCCGCGTCATTGAGTCGGCGACGTACAGTATTGGTGCTGGTGGGTCGGTTCGTTGTTCCACCTGTGTTTCGGCATGTACTGGAAGCGGTCTTGACGGTTTGACGTCACACGAGGTCGTCCGCTCCGAGCACTGTCATTGACGGTGTTTCTCTGCTAGCGGTCAAGCAGTCTATGTATGGTGGACAGTTGAGTTCCATAATGATTGGCGACATGTAAGACGTTCCAACCTGCCTCAATTTTGCCGATGGCTCTTTGACGTACATCAGTACCCAGACGTGGCATGGTCACTGTTGCATCAAAATGCGAATGCAACAGTTCTTTGATTTATGTTCCTTAAGAAGCATTCTCATATCAAGAATCTCGTGAAAAGAAAGCGCTTTGAACTCAACTAACAAACACTGCACGAGGAATATGAAGATTAAAATCAGTATAATTTGGTGTCGCCTGACACCACGGTTGCTGCGTTTGCGGAGGCTTCTCATCTTTAAAACACTCTGAAAAACACTCTCTGGAACATCCATTACATATCCACACACTTTTGATTACTGAGAAGGTACTTCCGATTTCACACTGGAAAACTTCGCGTTTCTTGTGAAATTCAGTATATAAAAGACTACAACACAGAGACTAAATCCACAGCAGCGACGACAGCGTGGTAGTTGGGAAATGGTCAAACGTTATCGGTGAAGTTGGGCTTCTTGTCGATTTACCTCATTTAGGGTTTTATGCTGACTGTTCACGTAAGCGGTTAAGAAGCAACAACTTCTTAGACGTTATGCAGTTTATTAGACTGGTCACTGGTCTAGAAAACGGAAATGTAATCACGAATGGAATAATACAAATAGATGTACATTACCTTGAACAATCAAATCGAACACTTCATCGCCGTCTCTATGTTACCGAGGCTCCACGAGAAGTGGGAGTAAGGGGAATTTACAAATTCCCTGTCCAAGGTCGAGTTTCAGTCCATTCCTCATTCCTGTGTTCTTAAACGAGATTGATGATTATGATTATGTCAAAACATTACCTTTTTGACAGGTTCGCTTGCTATATCCAAACATACTGTTTTGCTGCCATGTACACAGTTCTACGCTTAATTCTTTAATTTAACAACAGACGGACTCCAGGTGCTTTAATGCATCGTACCAAGTTTTTGCTTTCTGCTTAAGGTTGCTGTTTTTTTCTGGCTTTCACACTTCACGTTTGCAAAGACGGTCTCATCGCCCATGCGCTCACTCTTCTAAAGTTGCGTGTAGGTGATTCATCAAAGAAAAGACAGTCGCAGTCTAGCTTGCCCTCTTTGTTCGCTGATATTTAACTCTCCTTTAACACGCATCAACACAACGATCTCTGTGTCAGCGTATAATGACAAAGCCTAACACGACGACTCAGTCGGTCGGTGCATATCAAGAGGGAAATGGCCACATTTTTTTTCGCTGGTTTCTTAAGTGGTATTTGCACCTAAAATGTAATAAACCTTTTAGAAGTTTCTACACCATTAACAATGAGTTAAACTCACACAAGATTAGCATCATTCAGTCCAAACGAGTACAGGCTTTTCTTTTTCGCAATAACCATGAGAAGACTATGGACTTCAGCCTGTCTTCTATAGACTGAAGAAAAAGCAAAGAAATGGTCATTGCACCTGTGCGCTCAATAAGTTCCCCATAAGGAAAACAAAATAAAGACATGCATTGTTAGCAGCTCTCTGTTGTGTTATTGTTTTCTTTGACATGGATGTTCTTCTTGCTTTTGAATGTAGGGTGCATTTTGAAATGATAGCACGTTGGTCATATTTCCTGCTTCTTAAGCATCAACCTCATGTGCAGTTATAAAAGCCATATTCTCATGCATCCTCTCATTTATGTATTCACCAGATAACATCCCGCATTTATCCCGCATCAGACAAAGTCCTCTGCTTTTGATTGGACTGGAATAGTCACGTGGGAAGCGTGTATAATTCTTTATCTCGCATCAGACAAAATCCTCAGCTTCTTGATTGTTCAGTAATGTTTACGTGATTGCAAATTGCAAACCCTTGCAAACTGAATCGAAAATGACCATATAGCGGTCGACTAATATGGCAGTCGACGAAATGCAAGTATTTGTTGTCGTGCATGTGCTCTTCTCGTCGTACGAGCCGTGACATCGGTCTCGGCCGCACGGTCTGTGGCAAGGCGTTCATGAAAACGCGGCGTGTTTTGACTGAAATACCTGTATTAATTCGCCCGGAATGCTCTTCATTGTGATAAATTCGTTGTATCAGCGTGTTGCGTGGGTATACGGCTTGATATTTCGTTGAGAAGATTAATATTTTCACGTGCCCGATTTCATAAACGCCTCGATTTCATAAACGCTTTGCCACTGACCGAGCGGCCGATACCGACACCAAGGCTCACGCGATGAGAAGAGCACAGCTCAGCTCGGGGCACAGACGGCGCAGGCAAAAAAGTAATAAGTCGACTGTTAGGTAGTCATTTTCGATTCATTTTGCAAGGATTTGCAATTTAATTGTCTTCAAAAGATGCTACGAAAAACTTTTCTACACGTTGTTGTTAACTGCTCATTAGAGCTTTTTTGAAAATAAAGACAAGAAAAGCTACTGACTCGCACATTGCTGGATAGCTGTTGCTATCTATCAGCGCGAGAATCCTTGACTCCGTAATGATACAGAAAGAAATAACAAAGGCGCGAGACTGTATCGCTTGCCTGTTTTTGGTAAAGGCAGATAGACCAATCAGAGGCCTAGAATTTTCTCTAAATTGTGATAAAGTTTTGTATCCTTTCACTCAGAGGCCATGCAACTTATAATGCACCTACACGTATATCATCGAAATACATGTGTATATCGGAAATTAACAGAAATCTGATCTGGTGTATATTACCCATTCGCGCACAACTGCACCTCGGATCCAAGCTGAACTGACCATTGTTCCTCAGGAATAAATGCCTGCCACGTTATCATTTTGCAGACAAATCACCCCGCAAAAGCATGCATTACTACACAGCTACAAATAGGTTAGAAAAAATTCCCCACTGAGGTCGTTGTCGCCATCATCACTCATTCATGTCACCATGTTGTATCCACGTTTTCCTGTTGGCTTCATGTTTATATCATGATATTTCATTGAGGCACCATTTCATAAACGCGGATTGTGATTGTCAAACTAGGACACCGACACCGAGGCGACCAGTACTCAAATGACCTATCGCCCCACACCAAGTGCCAGTCCAGGGAAATGCCCTACTGACGAAACATGCCATGCCAACAGGAGAATGCAAAGAATCAAATACAAGTAAGGTGATATTTTCTTGATGTTAACGGAAAACTGCCTGTTAAAACCGAGGATGTGTATGTCCTGCCTGCATAGACCATCTCAGTAACGCCTATAGGTAGAATTATTAATCTCTCAGCTGTCTCTAGAATGCTTTCTTCTTCCACGTAAGAAACGTAATGTACAATCTGACAGTAGCAGGTGCAGCAGTCTTAGTGCTCAGTGATGAATTATTTTATACATGTTTCATACATGTATATCAAGATTATTTGCATTCTCTTCTTAAGTGACCTCTAAAATATAGGTTCATTGCTTTCCAGCAACCATGGCGTATTATTTTATCGAGTGCATGGTCTGTAACGCCATAATATAATATATAATGTAACAATGACGAAGTATTTGGTTTAGTCTTCCAAAGCGTAAAACCAGTCGGTTGCGTGCTCTAGCGTAAAACGCCAGTAAATAAATACAAAAACATGACATTTTCTTTTTTTATTTCAATCATTATTTCCTAGACATCAGTATTCGCTGAGCCACTGGTTCTACCTATACAAGCGTCCACACAGCATCCCATATAACCCACAAGCTTTCCATTCTTTTCCCGGAGAAAGACTGTCCCAGTGAGAAGATATTTATTGGCAAGCCTCACCAAGACATAGTAAGAATCGCTAACAGGTTACACGTGTTCCTTGAGATGGGATCACGGCGCTGATCTTCCGGTTCCAGTTGTTCCAGGGTTTAGAAATGTGAAAACAGCAATCATGTGCAGATGACACATTTATGGAAGGTTTTGTTGCTGTAAATGCAAGAAAGGTATAAGCTTCAGTTTCACCGCAAATTCTGTTATGTTACATTTTGGCGAGAGAGGGTGATTCAATTTGCTGACCATTTGCCATCTACCGATATAAGACCCTTGTTTAGAGGTTTGCCAAAACATCCCGCCAAAGGTCCGGGGTTTACTTTGGAACACTCCAGTTTCTTTCACCCAAGACGTACTTACAGCTATCGTATACATGTAAATAAAATATTTTCCGGCACGGTGTTAAATGAAATCAATGAATCAATGGGATCTTGGCGTAATATCGAACTTCAGGATAATCAGTGATGTAGTTACCCTTAATATTCCAATCACAATAGTGCCACGATGATAACTTTGTTAAGAAAGGAATATTCGATCTAAATGATACATTGGCTTAAGAGCAGGTATGCTCGACATAGTAATAATATTTGTAAAGGATCGATCGGGGCTCACTGACTCGGTTGGAAATTACTGTTATTACTTCCGGGATTGTGAACAACATTTCCACCGCTTTTGAACACTATGTTAGGACTTGGTATGACCTTCTCTTAGCATGACGTTCTTGGTATGACCTCTTTGTATTTTTCAGGCATTACATGGGTATCACTCTATACGGCAAGTCAGATATGCTGTGCTGGGTGCTAGCTGAAACCTTTACCAACGGAACTAGATGTCGAAATAGACATTCGCGTGGTAGTCAGCATCCATAATGCGGATTACGGATTAATAATTGGAGCACAAAAGATGACGGCATGGAGAGTAACACCATTTTCCAAAGAAACAAAACTACGTACAAAGTAAGATATCAAGTAGGCATCGAAACCAACATTCGTTCACCAGCCGTCAACCAAAATGTGCTTTCCGTGTCAATAATCGCAAGACGAGTTTCCAAAAACAACAAATAACACAAACCCCCGAAGAAGTAACAAAATATAGAAATGTAAAACTAGAACGGATTCATGCAAAGAGAATCAGGCAATAATGACGAAAAGACGCCAGGAATGTTCTTGGCGAATGACTGTATTCAATATCATAGTCGTGTACCATGCTGTTTCATAAGTTATTGTATATACATGGAACTATATGGTGTACAGTTCCAAATCCAGGCTGAATTCAACCGATGCGAGATAAAATCTTTGTGTCACTATTGCAATGCAGGCACTTCCGGACAACCTGTTGTCTGTGAGAAGCTGAAGGTTACGTTTTCTATCATGATGACATGCTCATAGGTCCGTACAAGACTAACAAGGTTTTGGGCTGACCGTTCTAAGAACTTCTCCGCAGTACTGAAAGCGAACATAAAAATAAACGTGAATCAAATAGTTGTCAGTAAATTGTGATCATGATGGGTATTTCCATACCATATGACGTCAGCATATTACACCCGTTATTTAATATAAAAGATTACAGCAGAGAGTAAAGTCAGAGCTAGAACAGCGCAATGACCTAGTAGCCTCCCGTCAATGCGGCCGCTGTGAGTCAAAGTCGAGTTCATCGTGGCTTCCTCTCTGGCCGTACGTGGGCAGGTCTGCCAGCAACCTGCAGATATTCGTGAATTTCCACCCGGCTCTGCCCGGTTTCCTCCCACCATAATGCTGGCCGCCGTCGTATAAGTGAAATATACCAGAATACGGCGTAAAACACCAATGAAATAAATAAATAAATAAAGAGAGGGCAGCTAAGACAGTGATAGTTGAAAAATAGCCCCATGTTACTGGTGAAACCTCGTCAATTTACCTCAGGGTTTCGTTCTAACTGTTCATGTAAGGTTAAGAAGTCACAGATTACACGCCCTCTAGCACATTGACTTCAGCAAAATTAAGTACAAACTATACAGTGGTGATAAATGCATTGCACTTCATGAAGACGTCAAAGGTCCAGAAAGCTTTAAAGTAATAGTCTTTTTTATGACTGCATTTTAGTTGACATTTGCCAGTACAGATGAGTTTACCCTCGTACCGAGCGGCGCATTGGTGATAGATAAAGTCAGAGTGCACTGAATAAATTGTCAGCCTTAGACAAGGTACTGGCACAAGCCAAACAGCCCTATTAGAGAAATCAAACCACTTATGAAAATATCGTCGATATGCACAACGCACAAGTCATATTCCAATCGTCTGGTCAGGAGAAGTAGAATACATGTAATTACATGAAGACGATGGAGCAAAAGTTAGCCAGCCAGCAGACAGTCTACAGGAATTCGAAGATCAGAGATGCTGGCGTTTGAAAGCTTTCCTAAAGAAGCCCTTACGTACGCCAGCGTGTCTTATCTGTTTAATACCCACGGACAATAAACGTTATTTTCAGGCACGAAAATTTGCACAACCGTCATTAGAGACTTTGGGAATTCAAGACCGTCACTTCCGTCAGAAGTTTAATAAATATTTGAGATGTGTTTCTTGCTTCACTTCGCAGTGTTAGTTTGTGTAAGAAGGAAGCCAGCCCAGCCAACTGGGTTGTCTTGTCTCCAACAGTGAACCCGCCATTGTCCCCGCCAGAGCTTCTCCAGGGCTGTGACAAGCTAGTCACAGCTGTTAGCGCAGCTCATCCATTCGCATGAGAAATCCTGAATCTGACCCAATTTGGGCACGGGATTAGTCCCAGGCTACGGAACGTCTGCTGACTTTTTTGTAAATATAGCTTAAGTCGGAAAGCAGACGATGATAATTTGGGTCAATTAATTACCTGTTAATTTTGCCGATGTTATAACCTAAACTTACATAAGACATGCAATACACCCAAACGCCGTCTTCAACTTACTCACGAGAACAAAGATAAAAATGTCAAACAATTTGAATGAATTTTAGTGTGTATTAGTACAGTTATTACGGTTTTATTTCGAAAAATTAATCAGCATTTAACTAAAGGATAAAGTAATTGGCAGCTTTTATCTGTTGAGTTAAGACTGGTGTTGTTCTGTCTCTGGTTTTGGTTTCACTCTGCTACAGGTGTAGTCAGCTGTGCGCTCAAGCCGAAGATGGGAAGGTGTCGGCAGCCATTAATGAGATACCCCTTCCCGCGCAAACCGGTCCACCCTGGAATGAAATGATGCTCTAGCTTAACACGTTCGTTCAAAGTTAACAGTTTATCCATGAGAGCAGGAGAACAACAATATCCACAGCTTAGATCCCTGGTATTTCAGGGGTAAAGGTTTGCTATATTAAATTGCATTTACATCAGCAGTTTAATAGAGTAAGTCCCTAAGTAAGGTAAATTGACAAGCTGCCTGATTTTTGCCGGTCGCATGGGACCATTTGCCAACTCGCCCTGTCGTCGTAGTTTTAGCTTTACTCTCTGTGCTGTAGTCGTTAATATCCTATTATACAACGCACTGAATTTTTCTGTATACTCCAAATTCGGCGCCATGTTAGCTGCTTTATACTCTGGGGAATGGGCTTGCTGTCGATGCATCTCCTACGTTTATGTTAATTTTTGACGCTATGGTCTTTACTATTTAATGATACTAATGATAACGGTGTGATAGGTATCATAAAGTCAGCATTGCTCTGTGATTAAAGGAAACATGTCTTTGTAGCGTACGGCTTCGATTATCTTGAAGACAAATCATTCGAAATACCCAAGCCAGGACCCAGGGTCCCGTTTAATGAAGACGGTGTATGGTTTTGTCATAAGTAACTACCGTATGTAACCACCATGACGACATGTATGTACAGTATGTGACACCATGACAATCACGTTTGACATAAATCACACCCTGTTTGTAAAACTGGCCACGTGGCTAGTGCATGGAAAGGAACATGTCCTTTTTTGTCGATAAGTTAATTGTTATCAGTGTGCATCCTCTCTGACATATAATGATTTACTAGCACAGGAAGTCTTGTATGTCTTGGATGATTTGTAATTCCTAATTATCTTCTCCATTACCTACTGAAGGTCATTTATACATCACAAAATGATGTTGTGTATGTAATTTCCTGTTTATCGATTTTTTACATGGCTTTAAATGCAGAATTAGTCATAACTTCGGCTAAATTATAAATTTCCAGCAACATTTTAAATATCAAATTGACACGGGCAGACAAACACGGCATTCCGACGTGACTGGGCTCGGTTTGATTGAATACAGCGAGAGCACCTGTTGTCCGCGGGTGACTTGGGTGCTTGCCTGGCACTTGCTGGAGACTGAGTGTGCGCCACTAATACAGCGGAAGTCACGCATGAAATATTGGTGAAATACGTGTGGCCAAGAACTTGCCGGATGTCCATGGTGTATCGCATTTGCCTCCCTATCTGCTGTTTGACCACCAGTGATAAATACATTTCATCCCCACCCCAACCCACGCCACCCGTCCCACCTCTCCACAGTACTAAGCTAAATGCTTATCACAATATCCTAAGCAGGAGCAATCCTAAAGCATTACGTAAACCTTATTAATGCTCAAAGTGCTCGCTGAAAAATCGAGTTTCCTGAGAATAGGTTTTAATGTATTTACTTTTAAAGATGGAGCCTTTTCTGTGTTAGTTTTCAAGTTTGAAACGTTGCATCCAACATTGTTTTTCGATTTTCTGTGATTACAAAGTTTGATACATGAATAATTATGGCGATGTGATTAAAATCCGTGTAGTGATCAAGCTACTAAATTGAATTGTTTAAATATAAAAAAAATTTCCTTATGTGGAAAACATTCTCAGGATTGTCAGTGATAGGTATAAAGGCAGGCAACGAGTGTGGCATATGTACCATATGATCGGAACGGATATGCCGAGCACTTGTGGCTCAAAAGTCTCAGCGATATCGGCGGTGAGTGTGAATCACATTTGGCTAGGCTTTCAATGACTTAAATGCTACTCATTATAAACTAGGCTAAGAATTTCAAGCAATTATTTAACATTTATACATTTGTGTTAAAGCTTTCTTGTTTTTTCGCTCTGACACTTTCCGAATGAAAGTGTCCCAGAATTTTTATTCACACCGCCCTTTATGGCACAACAATATTGTTAAATATATTTCAATGTTTCATTTTCCTCGCATTTTTCATGAGATCTGGAAAAACTTCTACTGCATTTATATCTATCTATCTATCTGCGAATAACGGTACAGAAACTTAAATCAGTTCGCCACTTGCGCACCTGTAGCGGGCGCGCTTCATTCTAGAACCATCCTCCTGGCCTCCCTTTTCTGCGCGGGGCTAGGATAGATACTCACTGTGATCTATGAATGTGGTATAGAGTGAACGGGTAGCCTCTGAATGAATATATGAATGAAAGTTTATGGCTTAGCGCCACATCGGCAGTATCTCAGCCATATCGTGGCGAGAACATGGGGAAATATCTGAAATTTCATCATATACCTAAGCGCGTTACCCGATTGATACAGAACCCGCTGATATTTTTTCGTATCACCATCCTCTGAACATTTGCAAGCGCGGAACTACTTTCGCCCCGAGGTACCTTTCCCTGGGAAAGCCCTGTGTTTCTCGATGGGGATTTCCATGCAGTGCTGACCTACTTACAGGAACATGCCATTTATTCTCTCTAAGATTAGGACCCAGAAAAATTGAAATATTTTTCCTACACTGTCTACATGCTAACGTTATAGTCAAAAAGGTTGTATTACAATATCTGTGTCATCTGTTTGTGTCGCCTGCTTAGTGACTTTTTTTTACCGTCAAATTACACTTCCCAACACCGATAGGCTAGTTTTCTAGTCCAAAAAGCTTGCAAGTAATCTGTACAAGTTGGAAGTTCTCCCATGCAACTATTTAAATTTGCCTTTTCCTGTTTGTTCTCCTTTTAAAAATTTGTAGTTGTTACTCAGTTATTTCTGGATATCGGAACTGTTTACCTTTGGACCTGTGTTATACTGTTACCGGAGCCAATTATGGGAGCTGAGGACAGCAGTGACTCAGACATGGCAAATTTTGACCTCAAATTTTGGTCAGACAGGGACACTGAGTAGCTATCACTATGATGGTGATTTTCTTGCGAGAGTAGATGCTTTCGAACAGGAAATTTTGGTTAGCGACGCCCATGACAACCACCCGACACAAAAGACGTCATTTCCGAACAGGGGGCCAACTTTGGTTGAATGCGGCGAGAGGGAGAAATCAGAGTTTATCATATCAATGAGGAACAAAGCCACTGTTCGGAAGACAGAAAGCGTAGTCAGAATATTTTCTGGATTCCTGTGAACCTTTCCTGGCGAAGATGATCGGGAAATTGAGGACATCCCACCCGTCCAGTTGAACAATTACATTGGATTGTTCCTTCTTTCCCTGAGAAAACACGACGGAGGCGAATATGAACCAGACACTCTGACCGGTTACCACAGGGCCACATTACGCTATCTACGAGAGCATAACTCTGCATATGTTTTGATATTTGAGAAAGAATTTCAAACTTCGCGTGACATCCTTGCTTCAAAACGTAAGGAGCTCAAACAGAAAGGCAAAGGGAACAGACCAAACAGAGCTGACAGAAAATGAGGAATGTATACTGAAGGAAAATAAAGTAATAGGGAACCATAGTCCTCGTGCACTTGTCAACAAAATATGATTAATTAGTTCCCTTCATATTGGCCTTCGTGGAGGAGAAGAAAATCGTAAACTCAGATGGGGAGACGTGACCTTAAAATGTGATGAACGGGGGAAAGAATACCTAGCACAACGAGCGTGACACCAATACTAGGAGTGGTGAAAATGCAAACATGCATGTCCACCCTATTAAGGCCAAAATAATTTGCACTCGATAACAAGGATGACTGCCCAGTAGAGGTGTACAAAGTCTACACCAACCACAGGCCACCAAACATGTGCGCAGCGGACAGTCCATTTTACCTCGGCATCAATTGCAAAAGAAAAGCTCCCAATTATGTATGGTATAAATGCCAATCAATTGGACAGTACTCCCTAAAATCGATTATGAAAACCATGGCAAAATGATCGAACTTACCTGAAAAACCACAGTGGCCGAAAAACATATACCCGTATTCTTCATGCTGGAGTAGCTCCCATGACTATGATGCAACTCAATGGTCACAAAAATGTTGCAAGTGTAAATAATTACGCTGTTGATTCTCTTGGTATGCGGGAAAATATGAGCCACATCATTTCAAATGCTCCTGTGACACAGCCTTACGCTACGAGCGTAGCACTTCCTCCCAAACCCAGTAGATCCACAGAAATTGACGCAGGTGACCCATCTACTTCTACAGTGCGGAATGATCTATTTGTTTCATAGAATTTCACACACAATGTGAACTATGCCACTCGCACAAGTACAACTGCCGGTATTTTCCTTTTTAAACTGCACGTTCCACCTCAGTTTTTGCCACACATCGTATGCCCATTAACTGTGTTGACAAACTCTTTCACGAGTTCACAGAGGCGTCAGCAATTTTAAACAACGTTCTGTCATTCACATGTAATTAATCACTTCTGCACTTCTAAAAGTGATGGTGATTTTTAGCGCACCTTACACCTCGTGTACTCAATTTCAAAATGCCACGTGTCAGGTCTGAGATGATGTTTATATAAGCGTTACAGTTCGTGCGTTCAGATAGCATTTGTGTTTTCAAAACCCAGCTGCACTCACCGTTTTTCAAGCCTTTGTTTTATTGTCTTTTCTTTGTTTATTTTCCTTTGTTTTTTTCTGTCCAATTTTTCTGCCTCCTGCATTGAAAATGCAGAAATAGGTTATATTTAGAACTAAATCCATATGCGCGTAATAGTTTGTGAGCGTCATGACGGCCTGTGCACTACGCTAAGCAAAGTAATCTGAAGAAATATCTGGATTTTAAAGTGTCCAGAGTAGTTTTAAGAGAAGGTATATGATAAATAGATTATTATTACTCTGTGCAGGTCTGCATCATTGTATCTGCTCGAGTTCTCTGCTTGCGTCGCCGTATCGACCTCGCCCACACGTCGCAGAGAACTCGAACAGATACGGCGATGCAGATCAGCAGAGTGTAACCATAGTCTCCATGTACCGCAATAGATAGTTTATGAGGTACAACACGCTTAAATACGGAAACTAAATGAGGATCATTTGCCCCATGACGTCGCCGCTTTACTTAAATATAGGGTCTGCTTTTACCTATTTCATTACATGATAGTTTAGGTCTCTAAGGCACACATGCTCAATTGAGAGGTCTCTGTGGCCTAGTGGTTAGTGTAATTGAGAGGTCTCTGTGGCCTAGTGGTTAGTGTGCTAGCACAGCACAATAACCCATGAACCTGTCATCAATTTCTTTCGCAATCGGTTCAAATCCAACTGTTGCTAGGTTCCTTTCCTTTAGTACTTGAGAAAGTTTGCCAACAACCTACGGATGGTCAAGGATTTCTCCGAAATCTTTCCGGTTTCCTCCCACCATTGTGCTGACCGCCGTTGTATAATTGAAATATTGTTGAGCACTACGTAAAACACCTGTCAAACAAACAAATAAATAAACAAATGTTTATTTTCATGTGCCGACCTTACACTTCTGTAAGGCGCGATCATCACGGCAAATAGGGACGTCAATTTCTTTCCGTAATGTCGTTTCTATAACGTTTTGGGTGATAGTGATTATTCATCCAGTCTTTCTTGTTCACTTTCGAAAATTGTAGAGAGAAATGTCGAAAGTCATGACGAGATTTGTGACTACTTATGTTCCGATAGATGTATATGTGGTGCTAAGCCCCGTAATGCCCAGTGTTGTACGACGTCCGAAGTACTGTAGAATAACAGAATATTCCACTGTCTGACTACGAAGTATCTGATGATATCGTTTCTTTTCCACTATCAAATGGTGTGCTTCTTGCAGCTCTAGAGTCAGCGATGTCAACAGCCCAAGTGGGTGCCCTGGGTGTCACGCTGTGTTACAGCGGACATATTTGTCGACATGACAAGGATTTATGAATTGGAAAATTCCACACGTCATCTTGAGGAAAGTCAACATTTTCTGGACTGCCAAAATGGGGGATTGACTGTTGTGCCGAGTGCTATGCTTCAGGCTAATAAAGACCTGTTGGGAATTGATTAAGTTTTAACGATATCGTTAAAATTAAAAACCAGGCTTTCGTGATAGTGTCGAGGATGCAGACATTGGATCTTTCACATAATGAATTAAAAGGGAAAAAGATTTGAATGATTTGGGAACCTCTTGTCTTCGAACATGTCGGACAATCAACTCAGCTTCAGTGCTGAAGTCTTTAAACCACAGATTTTTCAGCCTCTCTTAGTTATTGGCTTTCAGGGCTACACGAGACTTGCTGGTGACTGGATGTGGCTGGATCGTTCATTTGGCAAACTGAAGAAACTCACAGCACTGTTTCTAGATTCTCCCAAAGACTTTTTTTTGGTGGATGTCAAGCACTTATAGAACTGAAGAAAATATCAAAAAAAGGCAAACCATAGCTTCTTCCGACTTCCAACGTGATTCGTGTGCTTGGTTAGCGTTAAGAAATCGAACGTTTCTGGCTGTCGGGAGTATTACTGTTAGAAGACTGGCGGTAAGCGCATGTTATATTTGGTATATCGAGCCAGGAGTCTTCGACCCAATGACTGCGCTAGAAGTCCTAGATCTTAGCCATAACGTACAACTTGTGTTACAGTTTACTCTTCTGTCTCCCAGTGGTCTAATAGGCAATAACATGAAGATCATCAACCTGGCTGGTAGTACGGGAATCAGGTGGCGAGGTGAAGGACGAGTTCTTCGTGTGTTTGCGTCAGATATGTATGTGGGATGTGGACCTGTCCCAAAACTACGTTTACTTAGTAAACTCTTTCGAAAATCCAATACTGTTTCGACTTGACTGCCTAGAAAATTACAACATGTCATATCATTCTTTTTACCAATGGCCATCTAGATTTATGGCTTACCTGCTCTTCGCTCCAGCGCTGAATTACCTTGATCTAAGCCGACCTGAGCAAGAGACTTCCACAAGACAGAAAGGCCCGGTCCCACTAATCTTCAGGATACGGTTTGTCGGGAAATCTGTATTCCGCCTAACCTAATGTGGCTTGGTATTGGCAGATTTAAAATTTCCCGGCGCGAAAGTGGGAATTTGAAATTTACACCATCTCAACATTTATGGTACTTGGGAGCTGCATTCATAAACTTGACCCACCGTGATATTTCAGGTAACAATTGTGAATCTGCGTCTCGAAAATGTTTCCTTACACTTCGCAAACTGACCTCCCTAAAACTATCCGACTGTCTCAACAAGAATGAGTCCCTAGCTTCTCCGACTTTACTGTTTACTAATTTAAGTGACCTTCAAGAGATCGACTTCACCAAAACCGAGTTGACAAATGTATATTCGGGAGTATTTGCGGAAAGCAAGAAACTGAGAGCAGTGAATTTTGCCGACAACAAATTACGTCAACCACGTGCAGTTTGCCATCTCATTAAACTTCGAAAGCTAGATTTAACTTTCAATGCTATTATCCATTTCAGCGATGACGAGATGAGGCAATCTGACACCTGCATGTTGCACGCCACGACTGGACAGCCTTTTAAAGTCTTATTGAGTGGAAATCCATTCCAACGCACCTGTGAAACGGTTTTGTTTATTCGATGGCTAATTCAAAGGAAGGCAGATTTGGATAACGCAGACAACTACAACTGTCTCATGTCAAATGGAACGTGGATAACCCTCGAACAGTTTCAGCTGCAGTTAGCTGACTTTGAAACAAAATACATCAGCCATACTTATCTGATAATATCAGTGGTCGGTACTCTGACTGTCCTGGCTTTCTTGTTGCTGTACTCCGTGGTGTATCCTTACCGACTAAACCTCCAATACTGGTTATATACTAAATTCATGACTCCAGAGAATATGTTTGTTGACCACGACGGCTTTGTGACCTATACGTCTCACGAATACGAATGGTTTATTCGACAGTTGCGTCCAAAACTTGAATTGGTGGATGATCCACTTCGGATCTGTATTCACGATAGAGACTTCATTCCCGGAAAAGCCATTCATGAAAACATCGTAGACAAAATGAAGGAAAGTCGTAAAATTTTGTTGATCATCAGTTCCGAGTTTCTGAAATCCCACTACGGTCCTCTGGAAATCGAGTACGCCGGCGTGAAATGCCTCGAGGAGGGAAAAGACGGCATCATTTATTGTGTGCTGATGGAAGACAATCTGATTCGTCATATGCCGAGGGCGCCGAGAAACCTTTGGCACTAGATTACCTCCCTGAAGTGGAGGTCTGATCCGGAGGAACAGGCGACTTTCTGGCGGAATCTTAAAGTTGCCCTCAGTCAAGTTGAACAATATATATCAGTTGACATACCTGATGTTTCTTATCAGAGTACTGGAAATACGCTTTATACTCCAGCAAAATATTTTGCTGAAAAGCCTGAAGCAACTTTCGTCAGAGAAAATAATTCATATCTAATATCAAAGATTTTGACTGTTTTGATTCACAGTTTCAAAATAAGGCAGAAGTTACGTTAAGTCATATTCCTTATTTCATTAGTAGTGAAGTGACGTTTTCTGCTGTTGAGGAAGAGTGTTGCTGCCTGTGTCATTTTGGATGTTGATGTTGAATCAGACGAGTTTTTAAAGCCTAATGCCTGTACATACAGTGTTCATTTTTATTAATGTATGTATTTGGACATTTCATTACAGTTAGTTCGGTTCATGTGTGGCCTTTTATTCCAGACTTACACTGGGTTTCCTCAACAATAAATCTGTTCTCCCTGATGACATTTATGTGTTGATGTAAAATACGAATCCAATGAAATAAAATTAAATGCCTTCCCTTATACACACGTTAAGATTATTGCGCATCCGTAAAACAGTAAAATGAAGGAGTCACATCTTCAGCGTCGTTCTCCGTAGAGCTACGACCAAGCGCATTTATCAGGGAGGTCGCGTGTTCGAATCCAGCTCTTGCTGCTTTCTCTGCGGCTTTTAGTCCAGCGGGTTTGTTACGTAACTGATGAAGGTCGGTGGTTTACTCCGGGTCCTGCCGGTACTCCGGATTCTTCCACCCATAAGCCTGACCCCAGTTATATAACTCAAAATTGTTGAACAGACCATTAAGCACCAATTAACCGATTAGTAATTGGTACGCTGTGGGTTATCTCGTACGTCGGTGCCTGTCAGCGAAAACGCAACAAGGAGAATACTTCACACACCAACTTTTGATTGGACAAGATTCAGGAACAGATCTGTCATTTGTTATTTGTTGTCAAATTGAGATGCCTTTGTGCATTGCGAACATCATATAGTGGGGACATTCCACTTATGTCATTTTCTGTAAGTAGTATTGAGATCAATACATGAACTTTTCATCTTTTCAATAACGATTTTTTTGTGATTGATGGCTTTTCGCAACATGTGGCTGTTCACAGACGGAGCAGGATGAGTTTGTGAGGAAGGGAAGCGATGGGAAACCAAAGGTCAATGGCGTAATGTGTTATGATGTTGCTGAATTTGAATGACACGAGTAAATAAAGCCACAAAGTCACAAAGCTTAGATAGCAACTGTTCACAAAAGCACCACGTCAATGTAATTAAGACGAATGCCCATACAAACACTACCTCCTGTTTAGTCGGAATTAGACAGGGGCTGTAACATAGATGCCTAGAGGACTATATGCGTGCGCTATATGCAGGACCCTTTTGTATATGGCTATATATATACCGATCATTTACAATTTCATAAATAAATGGCCCATTTTGTCGTGAAGAGGGATCTTGGAGATTTTTGTACAGGTGTATAAGTTCTGATAAGACATGACGTCAGCGCCCTTTGTTATCATGGGTAAGGGACTAACTACAGGCTGGTGGTAAATATTTTCACCGAATTTCAGATAGGTACTATTTTTAAGAAAGAGCCTCCGGTTACGCGTGAGCATTTTCCTACTATTCTACACTGTCCTCGGTGCTCTGGTGTCACTCCCCAGCGATGGAAGGCAGCGTTTAGGCACGAACCCTCAATGTGTGAAAATCAGTGATACTCGAATTCTGTGAAATATTCTGCCAGGCGCATGATCTCGATGACAGATGTCACACAGGAGGACAAAAGATTTTCTAAGCGAATTCAATAAACAGAATATGTCCTGCACTTACAAAAATAGTATATGTTGAACAGTGTACTTCGTGTAGGGGTGTACTGCACAAGACATTAACGCCTACAACCCGTGTGAGAAAAATTCAACCCTGCCCAATCTCTATTGAGTCACTGGGGATTATTTAACTGCAGATCATCCATGCTGCATAGGTAGAATTGATGCGCATCAATGACTTAAGGTAAACCCACATACGCCTTTCCCCATAATACCGACGGAGAGGTGTCGCATGCGATCAACTCAACTGATTTAAACTTTACTAAGAACTGTGGGTTAAAGCGTGTCAAGGAAGACGAAATTTAGACTTGAATAAAAGTTGCTGATGAAAACATGTAAATGTGGTCGTAATTTAAATTTGAGTATTAAGAACTGCTGTTGAAAGCATTGTAATAAGGACGCAATTATGCTTAGAGCATGAACCGTTCCTCAGAGATCCGGTTGTCGTAAAGGAAGAAACCGCCTGTCATTTGATGAGGGCTACGAGATACATATAAGTACCGTTATCTAAGGGGGCAAATAATATCGGTGTTCCGACTGGACATAGAATCTGGAACATATTGTTAGCGGTGATGGTTTCATTTTAAGGCAGGCGAAACATACAAAAAAGTTCCTTCAGAAAAAACAATACTTTGGCAAACGGGTCCCCGCCCATGGGTGTTTCCCGCAGCTTCAGTGCGGGTGTACATAAGGAACCAGCCAACTGTGTCCGGACGCTAGACCGTATTCCCATAGTTGTCGTGCCGGACCATCCATGAACGGCGGTACCCTTTTGCTAAGTAACTTACAGTGTTGAGTATAGTGCTGGGATGAATTCGCACAGGACAGATCGTCCTGTGTATACCTGGCTTATTTGCCGCTAATGAGCTCCCGCTAAGTAGAGCCATGGGCAATACCGTCACGCATCCTAACAATAGCCTACACGGACGGTCAGTGCCCGGATGCTATGGCAAATTAACTAAATTCCAGAGTTCTGCTTCCTTAAAATGTCCCGTCCATTGAGGCTGGCCGGAGGGAACGCCTAATTGGCTCCTACATTTATTGGCTGGTTTATGGTACTTCGTATTTCCGACACAAAATGTTGGCTAATGACCAAAGTCATGGGTCATCAAGTATTGTTTCAGCACAGATCAATTCGTTGCACGCTTTTGTACACGTTTTACATGTGTCGCCTTCATCACACCGTCTATGTTTACCGCTTTGTACGTGAATGCAACCTCACCCCAGCCTGACCGTGTTAGCTCGTAGCGTGGATATTTACATTGGTTTATTTACATCAGGCTGTTATGCGACAAATGCGCTGGGAAAAATTCCGCACAAAAACAATTATGCATGTGTTACGATTGTAGAAAGATCTGAAAATATCCTTTGTTTTAAAATGTTTGCAAGAATGACTATGTGCTGAGCATCAAGTACTAATTCTGAAAGCGTGAGATTTGCGGTACCAATAACATCTCAATCCCAACACAAAATGATGGGCGTGATCACTCTTCATTCCCAGCCTAAACTAGTCGGTACTATTATACGCATTATTCTCAGCCGTTAAATCGCTGTGCTTGTGCACAATCCCTACTTTACGAGAACAACACAGAAAGAGCGACGTACCACAGGAAAGAGCGCAATGGTCAGCGACGTACCACAGGAAAGAGCACAACTTCCAGGATATATTTGGTTTAGACAGATAATGTTCCCCCATCACTTGTTGCATTAAAGACATAATAATTACTGTAGTTTGCTTACAGAGACTTAACTGAAAAACACGCGAGCCAGTTTTCATTCTTAAACAAAGATGCGGGTGTAAACAATTCTTCTGTGATCCTTTTGGATGCTATAGATCTTATTGTGCAATGCGTTAGAAGAGATAGAAAGTCAACACGGCAAATTTTGTGACACTTAGAAATCGTGTGTCACTGAGAATAAAGTCCTAACTGAGGTAAAATGACAGCGGGTCGGATTTCACCGGTAAAGTTTGACCAGTTGCCAATTATCATGTTGTCGTCACTACTCTGGTTTTTCTCCCTGTGCCGTAGACTTTTCATTGTAAACCTGCATACGCGGGGACTCCGCTGGTGGACTAAACCTCCCCTAGGCCTGGTCCCTTTGTACAGTTTTCAGGCTATTATGTGTATATTTGTTAATCGAAACGACAACACAGCACTCTGAGTAATTCTAGGCCAGTGATGTCTAATAAATTGCATTAAACACTACTGCATTTCTTTTTACACAATTATGCCATGGTGCGAGGATGGGTGTAAGTTATTACTTACATGAATAGTTAAAATAAAAACCTACCTGAGGTAAATTTAAAAGGGGCCGGATTTCACTGGAAACCTGCGACAATTTGCCAACTGTCACACAGTCGTCGCTGCTCTGGTTCTACTCAATGTGCTGTAGTCTTTTATATTACTTTATTGATGGCCCCATTAATTACTCCGCTCCACTGCTCTTTCCAAGGGAAAAATTCACATCATCTTCCCATATAACTGCGTTTAGAAAAATCGCAGCACTTGCGCTTCTGGTAATTGTTTACGATGTTTGGACACCTTCTGAGGAAAAGCAGGTTTTGCCTACATGTATTTATCAAATTTCTTAAACAAAATATTGATAAAGGGTAAGAGAAATGCTACCTCGTAAAAATCATTTTTTTTTCTCACAAAAAATAAATCGGCAACAAAACTCCAAAAAAGATGTGAATTGACACTTCTATTACAGATTATATGCAACAGGGTGGGAATTATCTGCTTCAGTTTGCCTTACAGTTTCTGCTCTATATATTCTGGTTGATTGGCGCCTGAGAGACAGCGCTATATATTCTGGTCGATTGGCGCCTGAGAGACCGATGTGATGTGTGGCGCTGTAATTCGTGAAATCATTGGAGCAGCAGTCTTTTTTTCTTATGCTCGCTGGGAGCTTTGTCTTGAACGTAAATATGATTTTATTTATTTATTTATTTATTTGATTGGTTTTCACGCCGTACTCAAGACGGCAGCCAGCGTTATGGTGGGAGGAAACAGGACAGGCCGCAGGAAACCCACGACCATCTGCAGGTTGCTGGCGGACTTTCCAACGTACGGCCGGAGAGGAAACCAGCATGAGCAGGACTTGAACTCAGAACGACGGCATTGGTGAGAGGCACGAGGTCATAGCGCCGCGCAGACGTGCTATCCCCTCTGCCACTACTATTCACATTTGATATTCAATCAATTCGGATATGGCCTCACGTCATCAGGTTTAACCGGTGAGTTCGAAGGCTGGCATACAGATGTGGGAGATTGGGAGCGGCCTCGCGACAACAGCTTTGACCTGTGAGTTCTGACGCTGGCATACAGTTGTTGGTGGTTGGGAGGGGGCCAGACGTCAGCAGATTTGCTTTGTGAGTTCGGACACTGGCATACAGTTGTTGGTGGCTTGGAGGGGGACCTCGCGTCAGCAGGTTTGAACTGTGAGTTCTGATTTTCACATCACCCTAACCGCCGACTCGTCTGAAAGTGAACCACTATGACGGTTCGCTCACAGAATCTTACGACCATGATAACAATGCACAGTAACCTGCGGGCCACAGGTCAGCCCCGTGGGTAGTAGTACGTGCCCTCCACACACAGCAGAATAGAACACGCTAACAGTACAAACTCCTTCATTCTGCGTCTGCAATTATAAATTAGAGACATCAATAACGCCAGCTTTCCCCAAACAAAGTTGATTTTTTAATAATTGTATTGTAGACAATTCCAGTGCAGGAAACATCTACACATATATCAGTCACTTGTGCAAAAATCGAGAACAATGCGACAGAATTTATTTTTATTGAACAGGCTTCAGATGTTTCTAACGACAAACAGTTTGAGACGGGTTGAATTATGCTTGAGAAATCTAGGCGTCGAAACCGACATTCGTATACCAGCCGTCAACCAAAATGAGCGTTCCTAGAAAAACATTGGAAACTCAGGTAGGCTACTGCTCACATAGGAGTTAACTCAGGCTGTTTAGAAATATCCCTTTTTCGTGACTGGCTAGGTGTGACGGGAATTAGCCCTGGACTCAAACCACTGGCAGAGAGCCTGTCCTCCCCACACTATCCCTTCCCACGCCACCCCACCCCACCCTCCAAAAATCCTTCAATACCACCGATGGGATCCATTTTGAGATCTTGGATTCCAAGCAATTCCTGTACCTTGACCTGTATTAAAACCTTAACTTCCCTCTGGACGCTGCTGGACAAGTGAGAGCCTGTATCTACCTCTCGTTTGGCCCGATGCCGAGGGCAGTATGTTTCCTTGTGGTAACCGTTGTGATGAAAGCGGGAGATAGCGAGTTCTGCAGACCGCGTGTATGCGGCGCGTTATTGAATATAAACATTGTCTATTATTGGCAAAACGGCTATCGCTTTTCCTATCTAAATGGCAAGCCGTCTGCCTGTGCACTGCGAGAAACTGACCGTCTCATACTGACCCGTGTTATCAAGGGGTATTCCATAGTTCTGCCTGCTTTATGCCCTGGGCGGGACAGAGGGTCACTTTATGACGGAATGTTAGACGCCTACGTTGATTTTATTTCCAATGAAAATAGGTATCCAGTGCGACCACTGACATTACTGGACTACTTGCATGTATCACGTCTCACATACCCGAATTTCAATGAAAGAATACTGCCTTGAGAATTCTATCAAGCAAGCTGAATACTTCCTGGAGAATTATTTGAGGATTGTCATTTCAGCTGGTTATTAGAAGGCATGGACCACGTCGACAGTCATTGCTAGCTCAGTATTAGGTCCTTGATTCAGTTTCCATAAATTTTTTTGTACAAGAAGGAACCGACTTCTGTGTTCCGCACATATACGACAGACGCCGTACAAACAGTACATTGATCGATTACTCAAGCTTCGACAACTCTAGTGATCGCAGTTCTAACTTTAGCCCTTTACACCTCAATCGTAGGTACACTCTGCTATTGTTCAGCCGGTTTCCGTAGGACAAGCATGCTCGTTCCACAAAACAGAATTAACTGTTATAATGTTTTAAAATATAATAAAAATTTAATTAACTATCTTAACAGATACACTGTTGTGACACGTCGCATAGTCATATATCTGACTTAATCGAGTGGCCCACCCCCAGGCAGGACAATAAGGGAAGGCATGACAATCATGCTAATTTGACTTTGAATACTTCTCAGTTAGTAGAATTGTGATTATGTCATTTTTCTATCTTTTATACAGTGTCAAACAATACTCCTCTTCCAATGACATCGACTTTCGAGACTTTCTCTTAGTTAGGATCCGCATGGAATTAGCGCATGCGGGATTTGATAATACTGGGCAATGAAACTAGTAGAAATGTCTTATTCTTTTTTGTTTTGTTGATTTAAATGTTTAGAATTCTTCCGCTTTGACAGGCCTTACTTAACTTTGGCTGCGCAGCGAAAACTGTGTCTAAGCCGCCTACGAAGATTTGCTAAGAGTTAGTTCATGCTGATAAAGAACACTACGATATTATAGGTTATGTTTTTTTAAATAACGTGATAATGTTCTCACTCAAGTCGGTTAGCATTTTCTTTAAAAAAAATAAGGATATGTCCCTCACCCAACTGGGCCTGCCCGATTGAACCCATGGAACATGTCTGACACAAAGCTGAGCGGGATGGACTGAATCCCAGGAACATGTCACCCATGGAACATGTGGCCGACTGATCCACAGGAACATGCCTGACACCCAACTGAGCATGTTCGATTGAACACAAGGAACATGTCAGAAACCCAACTGGGTGTGGTCGATTGAACCCAAGAAAAATGTCTGACACCCATGGAAAATGTATGATACCCAACTGGGCGTGGTTGATTAAACCCAGTTCCACATTGCTGTGGTAATTTTAACAACTGGCCGGGTCTTGACACCAATTACAAACAGGACAACTTCCGTTAAGGCGTATATTGCCGGTCATATCCCTGTCCAGGATGTCAGAGGAAAAAGAATGCCCAATTTATCCTCCTAAAAATACGTCCACTGCAGCTCAAATCCTTGTAGTCGCTTTTCGACGCAATCTAGAAACCCTGAGAGAGGTAATGATACATTTCTGCGATCAGTGGTGACAATCATCTCCCTTTAACAACGGATAATGGGTAAGTTAAGTGATCAATTTAGCCCGAGAACATGGATCTGTTAATCCTGACTTGTCTTTATTGGGCCCCAGGACTTCCAGGACAAATCACCTTAACATATCAGCCTGCTATTATGTCAAACAGTCGACCCCGTTTATACTTAAGCAAAATAAGAAGTGGAACAAGACCAGGTCGGAATGTGTGCAGATAGCAGTGTGTTTAACACGTCAAGTGTTACCGACTCCGTTATGTTCAAGGTACATGCCCCTTGAAAGCAAACATTGCTAATATATGGGTGAAATACAGAACAGCTAATTTTACGTCTGTCATAAATACATCCACTCCTGTGGAGATCCCCGTAGGCATTTTGCAATGACGTCTAGAAACCCCCATTAAGGACATTCATGCCATCAGTGGTGACGATCAGCACCGCATAACCACGGACAATGGGTAATTTAAGTGAGCAGTTTAACACGAGAACATTGATCCGTTAGGCCTGACTTGTCACTATTAGCATTCCGGTCTCCGAGCTAAATCCACCTGACATCTCAATCTGTTATTCCGTAACTCCTTTGACTTTGGTCAGCATTAGCTAAACCTAGCAATAACCAGTGTTCAAATTAAATCCCCTTTCTTCATTCAAGCAGTTCACCATTTAGATTTGTTTTTTTTCCAAAACATTTCTCGACCCTCTCGAACTTTACTGAAAGTGGCAAATTACTGACGGGGGAAATTGGGAATTTTGCCTATTTTCTTCTGTATACTAATTCTGCTTTTAATTCTTTTGTGACAAAAGGTTACGAGACTATGTTTTGATGATCACTGACCTCACAGACGGTAAACTGGTGAATGAATTTGATCTGAGGTATATGGTACAAATCTAGGTGTACAGACACCGGCTGTCAAATACGTTGATAGCGCAGCGGAATGGTCCAGAAGCCTCCCACCATTGCGGCCTCTGTGTTTTCAGTTCAAGTCCAGCCCTCATGCTGGTTTCCTCTCCGGCCGGAATATCCAGGCTTCCTAAGGCAAGTTTGTCCACGTAAATATAGAATCCACAGTTCTTTGGAATTCTCGAATCAAAGGGTGACTTGGCTGTAGTGACGAACAGCAGAGGGCCCGGTAGACTATGGTATATATATCCAACTCCCCGGCAAGGTGCAACTTTCCAGGGCGGACGGGTTGACAATAGCCTCCCTGATTTCGAGCTGGCGAGGTACGTTTTACTCCTCGGAAATGTACACAAATTCACTTTCAGGGTAAACTGCGATGCAATGTACGTAATCGCACAAAGAGACAATGAGCCATACAAGCTCCAAAAGAACGTCTCACACCAAATAGCAAGTGGCGAAACACAAGCTCACAAAGTGCTACGTACCGAAAAATGGAGTACAAAATGCCGTTTGTCGAATGGCACGAAAGTCGATATCTCCAAATCCTAGAAAATCCTTCTAAGTGAAGGAGAGTAACTATGACTGGTCTCAAAGGAACTTGAGTAAATGATTGCCCTCAGAATGGACATGAGTAAAAAAACTGCGAGCTTAACAACTTTGTCGCTCATATTTATAGACTGATGTCAAGAAAATTCGGGATGGTTTGTTCGTAAACATGTTTTCAACGTGGGTACATCTTTCCAGAGTGTACGCTCTATGTACAATGACTCATAAATACAGAAGCCTCGAGAACGCGCGACTGGATTCCAAAACAGGCTATTACGTACAGAGAGAGAAAATGTAGGCCAGACACTGGCCACGTTAGCGGAAAAACATATAAAAAATGCAATCCAATTTCTTAAGCAAGGGGTTCGTAACAAATATGACATGGATTATTTTTCAAACACTAAAAAGGAATACCCAATTTGTTCTAAAAATTTTTTTTTTTTAAAATGCAATGTGAAGACACTAGTGTTTTCAC
Organism: Acanthopleura granulata; assembly: GCA_016165875.1. Classification (NCBI taxonomy): domain Eukaryota; kingdom Metazoa; phylum Mollusca; class Polyplacophora; order Chitonida; family Chitonidae; genus Acanthopleura; species Acanthopleura granulata. Next base: position 2,703,317 of record JABBOT010000015.1, on the reverse strand, counting down.
AAGCCTCTGCAGGTATGGAGAACAACAATTGTGGTAAAAGCGTGGGAATTTTTGTATAGGCAAAGGTCTTTATAGCGATTTACGAATGTTGTTAGCCTATTTAAATTGCAGAAAAGCATTGAGTAACTGTCAATGATTGTTCAAAAATCACTACGGACTATCCAGTCAGTTGGGGCTGAAAACCGTCCTGGACTTGGCCTAATCGGAACAACCAAACATGCACAGAGTTAGGTTCTCTTGTCCTGACAATCTTGTGCCTGTATAAAGCGGGTCGTCAGCTATCTAAATGTACTGTACCCAACATCGGGTTATACATTGTTTAACAAACATGGAGCTATGTCACTGATAATTCAAGGGTCGCACTAAAGCGCGTACACTGCTTTTTCTGAGTGAAATTCCACACTTTGTTGCCCCATTGACTGAGCTTATAAAAATTGCAACACTTTTCTGTTAATTGCTTACGATGGTTGGATACCTTTTGAGAAAAAAGTGGCTGATCTATTTGTCATATTTCATGAAGAAATATTGATAAACAGTACTGATAAGTGCTACATCGTAAATATCATTTTTTGGCAAACAGATACAAAAATAAAGGAAAGGTAGTCAGTTGACACTTTTATAACCGATTATGTGTGCCAGGATGAAAATTATCACACTTTCGCCGCTGATTAGCTCTGCTACAGTGGCCTCATACATTTCTGCGCTATCTATCAGATGCCACGTGAGGCATCGACAACAGCCATGAATACGTGGGAGTGGCAGTCGTTTTTACCAAAATTGTCTTAAACCTAAAGATGCTCTTAATGAGTTCATGTCGTAAATTCTGATACATAACACCATCCACACATATAAGTTCAATCTCATCTGCGTAAATCAAAAACTAGGACAGTTGTCCCAAACACACTTTGACAGATTGTACACAAATACTAGTAACACATGTCGATTTACACTGAAACCTCTGCAAGATATATGTCGCGGTGTGGTCATGTTGAGAAAAACATTGGAAATTTAGGTACACCTCATAACGGAGTTAATACTGGAATCTAGCATTCACTCAGGATGGATCGAAAAATCTTTTCCGTCATTGGCTAGGTGTGAAGTAAAAAGCACCCACCACCACATACACATAGACTTACCCCCCCCCCCCAAATCCAATTCCATGAGGCCGATTGGAGCCATCTTGAAATCGGCGAGTTAATTCTTCTCGTAACTTGAAGCCCTTTCTGACAAGGACAGCTTCTGGGTAAAAAATCACACTGTATCATGTGACTTGTCAAAGACACTAGGTAACTTTTGCAGTGATTAATTTACCGATGACTTCTCCCTCCGTGTTCCGGAGGAACAATTTGCATGTCTTAGCTGAGGGACATATGCTGTCCTGCAAAATTTTCGCCTTCGTTCGTACATTGAAATATACTTCACTACCGCTTAAAATACCAATCAAATAAATCGTTGGCCAACCCTATATGCAACATTTTGTGAAACTTTTTCTCAGATTCCCATTTTATGGCAAATATATTCAAATATAGACGTTGAAGAGTTCTGACAGGTCAAATGGTACAGCAGAACTATTTTATCTTCAGCCATAAAAGATTCCGAACTGGAAAGCCCTATCCTTGTCGGTAAGTCGAATACAAGAAGTGCACAGTTTCCAGCTCCGACGCATATGTCCATTCCCGATGGGTTCCGTATAATTGTGTTGCAAAGCGATATAAAAACCCCTAGTGAGGTAATGAGACAGTTCTGCAATCAATCGTGACAATCAGCAGCGCAGTCAACGGTAGTGGGTAATGTAAGTGTCCAGTTTATCTCGAGAATATTGTCCTTGAATCACCTGAGGATTTCCTTTCTCGAACAGCCAACAATTTGCAAAGGCAGGCGCAGAATAGTACAGAATTGCTGGCTGAACACTGTTGAACAACTCATCTTAACATTTTATTTGGCCCGATGCCGAGTTCTGTCCGCTTCCCTGTTGTAACTGTAGAGATGTAAGGATGAGATTATGCACTACAGAGACCGCGTGTCTGCAGCGCGTTATTGAATATAAACATTGTCCATTATTGGCAAAACGGCTATCGCCTTTCCTATCTAAATGGCAAGCCGTCTGCCTGTGCACTGCGAGAAACTGACCGTCTCATACTGACCCGTGTTATCAAGGGGTATTCCATAGTTCTGCCTGCTTTATGTCCTGGGCAGAGCAGAGGGTCACCTTATGACGCAGTGTTAGAAGGTTGCGGTGATTTTATTTCCAATGAAAATAGGTATCCCATGCGACCACTGACATTATTGGACTACTTGCATGTGTCGCGTATGTGTGGCGTTAATGACTGTCCAGTTCCCGTTACAATGGACGCCAGGAACAATTGTAATCCTGACAGGACTTTTTCCTGAGTTCCCAGACATTGTACGATAGTGTATGATACTGTCGTCATTTACAATTAAACTTCATGAGCACAGAATGAAACTGGGAGAAGACAAAAGGTCATGCAATTCTGTTGTGAAACACAGCAAAGGGATCTCATCTTCCCAAATGCAACCTAGAAATTCCTCTTAGTCGTCATGCTTTCTATCCATGTAATGCTTTAGTTATAACCAAACACACAGTTCGTCTTTCTGATTTCCTATATGTTGACACCATGGTTAAGGATTATATTGTCTTATATAGAATGGACAGAAACTGCTGTTTCCATTAAAGGAATTAAGATTTGTAAATCGTATGTTACACAAGATGTTCCGTCCGGAGCAAAAGTGCCCTGTTTCTTCCCAGACATACCAGATCTTCACTGAAAGAATATTGCCTTGAGAGAGTTTTAATAAACACCCTGGCTACATCCTGGAGACAAGGTTATCTCCATTATTCGAGAACAATCATTTCAGCTGGTTGTTAAACATTAGGAAATCGCATAAACCACGCCGGCTGTCCCGGCCTGTTCAGTATTAGGGTTTTGTTTCAGTTTCCATAATTTTTTTTAGCACAAGACGGACACAGACATGTGTGTGTCTGTTGTAGATACAGGACACATGTCATACACAAGAACTTGTGGACTAGTGATCGATTACTAAAGCTTTTTTTTTAACATTTCTGACTTTAGCTATAAACATCACAATGACGTAGGAGCACATCGTTACTGACTACTGTCGGATTTCCTATAGCGTAGAATATGTATACGGCAGTTCGATTTAGCGAACGAAAAAGACTTTAACAGCTTTGGTATTTTAAATTGAATTTAAATTACAACAGAAATATCGACTACACTATGTATATTGAGTCTTTGTCACTGGCTATCTTGAGTTTACCGCGTTGTTGTAAACTTGTATTCATTTTTCTACATTATACATTAATTTACTCAGTACATTCTTTTCCGTTCAAATGAAATTTAGAAAAGGTCAGGAGAAACGGAGGAGGAAACACGGCAGTTGCGGCTACTGACAGTGAACGTCCCTTGCTATTTAGGAATAACATGTGAATGTATGTATGTATGTATGTATGTATGCTTGGGGTTTTACGTCGTACTTAACAATTTTTCAGTCATATGACGAGGAGGAGTCCTGGTGTGTTCGTATATAGTGTGTCTTCTTGTGGCAGGGCCTGTCCATGCCGCCACTGGAACATCATACCGAAGACACCAGAAATGCCGCCCCACCTAGTCACATTATACTGACACCGTTCTCTGCTCTTCTTAACTTGGGAGGTGCGAAGAGTGAACATTGATCTGCTTCCTGCAATACAAATGCTCCCTCAGAAAGAGCAGTACGACGAGATTGACGAGAACATCAATCGGGTCACAAATGGCAATGGTGACATTCGATTTGCTGTCTTGACCTCAACCCGCTACTCCTGGGTTACCAGTGAGATAGTTCAAGCCCCACTTCATGTTTCTTAATCGCTGTTTAAACGGATGGTTGGTAAACTCAACATATACGCAACATGCCCATGAGGACAATACAAAGCAATAACTGTTCACTTCTGATCCATTTGGATTACACCAAGCCCAAGAGGACCGTCTCCGCCTCTGGCACAGTTTTGTATAGTGATTTTCAGAAAATCAGTAGCAGATGTCCTTATAGTCCCAAGCAGTCTTTGTTTATTTGGTAATGTAGTTGTTCACAGAACCATAATGTAGTTGTTCATAGAACCATAATGTAGTTGTTCATAGAACCATGCAATCCTATTACTTCTCGTCACGTAGGAATTGAGAACTGTTTTACTGAGCTGATATTTGGCAGTGGACACGGAGATAAAGGTAAAGACAGAAATCTGTGACAGGGTCGACAGAGATTAGAACAGCCGAGAACGGCAGTTCCCCAAGTCTTTGCATTTATACAGTGTTTAATGTACCATTACCGGATTACAAAAACTTTTACTTATTTATTTATTTCATTGGTGTTTTACGCCATACTCAAGAATATTTCACTTATACCATGTCGGTCAGCATTACGGTGGGAGGAAACCGAGCAGAGGGAACCCCACGACTATTCACAACTTGCTGGCGGACCTTCCAACGCATGGTCCGAGAGAATGCAAGCATGAGCTGGACTTGAACTCACAGCGATCGTATTGATGAGAGGCACCTGAGTCACTACGTTCCCTCCGTTACGGGATTCCTACAAAAATCGTAAAGAATATAAATATATCCATTAGAAACCTTAAGAAGTTCTATATCTTTCGACAGAACGTCGTTTAAGGGTTTCTTGAACCTGTGGATTCAAGTTTTCTAGCCATAGCTTTACAGAAATTCACAAGAAGATCCAACAAGAGGAATCATAAGGTTTAAAGCAATGTTGCTTGCAGAAATGACAAAAATAGGATGCAGGTTCCACGCATATCCGAGTTACCTCACGTCAAGTGAATCCAATTGTGTCTAATTCCGCTTAACCCGGGGACAGTGACCGTATGTTCATCGTGTTAAGTGCGATCGCCACGTTGGATATATGATCAGTCGCAATCAAAGAGCAACTGAGATACATAGTGGATTGTCCACAACATATATATTAAAATGGTACACGATTTGGATACTGATTTTATTCATCCGCCTAGAAAATTCAGTGCGTCTTTTCGTCATCAATAAAAGCTGTTGACTGCTTCTCTTTGCATGAATCCGTAGTCATTTTTATATTTATACATTTTCTTAGTTCTTTGGTAGTTTGTGTTATTTGTCGTTCTAGGGAACTGGTCTTGCGATTATTGACCTGGAACGCCAATTCTGGTCGACCGCTGATATACGAATGTCGGTCTCGACGCCTACATCCCATGCGTAAGTGGCACTTGAAATGAAGGTGCTACGGCAGCATGATGTAATGCTCAACTGGGCTCACATAGCCGATAACACTTGACACTTGAATTTCAGTTTTTCTTTTCTTTTTTGTCTGTAAAATTACTTGATCATTACGGTATAGCCCCGAGGTAACCATTTAACAGCATGTATTAAAGAAACTTGATGGAGTGTACAAGATTAAAAGATGTACAGCTGAGGTAATTGCTCTAAACATTACCATGAGGGAAGAAGGCTTAAAAGGAGAAGTTTTAAAAAACAACTAGCTTTTACAAGTTTATCATATTTTCGCGTTAGCACATTTTATTACGGTACCTAAAGTATAAAGCCACTAAAAATTCCCTGCTTTACAACTAACGATGGTTATGCACGGGAAATGAAGAATACATGCTTCACCCACGGAAACCAGTAAAGTAGTAAACGCACACGTAACGTTTGTAATACGCAATTGCCAGAGGGAAAACTGGTGAAGTAGAACAGTTTGCATGTTGTATACTTGTGGTGGCCTCCGTAGCCCAGTTGGTTAGTCTGCTAGCGCACCGCAATGACCCAGTGAGTTCAAGTACAGCACATGCTGGATTCCTCTGCGTGCCAATAAATTGCATGTCTGCCAGGAGGAAAGTATCATAGGGGCATATGACGTTTGTTGTACTTTCTCAAAAGGGAGCTAATGTGTGTTATAAGTGTTATATTTGGATTTATTTATTTATTTGATTAGTGTTTACACCGTACTAATGAATATTTCACTCATACGACGGCGGCCAGCATTATGGAAGGAGGAAGTCGGGGAGTGGCCGTGGGGAAACCCACGACCATCCGCAGGCTACAGTATTATAGAGGCAGTGTCAGAATATCTGATCAAGTCGTAAACCCCTGCCTAGTTTCATTAATTAGACCATACGTGGTTAATAAATGACTGGTCTCAGTTTTCATTAATGTAGTAAGCAAATATAACGACTGCCTAGTGTTCCAGGTTATAAATGCACGGTGATAGCGTTAAAAGGCAAGACCGGTAAGCGTAACATTCGACTGAGAAAAGCTAGTATATAAATATCGTTTGTCACGAGGGTGTTTACTTGGTATTTATTTGGTTTATTTTATCGGAGTTTGACGCCATACTCAAGAATGTCTCAGCTCTACAAAAAAAAGCCAACACTGTGATGAGAGACCAGATAGCGCTCGACCATCACGACCATCCTCAGGTTGCTGGCAGAACTTCCCCCCATGGACAGCTGGAGAGGAGACCAGCTTGAGCTGGGCTTGAACTCACATCGACCGCATTGTTGAAGAACTCTTGGATCACTGGAATGCGCTATCGCGCGAACCTTTGGCCAAGTAGGCCTCTGAAATGGCTCTTGTATGTGAAATATATCCTAATAAAAACATCACCTCATGAATTTCTCAAGTTCTCTCACTCCCCCTCCCTATTAAGTCTTATTTTCTGAAGAAATCAACGACGTATAATTGCTGGGATAACACGCAGTGCAACATATAACAATTTGGTTGATATATCATTCAAAGTTACCACTAGCGATAAACCATTCAAAGTAGCCAGTTGTTTGTACGGCTTTGAATAATGGCTGTCCTTGAAAGGAAACTAAATATATACCACATATATATTAGTTCGTCAGCAGAACAGACAAAACAACACTTTACACGTGATTGACAGAACCAATCAGTGCAATCTATTACTTTCTGGTGTAAACTTAGATTCCATTTACCATCATTTACCGGACAAAGTAGTGAATCTAGTTTGGGCAATCAGGCCACTACCGTTCTCGCTCTGCTCGTTAATTTTGGAGCTGTTAAAGGTGACCACTCAATTGCTCCCCCCTCTCCCCCCTCTCCCCCTCCCCCGCAAAGTTTGCCTGAGAAAGAGGAGTACAATGGGAAAATTAATAAGTGTCACCGATGGAACATTCGATTTGCTGTCTTGACCTCAAGCTGCAACACTTGGGTTATTAACGATGAGATAGCTCATGCCCGGCTTCATGTTTCTTAATCACTGTTTAACCCGTGGGTGGCCCTCGTGGCACAAGTAATAAATTCAGCCTCTGAGGAAAAGGTTTTCTCTATGGGCGTGCGTGGAAAGCTCTGCCAACTATCTGAGGATGAACGTGGGTTTCCTCCGGGCTCTGCCCTATTTCCTCTCACCATAATGCATTAATCAATGCAATCAAATGCATTAAAACATTAATCAAGTAAATAAATATATAGATAAATAAATAAATAAATGAAGACAAGATATGGTAGAAAGTCAAAAATGTAAAGTATAATATAAGGACAGACTCTGGCAAAGAGAATCAGCCAGCAGTTTTCTTGGATAACGGAATAGAGAGAAAATTCGAAAATGTTACCAAAGTCTTCAAACTGGGGGATGCCTCAGGGGTACGAAAATTATATGCTGTTGAATAAGGGGTTATTTAATCTGAACATGAGTCCTTGACTTGTTTAGCTTCACATAATAACAGACTGGGATGGCAAGATGGATTAAGGAGGCAGTCTGGAAGTCTAATAGGGACAAATCAGGGTTAACAGATCAATGTTCTCCTGCTAAACTGCTCACTTAAATTACCCATTGTCCGTGGTAGTAGAGTGCTGATTTTCACTGCTTATTGGCGGAATGTCCCGTTAACTCACTCAGGGTATAGAGACAGTCTCTCCACATAACTGTAAGGATCGTAATGAGACTGGACAAATTTGTAGGAGGGTAAAATTAATAGTTTTTACTTCTTTTGACATAACGGTTTTGGCAATGACATAACATGGAAGAGATTCCTATGGAGTGAGTTAGTGCTTCGGGTTTGACGTCGTACTTAACAATGTTTCAGTCACATGACGACGAGGAGTCCTGGTAAATGCGTATATAGTGTGTCTTCTTGTGGCAGGGCCTGGTTACCCCTACAGATTTAACCCTGCAAAGTTCAAGTTACCGATGTTACCGTCACTGTTGTCAGAGTACTACTATCGGAGAGGAAAATGATAAACAAGTAGCTTGTTCTACTCTCAGACAGCGATAGGCCTTACACAATATCAAACAATGAAACACGAAGACACTTGACTAAATTCAATACATATATTTGAACAAAATATACAAATAGTACTTGTGATAATAATATACAAAATAATACAGACAATTACAAATATATATATATATAGTTTCTTACGGATGTTAGCATCCCAAATCCGGATGGACTATTCCAGCTTCCAAAGGCAAGTCTGTCCACGTAAATATAAAATCCACAGTTCTTCGGAATTCTCGAATCGAAGCATGACAAGTTCTGTAGTGACGAACAGCAGAGGGCCCGGTATGCCGACAATGGTAGATAATCCAAATCCCCAGCAAGGTGCAAGTTTCCTGGGCAGAGGGGTTGACAATAGCGTCCGTTATGCTGAGCTAACGATGTTTGTTTCACTCCTCGGAAATATACACAAAGTCACTTTCAGGGTAAACTGCGATGAAATGTACGTAATCGCACAAGGGGACAATGAGCCATACAAGCTCCGAAAAACGTCTCACACCAAATAGCAAGCGGCGAAACACAAGCTTACAAAGTCCTACGAACCGAAAAATGGAATACAAAATGAGAAAATTGTCGAAAGGCGTGTAAGCCTCTCCAAAATCCCACAAAAATCCTTCTTAAGTAGACCAGATCAAATATGACTCGAGTGGACACAAGTAAAACACCTGCTCTCAAAGTGGACGTAAATAAATGACTGCCAGCTTAACAACTTCGTCGCTCATATTCTTAGGCTGCCGTAAAGATAATTCTGGATGGTTTGTTCGTAAACATGTTTACAATGTGGGTACATCTTTCCAGAAATGTACGCTCTATGTACAATGACACGATTTCACAAACGCAGAAGCCTCGAGAACACGCGACTGAATTCCAGCGCAGGCTATCACCTACACAGAGAAAAAAATGCAGGTCAGACACAGACCTGGTTAGCGTGAAATCAAATTAAAAAAATATAATACAATATTTTAAAGACGGGGTTCGTAACAGGTGAATTGTCCAAGAAACGTGTCTTACCGCCAAATGAGCGTTGCAATTTGAACTGCCGATCTATCCCACATGAATGCGTACACTTTCCCTAGTACAGGGATAAGCGGAACTAGATGCAGTTATGCTGTAAGAAGGCACTACAATGTAAAATTTCGATGTTTTAATTTATAAACACTTTTATGTATCAGATATTAAACACTTTTATGTATCAGATATTAAACACTTGAAGATTACAGCATTATAGTATAGGCCTATATATACATGTTTGACACAATTACGTTTAGTACTTAAATGTATGTGTATATTTATTAAACACGCTTGCTTGAGGTTTAAACGCTTTGGGAGTTGGTCATTTTACGGTACAAGCAAATTTTCGCCAGATAAATCAAAAACCTTCCTCCTTACCTTTTGGCGTAATCGAACTTAACCAGAGATGTACAGTACCCAGTCGTTCTTGGCTTCAAAGGCCAAATGTATTATACGTTATGTTCGCGACCCAGGGGATAAACAGTGTTTAAGAAACATGAAACTGTTCTTGAGCTATCTCACTTGTGACTTAGGGATCGCAGCTTGAGGTCAAGAAAGCAACTCGACTGTCGCCACTCCATCGGTGACTGTATTGGTGCTCCCGGTGCAGTGGCGTTTCTAATGGACCCCTTATGTGGTGAGGTAGCAGTTGAGTGGTCGCTCTTGGCAGCTCCCAAATTAACAAGAGCAGAGAACGGATTGAGAGCTATTGGCCTAACTAGATGCTCTAATCAGTTCGGGAATTATGGTAAATGTAGCCTAACTTTAATCAATCAAATAACGTGATAGATTCTGTCAATCAAGTCCTAATTTGGTGTGGCATTTAATTTGCCTGCACCAGCTATGAACCTAAGACCATAGAATTATGTTTCATTTGCCTCCCTATAAAAACAATCAGTGCCTCCTACGTCCAGGCCTACAGATTCCGTAGATCGCGCCTCATGATGTCATTAAAATGGCCATTCTTTACTTTATGCACTTTTATAAGCTGTTGATTGGTTGAAGAAATCACTTTTGATAGGACGGCAGGTTACTTGAGAAATTCACAACTCATTATTTTAAAGCAATATCATGATCAATAAAACAATATTTTTCCAACGTTTTTTCTCTTAAAATTTTAGCTTACTACTTTCTATTAAGCGTGACTGAATACAGTGCCTCTGATACGTGGAACGATGTGCATATTATATAAGCAAATGTATTTGTCTTTGAGACGCCTCTGGAAACAAAGACGGTCTCACTATCTAACAACAACTAGCTAAATTTACTAGACACGTTCAGGCTCACAACTGAAACGATAATTTTACATTTTTCATGCCTTGTTCTTATTTTCGTGACGAATATTATACAAGCGCAAAATGAAAATTTTCAGCAGGTTTAGAAACTGTTAGTCAGCTGCATAACTGTATAAGTAAAATAAATGTATTTCTAAAGTGGTGACATAAATTCCCTCATTTAAGCAATATTTTATACTTCTCTCATTTCCATACATTGAAACACCTGTGCATCCAGAAATAGCTAACCTTTGTCAGAAAAACGAGTTTGTCTTTCTTGTTTCAGATGTCTTTGTAAAGGTTGTTAAAAGCCCCGCGTTACAGCGTTATAATCGTTTGTTGTTAACGGGTAAAAAGAAAGTCTGACAGAAGTGCCAGGTGACATTTATACTGATTAGGTGTTATCTTGTAAATGACCATACTGTTGTATCAGATTTTGTTTGCCGTTCGTTTTTCGGTGCTATCCACTATTTGTTATAACCAAACAGTCACCATTGATATAAAAGACTACAGCATGAGGAACGAAAACAGCAAAATGGTCGCAATTAAGACTAATTTCTAAAACAAAGTTCCATACAAACCCAACAGAATATTTATTTTAAAAAAAAACTATAGCGCTTGGAGAGTACAGCCAGTGCAGCAACGGCAATAGCGATCGATAGTTGGCAAATGGTCACATGTAACCGGTGAAACTCGGCCTCTTGTCAACGAGACAGGCTGGGCGTAAGGTATACCAGTGATTACAGTGGTTTCCTCCTGCCAGCCGATCTCGTGGGAGCCAACAATATTCTCTTAAACTTAAGCACTGCCCTGTGCAGATTGCTTCTTTGACTATTTCAGATTTAATAGCCGACTTTGAACGGTCTACACCTGTGGACACTCTCCAATTTGCAAAAAATTGCAACTTAGAAGAGATTTGATATCAGGGCCACGTTCCTTCGGCTGTTCGTGGTGACCTTGACCTTAATAGGCAGTTGAAGACGCTTCTGTAGCCGACTGCGCAGCGTGAAATTCCTTGACGACTATTTGTCTGTTACCAGAATGTTGCGTATATCTGTACGTCATAGGTGCTTTTTATTACTGGCACTTCCTTAGCCCTCATCCATGAATGTGGTCACCATCTTATATTACAATGAACAGTTCTTGAGCATGAAGCAAGCTGCGGACAGTCTGCGGATAGTCTGCGATTAGCCTGCGGACAGTCTTTGGTTTTCCCCGGTATCTGCCCGGTTTCATCCCACCATACTTCTGGCCGCCGTCGTCAGAGTAAAATATCACTCATGAGTACGGTATAAAATACCAGTCAAAGAAAATGAAGAAGTCAATGTCGAGATCGTTAGAATTCGACAAGTTTAGTAATTCAGGTGAACCAAGCCTTCCAGAGCTTATTTACATATGTGAATTGCTTGTACTTAGCCTCGCTCTTTCTCAGTGACCCAAGTAAGTTTTTGTTCAGTTGCCAGTATAATGCAAATGAAAGCTTTCACTGTCGCCTAGCTGAATAGTTTTCAGTCCGTCTCCCGAGCACAAGTAATTGCGTTATTTACTTGCATGTTAATTTTCAGTCCCTTAAAGCAATCTCCAAATGTACATGCAACCCCGCAACCATTCTTATGCTGCTGTTGACCGACTTGACTAATACATTACTTTCTTTAAAAAATCTAGAGTGGGGCTAGAGTGGATGGAATTTTAGCTAGGGCCTCTGAAACACAAAGAGAGGTGTCAACTTGATGACACTGACGCAACCTCTGCTCCTGAAGCTTCGGAAGTGTGATACTCCATCCGTGATTCGGCTAATAACCACCATAACACCAATGACAGAACCTCTCCTACAAAATGGCATCTACCGAGGGCAGAAAAATTCAAAAGACCAACGCTAAAAATATTCCCCGAATTTAGTGCTAAAAATAGTTACATCTATACTCGTCAGTTCCAGATCCACAAAATGTTAATTGTGGCTTGTAACCAACTTCTTCATCGATTTCTGATGTGAATGCCCCTAGTCATAACTACACCTCCTGGAATATTCCCAGATTAGTTAGCTCCCTTTATTTGTCAGGCAGATTCAGACTAAATATAATATATACGCGAATATAAACTCGACTGGTCCCTTGCTTCTGAGTAATCAGGCTTCAGGCTCGGGTACTACATTGGCATCCCTGTGTCAGGAAAGGCTGGGGTATTCACATCAAACAGAGAAATGGTTTGTTTATTTTTTTCTTTCAAAGAATTACACATTTTGCACTGCTGTATTAGGATTTATGGAAACTCCAGAAGTTTAAGGTTCTGTAATATCCCTCGGAGACATTATTTGTCCAGAATTTAACTTTTAAGATAAATCTTTGAATAAAATATTGGATGACTTTTATATCACTAAAGCGCAGACAAATGCTGCCTGTATTGGCTTGTGGTGTCTAAATGCTAGAGTAGGGCAACGACCCGGGAGTCTCTTATCAATGTGGTTGCTGTGAGTTCAAGTCCAGCTGATGCTGACTTTCTATCCGATTGTGTGTGAAAGATCGGCCATCAACCTTCAGATGCTCGCCAGTCTCCCCGGGCAGATCTCGATGTTTAATATTCTCTTTGATTCCTCTGTACATTTCACTTTCCACGACAGATTACATTGTGGACGTGTTGATTTTACATAATAATGTGTAAGTCCCGTACTCTTTAATATAAGCATTGCGCAATTTCTAAAGAACTAACACAAGTAAAATGTCTTGTATTAGTGCTTTATTGTTTTCACAGGGAAAGCTACAAGAAGATTAGCTGTTTTGCACAAGTTGCGCTAATGTGTGCGAAGGAATAAAAGGAAATCGATATAAACAATGCGGCCACCAGCCGAAGATAACCAAACAGATATGATTGAATGAATGAATGAATGATTATCGCTTTTTGCCCAATCGGAAATATTTCAGCCATATCGTGGCGAGAACATGTTTCAACCAGGGAGCAGTGAATGGTTTTCTATGAAATTAGAACACTCAAGATGAGACAAAATCGACATTTTTAAAAGCAGTTAAAAGAACTAAGCATCGGTTAAAAATCGAAAACCACTGTATTTATATATGATATAATCTGGGAAATTGTGTACAAAGACATATGAAACTTTGGCTCTAACGATAACTAAAGTAGTTGAAAGTTCGAATGTTCGCATATAACTAGGGTGGACTTTTCGCTTTTGGTTGGAATCTCCATGATCATTTAACATATTTTTTTGCCAGATATCACAGTCCCAATCATCTACTGTGAGCATGCTCTGGAACGAAAGATACATTTATGAAGGTCAGAAATGAGTCCGCGTTTTGAAAGAGGTTGTCAATGAGTAGGTTGCAGAGGTGGGTGTTACGGGAGGAGCGGGATATACAAAAGCCACTCGGATCTCAGCAAAGCAGGCTCCAGTCCGGTCTGCCTCTGCATAAATGTAGGGGCATGGCTTCATCGCCATGTGAAATTCGTCAGCAAGGTGAAAAGTTCCAATCAAATGAGTAAACAAATAAAGAAATCAATGTTAATAACTAGTCCTGCAAACAGAGAGACAAGGACTCAGTCATATGATACAGAGGGTTTGAATGCGATCACAGTTCCTGGATACTTCATGTTACACAATGGACCTTTCTTAATCTCTTTATCTTTTCCACGGTCACTTTTACATTGCCTTGTTATTTGTGGCAAGCTATTTCAAAAACATTTCATTTGCTATGAGACATCAGGCGTACATTCATATCGAGGCATGAATAGTGACTTTGTATGGTATGCCACCCCGACTCCCCATGCTTGAAACGGCCTAGGTAACAACAAGGGGTTTACGAATATATGGTGTGTTTGCAGTATGACGTTCTCTGAAGGCCACTTGCCTTCAACCATTATAGCAGGTGGGAATTGCTGTCAGTAACTAGCCTAAGGTAAGTTATTTATCCCGGACATACCGGCTTTCTACACCCATAAAGATGGCCATGATATGAGTGAAAAAAAAAGAATTCTTGCGTACGACAATCAGTTTTATCAGTCATTATATATTACAATTAAATAAAGAGATAAACCCATGGTTAAAAAAGAACTTTCCCTGAATACTGCCAAATTTACGATTATCATAACTGTAGTATTGTTACGTGATTTTTACACATAATACAGACATATGGAAACAAGAATTTAGACGACGCACCTACTGTTGGTTTCTCACAGGCGATACTGTTCAAATCCCGAGCGTGTTACGTAGAGTTGATAGTAAGCCAATATCCCAATAAGTCCACGATGACACAGTCATGTATATTCGTAATCTGGTCGTCTACTAACTCTCCTATTTTAAATAAACCAGCCAAGTTTTTTCTTCGGTATTTTTCTGGCAAATTGGAAGAATTTGGTCACTGTTGGGTGTGGAAGTTCATGTTGTTTGATTATGCTTTTCTTTACTCTGCACGAAATATTTTATTTCCAAGATGGCTTCCATAATGTTGTCATCTGTCTGGTGGTTTGTTACACAGATAATGAGCTAGGAAAAAACACATTGTGTTTACAACACAATGCTGGTCATATTCACCTATATGGAGGACACACCAACTTCAAGCTGAAGATTTACTTTTACAAAGCGTCTGCCACCAACCTACGAATCGTCCTGGGATTACCTTAACCTCTGTTTCTAGACCGGTTTCCTTGAACCATGATTCCGGTTGGTGTCATAAAAGTGACATATTCTTGAGTACGGCGTAAAAATAAATATGTAATAAATATGTAAATAATTTAAAGAGGTACCACTACACCTCTAATTACCAGAGTTCCAGTTCTGATATTCAGCCAACGTGCCATCGCTCCAACGATACTGGCCTCCCTGCTCCCGACCATTCAGACCAATAATGGCGGACAATCCACCCGTTGTCAGGAGAAGGGTTGCAGCCATTTGTTTCTGCCTCTCACTGCGCAAGTTCATCAGGGTTCACCCGTGTTGTCGACAACCGTTTTCCACGTTATCCACCGTGTTCAGCTTGGGGTCACCCGGCAACATGGCGTAACACGTTCGCTCGTTTCTAATCCATTTTGTTGAGCATTCGTCAGAAAGCAGAGTCATATAGATAACGGTTAATAATTCAGTTTTATGAAAATAGTTGTACGTTTTGAACAAATTTCGCATATTCGTTACCTGCCATAAAAAACAAACACAAATTCCCAACCACTTTTTTCGCCGGTTTCATGTGTAAAATTGGGCGGAAGCTGGCTGACCCCATTTATGATCACAAAACACATAGCTTTCGTGTCATATCGTACAAAGTATCATTATGTTTTGTTCTGTTTTTGCTGGAGAAGTGTCCAAGGGTTTTGCTTGATTTAAATCATTAAAAATCCGGTCAATTTCATTAGATACGGGGAAGGTCTGCCAGCAACTGAGCTTGACTTTGACCTAAATCAGCTGTTCTGCGACTGTGATGACAGTAAGTCTGTGCACGGTAGCCTCATGGCGCCATCTTGACAAATCTGACGTTTAATAAAAGTACAATACAGGCAATGAATATAAATGTTATTTGAAATCAAGACCTTTTACAACTGTTTTTCAACATAGGAAGGCACAATGACCCTACCGACACGGACAGTAAAGACTCAAAGATTTTTTACCAAGAGAGACAACTCCGCAAACGGCATTTATATGACCGACCTGAAAATCGTCGATAGTTTTCCGAGTTTTCGTCTGAAAAATGCTCTTCACGGTGATAATTTTTTTAATATACTAGGGAGATAATCGTTGCTGAAAACATCTCCGGTGTAACAGTGTAACCCTAGTGCAAGACATGACCTTTGGCGTCTGAACTATTGCTGTTTTGAGTAGGAGAAATTTGGGATCGAACTCGATGATTGACCAAAGGCCGTATATCGTCGGTCACGTGTGACCATTTTCCAATAATCACACTGTCGCCGCTGCACCGGTTTTAATCACTATTCTCTTTACGATTTGATATATCTTTATTTTACACTGCATGTTTTGACGGACATTGCTTTTGCATGTATATTGAATTCTCTATCCTGACAGGTGATTTAAGGTCCTTCAATCCGTACGAGTATCGATTTTTGTCTCTCCTTAGACGACAGGAGGTAATTTTTTTTTTTACCAGAAGGTCAGACAGTCATCTAAAAGGCTATTTCGTGTAAATTTCCAAATATTGATCTGAATTAATTTTTGTTTCCATGTATTTACAGTGATTAAACTGCGCAGCTTGTATAAATGAAATATTCTCGAGTACAAGGTAAAACACTAATCAAACAAATAAAAATATAAATGGGTTAGTGAGGTATCATGGGGCTCTGAAGAGCTCGACCAATATGTAAAGGTGAAAGAAAGGCTTGGATTTCTATGTTTTGAATATACCTTTTGCGGGTTCCAGTATTTGCACTGGAATTTATTGTGTATTTCTTTTACACATACAAGTAAGTATGTGTATTTTGCTTTTGAAATGAGAGACAGGTAAAACAACTACAGGCATATAATGAACATAACACCTGTTTCTGGTCATACATCAACCGGCAGTTTCAGCACCCAGACATTTCCATGTCATAAGCATTCCACTGCTCGACTTCGTGAATTATAGACAACTTCACGTTCTACAGTTACCGAACTGGTTACGTAATGTCCTTTGTATCTGCTTTTTTAACAGCTCGTAAAAATTTGTTGCGAGACTCCGGTGGAGGCACAACTGACATTGTTAGTGCATATGTATTATTTTCTTACGTGTTGAAGGAATCTATAAGTACATGTCCAAACAAGGCAAAGTGTGTGGTGTGCTCAGGAGACGGCTAGGTAGCGTTCAGTATAAAAGAATACAGCAGAGAGAACAAAACCAGAGCAACGACGACAGTGTCTAACTTGTGAAATGGTATCACGGGATCGGTGAGATCCGGCCTCTTGTCAACTTAACTCAGTTAAGACTTTATTCTAACTATTTACTCAAGTCTGTAAGATGTAACAACTTACACCCCCCTAACACGATGACTTCAGCAAAATGCAGAATCGTAAAACTCCATCCCGCCTTTCACAAAAGGGTCCAAAGCTGTGTACTCTGTTGTTCTTTCCAGGTACTTTCCAGGAAATATTCATAATCTAATTCTTACTACATAGCGCACACTGACACTGATTGGACCCACTTTGGACTTCTTTTCGAAATTTCACCGCGTTTGTTACAGTATTATATATTACTTATCAAAATTCTCACCAACAGAGCCACGAAGAGGTTCACTACTAAAAAAAGAAGAAATGCTTCCTTCGTTTCTGTTGCATCTCACTGGATTAAAACTACAGATTTATTCTCCTTGACATGCCATAGCTTTAGATTCAGTTTCGTCCTTCAGATGCGTTCTTTTGGATGGGCTGTTTCCAAAAAGATACATCACGCTCGTCCGTTCGTTTTCTTTGTCTTGGAACAAACGTATTTCGCTTTCTCTGACACCATAGTGACTCAGTATAACACTGAGATTCCTTTACTGTTTCTCTCGTTGTTGATTTAAATTAACTTTATGTCAACTTGTATTGGGTTTGTTTTTTGGGGGGCCAAATTCGAAATCAGCGAAACATTTAATGTGCAAAAATAAAATCTCATTTTTGGCCTAGAGTGAATGCCGTTTGTCTTTCTGTCCTTCGTCTCATTGCGTCTTTATTGCGCAACAGTACGCAGGGTGGTGCACCAGATCTTGAATAATACAGTATTGTTATGTAGTCGGGGAGAAATAAAACCGTTACCTCACCAGACGCAAGGTATCGAGCTGTGGGAGCTGGTTTGAAACAACTTGCGTCTGTGGAAGAATCATTGTCATCTGTGTCGAAACATTTGCTGACTTCTTCAGAGAGCTATAGTGCCTTTATAAAAAAAAAACATGGCACTTCTTGACTACAAAACACGTGTTTTTTTATGCTTCGTCATCTTCCATTTGCAAGCCCAAGGAGTTCCGGGTGAGTTTATTATATGACTTTCATATTATAAATCTTTTGTAAAGTGCACACTTGACTGTAAACATGATAGAAATGAATGCCCCTTCCAAGCTTTTTTGAAGTTTCCCCCACCCTTCATTTCTTTCAGACTTGGTAAGAATAGACGATGGATGACGTTCGTGTTTTCATTAGCCTCTTATGTTATATGGACTTCTCCTTGTATGAATTCACCTGAATTTTTATATTTTATAGCATATAGTTTCTTAGGTCCTTTGTGGTTTGTGTTATTTGTCGTTTTTGAAAATTGTTCCTGCGATTATTGATGCGGAACGACCATTGTTCTTGACGGCTGGTATTTTTCGAACGTCGGTTTCGACGCCTAAAGGTTTAAAAGATTTTGTCCTGACGTCGTCCACGATACTCGCTTGCCATTGGCTGAAATATCGTGTTAAAATATTGACATGCACTTGGTAGTGATGCAAGACACGCCCACACGGAATAAAAACCCAGGCGTCGAAACTGATATTAGTATACCAGCCGCCCGGGGCAGTTTCCGAAATGATAAATAACGCAGACAAGCACAGAGCTAAGAATGCATGTGAAATAAAAAGAAATAGGACGGATTCATGGCAAGACAAACAGACACGAATTTTAATTGATGACGAAAAGATAAATGTTCTACGCGGAAGAAAAAAATCAGTATTCCAATCGTGCATTATTTTATATATCAAATATGTATCTCTGTTGCACTTTGATTGCAACTGTCCAGATAATACAAACAGTATTGACAACTCTTTAATAAATATTTAAACTTTTTGTGGTAATGGTACTGAACGAATGTTTGCATCCCCAAAAGACTGGATAATATGACCAATCACAGACATACTATTATTCAGCCTAACTCTTCCAAGGGTAGCAGATGGGCCACCGGAAACACATGAAAAGAAGAACACGGTCAATGACAAAGTCATTCTTTTTTATGATACAGGCTATTGTCTCATAGGCTGGTTGAAGCTGGGCCGAAAATGTTACGTCGTCCTTCCTGGAGGCCCTAAACACTTTAACCAGCCATTATATGCGGAACAACAGTGTCGTCAGCGCGGAGGAACCTTAATGAATGTGTACAGGGAAGAACTCCACAACATGGCCACTGTGCTCCTTGCTAGCCGACAGGCGGACCGTATGATGATTGCCCTGAATGACAGAGAAAACGAGGGAGATTTTAGGTGGGGCGACGGAACTGTCCCTCTGTTTACCATGTGGGGAGACGGTAAGACACCTTAGATTCTCATTATATCTTCTAGGATTGGATTGGTTTTTTTACGCCGTACTCATGAATACTTATATCACGCCGACCAGCATTATGCTGGGAGGAAACCGAGCAGAGCCCAGGGAAAACCCACGACCATCCGCAGTTTGCTGGCAGACCTTCCCACGTACGGTCGAAGAGAAAGCCAGCATAAGCTGAACTTGAACTCACAACGATAAGATTGGTAAGAGGCTCTTGGGTAACTACGCTGCAGTAGAGCGCTAACGCTCTCGGTCATAGAGGCGCGTATATAGGTGAAGAGCTACCCAACCTACTGCAAAAACAGAGACGGTGCAGTCCAAAACGGGTAGGCCAGAGAAAGTTTTGCTGTTGTGTGTTCGTAGAGGCGATTAACAGTCAACATTTGCCTGCAACTGACCAATGGACGGACAGGCCTGAAAATTAGTGTTAGCCTATTAGAATGTGTGCGATGTGGAGCCCACCACTAGAGTACAGCCAGTGCGACCTTGTGTGAACCGATAATCACCCAGAGACACAGGCCTGGAGAAAGGTTGCTATTAGGGATTGTAAGTGACAAGCACTGGTCGTCCGAATACCTATCAAATGGACCAAAGACTTTAAAAATGTTACTTGTTGCTGCGTCCCTCGGCGCTCAGCATTTAGAATTTAAAACAAGGAAACAGGACTGGTCGGCCCGGTGTCAGTATAAAGTGACTGGGTGGAGTGTCATGACTGGTGTCTTCTGCAGGATGTTCCAGTGGTGGCAGCACTTCGGCGGCATGGACACGCCCTGCCACAAGGAGACACAGCATATCTACATTCTAAGGGCTCGTCGTCGTTACATAACTGAAAAATTGTTGAGTGCCACGTGAAAATCCAAGCATGCATACATATATATACATGTATATATACATATACCTAACCAGTGGCTAATCATCCGAATCTTTCCCGGAACGCGACAGGATTGAGAAAACGCGCATGAATCCTTGTAATGGCCAGTACAACAATATCATGCACCAGATGAGAAGAGCCAGGCGACCAGCATTTTGCTCAAATTATTATGTTTATACAGGCAATAAAAGATTTATACATTTTCAGATTTCAGGTTTAGTTTTGAGCAGGAAACTAAACTCTGGTGAGTGATTTGTATTACCTGTTGTCGAATAATAGCCCGCGAAGCGTGCCAAACGGTATGAGATGTAGACAAATCTGTCGGTAAATCCTCATTACTGTCTTAAAAGATGAAGTGGTCAACTTTTGACTGACAACTGAAAAGTCATTCCCCACTCACATACGAATTGTGAAACATAACAATTCCTGTGGCTAATTCGTCCTATGGCTTCTTGTTTGTATGTCAGCACTGAATGAAACACAAACAAGTACCTGAATCGTTGCTAAATGACAGATTTTCATCATCTTTTAGTCAGGGTTACAGGGTGACGCCATATTGAAACTAAATCTTGTGAAATTTCTTGATCATGTGACATACAAGCATCTGCCCGACAAAGCCCGAAAGTTAATTTTATGCACGGAGATTGCCAACTGTTGATCAGTTTATGAAATTCTAAGATCACAATCAATCTGCTGTGGGCCTGGTAGCACCACATTTAATATTAGTCAAGAGACACATGTAGCTTAGTGTGTTTAGTGTCAAACAGCTCCTGACTGTCATTTGTGGCCGTTCGCGTGGTTTTACGTGAAGTTTGTTCGCGATGACAGGCACATTTGTTTCTTACACGTGGGTTATTTTTTCATTTATTTGCCAACGTCGATGGGTTTAAGCTTCGTTCACACTATGAACGGAAATCGGTCCGGGGTCCGTACCGAATTCGTGAACGATAACGTCGGAGGGTTGCAATAACACACGGGAAATTCTGAGCAGGGATCCGGTCTCCTAAGTAAATTTATTCCTTGAATAAACTGGCCGTTATTTGGTTTTGCAATGGATCATCATATAATACCATTAATAATCAACATGAATTATGAATCAGTTAGAAATTTACGAAGAAATTACACCTCGTGTTGTTGCTTTTGTTTTTGTGTTGACGTGAATTAGCCCACTGGCTGGGTTACACAGTGAGCAGTTTTAGGCAAAGTAGCTAACCCGCCAAATGTAATACAAGTAATCAAGTTGCCGTTTTCATGTCCGAAACACTTGCCCATCACACTTGACACATGCATCTTTTCTCTTACATCTATTTAATTGCGGCCTGTAAGATCAAACAACAGTTTATGCCTTTCCACTTCATGAAACAGCAATAGGGGAGTTTCGAGTCCCAACTCTTTTATTGATGGAGGTAAAAAAGTACTACTGTGTCATGTGACTTGTCAGAAATGCTCGGCAAGTTTTACTGATATTAGATCACTGGTCACCTGCCTCACCTTGTCCCAGAGGGACAAATGATACTTTTTTCCTTCATAAACGTAAGGGTCCATAAAAATTCAACTATTAAATTATCTTCATGGCCCTGCTACTCTAATCAGCCTTTTGAAACTTTTTTTCCGACGCTAGTGTTATAGTAAATGTCATCAAAACTAGTTGTTTTACATTTTGACGGGTCACGTGGTACAATATTACTTCTTTTACCTCCAGATATATAAGAGTTCGAACTCGAAACTCCCCTATTCAGTGCGATCTGTACTTGTCGTCATGTTTAAATGTTGAACGATGTTGATTGGTCAATCCTAAATCCGTCACGACTTTTCGTGAAAAAAAATGAGCCCGTAAGGCATCAGTCCGAATCCTTGGCCTGACACGTATTCGACTCCGGTGTGTGTGAACGGTTCTACCTATTACTGCTATTATCCCATTCGCCAAAAATCGGAACGGAATTCGTTACGTCACTGGAGTTAACTTAGACATTAGACCTTTTCTCACGTAGACATGTTGTGGGGGCTATAACCGTCAGCAAAGGGAAGTAAGTCATGTACTGCATTTCACAACAGTGCCTCTGCCCATCTGAGCAAAAAAAGCAGCTACATTTCTTGGATGGATTGATTGAGTGATGTGTTGGTTGATTGAAGGCAATTGTCTATTTATTAAATTAGTTAGAAGGCACTACCGTTTTGTGGGCTCCAAGAGTTGCTTCCCTTCGCTGATGGGCCGTAGCTTACACGAGCCCATTGGTTTTCCTTACCACTTATGTAGTCAATTTCTCAACTTCAAGTGTAAATATTTATATCCCCAAACTTTCGCGTGGTACCATGCCACACCTATACAGGCAACTTGGATTCTTCTCGACAACATATTAGAAAACCAAGCCAGCATTACCACTATTTTTTGAACTGTTGTTCCTGGAAGTGACATAGGGTTAGGGGCCGTAGGGGGCCTAACCCTGTCTTCGTCCCCGTGGCCTTTTTTTATCCATGCAGGTGAGCCAGGCCCCAGATGGTTTAGTGAATCAGAAGACTGTGTCATTATGACAGGCGAAGGAACGTGGCACGACGTGAAGTGTACAAATCACAGCAATCTCGGCGACATAGCTTGTGAAAAAGCAATCAAAGGTACAGGGGGCTGTTTCACGAAGAGGGTGTAACGTTGTAACTACCATAGTGACGTATCTCTGCAGGGAAGAGGGTGTAACGTTGTAACTACCATAGTGACGTGTCTCTACAGTGTGTGTCGTCAAAGCAATTACGTTTGACATAACGTACACCTTGTTTGTAAAACGAGCTTCAGGTATGTATCAGGCGTCTTTGCTATCATTTGCTATCATTACTAATTTACCGGTACCTAAGCTTAACGACTTTCGCATATCGTTAAGCTGGGTCAGGACCTACCTAATACGATTGTGGGGGCTCTGGAATTTAATACTCCACCAGTGGGTATTTTCATGTAACGTTCATTTAAGCAGCACAACTGATGAAATATTTCCAGGGCAACAACTGTAGTTTAGTTATATTTTAATGACATTAAATATGTTTTATTTTAGAAATCTTATCCATATAAACAGTTCCGTTCCCTTTTCAGAATTAATTACAGTCAACCCGAGGAAAAGAAAACAATGTGGCGCCTAGCTGTGACACACATACCGGCACCCTGGGCAACTAACCACTAATATGTATACCACACGGCGTCCAACCTGAAATATATGTACCACAGGGCAACTAACCTGAAATGTGTGTAAAAAAGGGCAACTAACCTGAAATGTGTTTTAAAAAGGGCATCTAACCTGAAATATGTATACCACACGGCGTCTAGCTTGAAATACGTGTATTGCTGGACGTCTAACCTAAAACATCTGTACTGCAGGCCGTCTGGTCTGAAATACGTGTACCATAGGGCATGGTGTTAGGGGGTATACATTGTTACTTCTTAACACGTACATGAACAGTTAAAACAAAACCCGAACTGAGGTAAATTGGCAAGAGGCTGGATCTCACCGGTAACGTGTGACCATTCGGCAACTATCACGCTGTCGTAACTGTTCTGGTATTGGTCTGTGTGTTATAGTATTTCATATTGTTTACCTGTCTATCTGAGCCACTAAACTGTAATTTTCGGGAAACGTCGTTACTCAAAATGTAATCACACCAGTAGTGCGTGCTTATAATGAAACACAAGTGCACAGTTTCGCGTTTGGAACGTGAACAAAGCCATTTGCTACTGGCTGGCAATTCAACAGATGGGCATCACGCGCGAGGGCGTTGACTTAGCCAATTCTAGTTCTTCTTGCCACGCTGAGAGTTTGTTTACATTCCAAGGAGGTGACTAATTGATCATATAAGGCCATACTGTGGACACGTGAATAGCATTTCAAGAATACCCGGAGGTTAATGGTGGCAAAAAGATGTAACAAAAATTGCCTCGTACATTTAGAAGAAAGTATTGGTTTACAAGATGTTTACCATGCTAGATTTTCAATCAACACGTGGCATTTTTAGGAACTGCTCTGTATTATAAAGATACACGATTCATTTTAAACACACGAACTGGGTACACTGTACATTTCGATGCTTAACTTTTAGACACCTATTTGTATCAGGTATTACAAACTTGGAGCTTATAGTAGTGTAGTAGTAAAGTAGTATAGCATTTTATACATGTTTTAAACACTTATGTTTAATATTTAAATATGCGTGTGTATTTAATATATTAGACACGTTTGTTTGAACGCGTTGGGCGATGGTCATTTTACAGTGTAGTGTGATGAATTTTCAGTGCTCGAGTTATCCGTACACGGCATATATACTTGCACGTTAGTGGAAGTTATTCTCAACAGGGCGAAAAGGTTTTTATCTAGACGAAAACAGTTTCCATCTAACTCGCGTGATACAAGATGTCTCATACGTGTCTCGGAACCCGTAGACGGACGTTTGCGGAGCGCGGCATTTTAATCACATGTATTCATTTTAATAAGGCGCGCTTAACAAAAGGCCGGGACCAATAAGTATGAAGGGTGTTATTTATTCGATTGGTGTTCTACGTCGTACTCAAGAATGTTTCATTTATAGAACCACGGTCAGTATTATGGTGGGAGGAAACCCGGGGGAAACCCACGACCATCCGCAGGGTTGCTGGCGGACCAAAGAGGGAGGCAGCGTGATCTGGTCTGGAACCCACAACTCGGCCACGGAAGCCCCTGTGAAGAGTATATAAAAACTCTTCTGATGATATGGGTTTGCTTCTTACGCTGTACATGCATATTAACCCGGAATTCTGCTGGTGGATTGAGCATCCCCGAGACGTACATTGGGCCCCTTCCGTTGTTTTCATGGGTTGTTTAACAAATGTGATGACAACATAGTACGGATGTGTACCGTATGTATCCAGTGATATGATTTATTTATTTATTTATTTATTTGATGGTGTTTTACGCCGTACTCAAGAATATTTCTCTTAAACGACGGCGGCCAAACATTATGTTGGGAGGAAACCAGGCAGAGCCCGGGGGAAACCCACGACCATCCGCAGGCTGCTGGCAGACATTCCCACATACGGCCTGAGAGGAAGCCAGCATGAGCTGGACTTGAACTCACAGCGACCGCATTGGTGGGAGGCTTCGGGTCATTGCGATAGCGCGCTAACCGACTGAGCCACAACCTCTCAATATGGCAGCTTATCACTCATCTCTAAATAACGCACTGATTTAACGATTAATTCAAGAAGTCAAATGTGGGTTATGAATTCTTATGACTAAATTGCTTTCATGTAAATGTGACGATAACACGACAGTAAGAGTAATCATAGACCACCGACGTCTCAGAATCACCGTAAACATCGGTGCATTTTTTTTACCAAATTCAGCTTAAGCCATGCAGCTGTGGCCGTGTAACTTGTTACTTTTTAAATCTCAACACGAACAATCAGTATGAAAGCCCATATGAAGTAAAATGAGGACGTACTTTACCGGATAGGTGTGGCCATTTGCCAACTGTCGCTCTGTCGTCGCTGCCCTGGCTTTATTCTGTGTGTGTAGTCTTTAACATTCTTGTAGGATTGGGCTATTCTGATATATACATCGTTACGTTGCCTACACGCAGTAAAGTAATGTGTATATTTTTGTACCTTCTTGCAGTAATACAGTACTTGTGGGAAGTTCCGATTGCAAACTGTGACTGATCTTGGGTTTCCCTCCCGGCCCTGGCCGGTTTCCTCCCACCAAAATGCTGGCCGCCGTCGTATAAGTGAAATATTCTTCAGCAAGACGTAAAACACCAATCAAATAAATGATTAATTGACACAGGATCGGAATTGAACGGGAACTGTCAGTCAGATTCATTAGTTGTTAATCTGGATAAACTCATTCAGTCATTACGGACTGTATATTTCGTACTGACTGACTACTAAATAAGTCTTCGACTTAGAATACATCCAACATATGAAAGCTGCAGTAGAAGGGGAGACTATTCACTTTTCTTGACTTCTTTTGCTCTCAAGTAAAGGGAGATAATCATTACAGTAAACGTGGTATGTAGGTACGTTTCATTTGTCAGTGTTATCTTTGTTCCCTACCGTGACATAGTCCTGCAGCTAATCAGCCAAGTGTTCAGGTAAATAATGACTATTTTAGCAACATGATCCCGAGTTGTTAAACCCATCATGATGCCAGTCACTTGATGAGGATGTTAGTATCTACAAACGCCTTGTTACATTTGTATATATACGGAACATGTAACAGTACCACTATCGGAGAGGAAAATGCTAAACAAATGACTTGTTCAACTCTCAGATAGCGATAGGGCTTACACAAAATCAAACAAACAAGCACAAAGACGCTTGAATAAGTCCAATACATATATCTGAACAAAACAGACAAATAGTCTATTGACAATGATATACAAAACAATACAGACAATTCCAAAAATATATAGTTTCTTACTCATGATAGCGTCCAAATCCGGATGGAATATTCCGGCTTCCAAAGGCGAATGAGTCCACGTAAATATAGAATCCACAGTTTTTGGGAATTCTCGAATCGAAGAATGACAGTCCTGTAAGTGACAAATAGCAGTGGGCACTGCACACCGGCAATGGTTTATAACCAACTCCCTGCCAAAGTGCAGCTTCCCATGATGGACGGGTTGACAGCAGCGTCCTTAATGCCGAGCTGGCGATGTATATTTCAATCCTCTGAAACATACACTAGGTCACTTTTATGGTAAACTGGGATGAAATTTTACGTGATCGCACAAGGAGACAATGAGCAATAAAAGCTCTAAAACAACGTCTCAGAAAAACAGCAAGTGGCGAAACACAAGCTCACAAAGTGCTACATACAGAACAATGAAGTACAAATTGACGTACGTCGGAAGGCTTTAAAATCGAGCTCCAATAAACCCCAGAAATTCTCACGTGAACGTAAATAGGATTGCTCTCAAGTGGACTTGAGTAAAAGACTGCAAGCTTTACAACTTCGACGTTTATATTCATAGACTAACGTAAAGAAAATTGAGGATTTTTCGATCGTAAACGTGTTTACAACGCAAGTACATCTTTCCAGAATGTGCGCTCTGTGTACAATGACACGAAACTCATAAACACAGAAGCCTCGGGAGCGCGCGACTGAATACCAGTGCAGGGCATCACGAACACAGAGGGAAAATTAAGGTCAGACACTGACGCGATTGGCGCAAAAAATAATAAAAAAAATATAACACATCATCTTCAGAACGAGGTTCGTAACAAATGTCTTAATAGTGTAGAAGGTCCGAACTCAGTACCAACGCATTAACTTTGAAAGTAAGACATAGTACTTAATATTTGTACTAACTGTTTCACGCAGTTTATATCTTCATTCCATGGTATTACAAACTAAATTCATGACAATTTCACATGCGCTATGTTTGCTGTGTTTATAGGAGGGGGAAATAACTCACACAAATAATAAAATTGTATGAAATCAATATGGGTTCCTCTGTGGCGGATCGCGTTAGCGCGCTAGAGCGGCGTTACTACCCAAGAGCCTCTCACCGATGGGATAGCTCTGAGTTGAAGTCCAGCTTCCTCTCCGCTTTTACAGAATCTCACTGCGCCCTTCTCCCGTTCAGTTCGGTCACTGCCCAGTTTCGTTCCAGCAGCATGCTTCCCGCCATCGTATAAGTGAAAAATTCTTCAGAATGGTGTAAAACACCAATCAAATAAATAAACAATAAGTAAATGAGCATGGACTTTTCCCCTTCAGCTAACACCTTGTTCTTGAGGCATTTGATCGTCCCTTGGGTGTGTAATGAAGTCACCATTCAAGCCCAGTTGTCGCTGGAGAGGATGTGGCAGTAAATCATGACGTTTCTCAGATACACTTAGGTAAGGACACTGCTATTAGCCCACATATTCATGTTTTCCCCAACCTAGAGATCAGACAGCAGCCAGGTTCTAGTATCAAATAAATGAATTTAAACGTTCTGCTCGTATTTATTTTTGCGAATTTTCTGTTGAACTTATATACACGTCGAAACCGAATTCGTATACATCCCGTCATCCAAAATGTGCGTTCCGGGTCAATAATCACAAGACCAGTTTCCACAACAACAATTAACACAAACCATCAAATATTTTAGAAAGTATACAAAGTAAATTTTCAAAAATGGATGGATTCATGTTACAGGTGGCCATTGCGCCATTCTTCTGAGTTTTTTTTTTGAACTTCTACGATGTTTTATGGCTGAAAAAAACCGAGTGCCAAGCGTAAACCGCCGACTTCTTAGAGAGCATTTTAATATTCCCACGTGAGGGACCTGCGTGGTTCCGTCGGTTAGCGCTCTATCGCAACGCAATGACCCAGCAGTCTCCTATCAATTCGATCGCTGTTAGTTCAAGTCCAGCTCATGCTGACTTCCTCTCAGGCCGTATGTGGGAAGGCCTGCCAGCAACTTGCTGATGGTCGTGGGTTCCCCCCGTGTTCTTTCCGGTTTCCTCCCAGCATAATGCTGGCCGCCGTAGTGAAAATGAAATATTCTTGAGGCGTAAAACACCAATCAAATAAATCAAATAAAATAATTTCCCACATGTGACGTGCCGATATTCGCACCATAAAATGGAAAACAAGTGTTCGCCTGTGAAAGTCAGACTGTTTATTATAACCAAATCACCACAGTGAGAGGCGAGGAATCTATAATTTCCCTGTCCAAGGCCGCATTCTGCATGCGAAGGATAAAGCCCGAGTCAGTCATAGGAGTATAACAAAGAGTTTATTTCTAACAAGCAAACTTCCTGTTCATAGCGTGAACTGGAACCTTATAATCTGATATAAATTAATATACATATAATTACAACAGTGTTTACATAATTTACCATCTGTAAAACAAATAATTACGGTAATAATTAGCTAGTATCTGGCTGTTATTGTATCGTGTAGTAGGTGCATTAACTCTGGGCAGAGACTGATTCTGACTCGTACCCACACGTCATTGACCCACATACAAACAACAATCACGAGCACGCAATAAAAATTCAACGAGGGTGTTTAGCCCACTGTAGTTCTAAGTTGTGTAAAAAAACGCAAATGAGGTACTAAAGCATTCGCAAAAGATGGCCTGAAACGCCACTCATAATCTTCTTCACAACCAAAATAAAAACCCTAAAAAAAAAAAAAAAAAAAAAATCAGCAGTGGTATGACGAATTTAATAGCAAGGCATGTCCGGGACGTTCACACAACCGATAAACAACACTTTCATAATTACGCCAAAAAATGTAATTTGTCCAAGTATTTGTAGGTGTGTCTACATACCAAAACAGGACGATGTAAGGCGGAAATAATTAAAATCGCCCCTGAAAGGTAGTGAGCAGTCATAATGGACTGTGTTACACAATGATTAAACTAGCGTACACAAGAGAGGGTTAATCACATATGGAATTACACAAAACAAATGGTCATCTTCTCTTCTGTGTACAAAAGAGAATTTCGGATGTTTCTGTCGAATCAAGACGATGGGCGTTGCCCTTTGACGTGCAGTATCTGGTCGGACGTCTGTCATAAAGCTAGCAAAAAGGGGGGAGATATCTGGATTCGAACCCGTTCTCCCTCAACCCACGCTCACCCCCTCAATGGTCAAGCGCAAGTGGCCTGTAATTTAGTATGCTGTAAACCATGACCAATCCCCCGATGTGTGGCTTAGAATGGGAAAAAATGGGATGTCGGATGGATCTTAATGAATTGACTGATGTATCCAGGTCTACGCGTTCTCGCAACTGTCGGCATGTTTTCCAATAATGACTTGACATATGTCAGCAGACCACCGACATTAGACGTCACCTGGCAGTCACAGAATTAGGGTAATAAACGGCATAATATGCATTAAAACCATTCCAGTCTTGTTCGATTAAGGGTCAAAACTGATGACTCCCAAAAGACCTTTAAATCAGTCGAAGTATGCAGATCTTTGTTCATTGTATGAAGTCCCGTTCAGGCTATGCATGTATTTCCAAGTCCTTCTCGCTTATTTTCAAAGCATCCAGTTAAAGAAATTTATTGGACACACATTTTTCATTCAGGAGTAATTAGTAACTTTATAATAATGTTCGTTTTGTCGGCAATGACTACAGCTTCACGAAGATGATTGGAGTCAGTGTGAGCGGAGGTAACTGGTCAATTCAATCCGGGCACGGACGTGCGTCCACAGGTTACACATCTGTAGTCGGTCACTGTAGTTGAAGTGTTTTTAAGTGAAGAAATTTATTGCACACACATTCTTCATTCTGGGGTAATTAGTAAATTTATAGATTTAGACATAGGATGCTAAAACATTCTGAATTACGAATGGATTTAAAGTGTTTTGTTGACAGATGTCCTTTAGAACCCTATAACTTGTCTTAGCTCGTAACTTAACAGTTACTTCTGAGTTTATTTTAATGTTGTATCTTTGACGATTTCGTCATTTTTATATTTAGACGATAAAAGACGATTAAGCCCCTACATTTGCAGTCATGTCAAATGAAAACAAAACCAAGTCTTCGACGTTAAAATCCATGTATTCATGTTAAAGAGACTATTAACAGTGTCTAAAATAGGTCACTAAATACAGGTATTCAACCATCAGGGTATTTACATTTTGTCACACAGAACTTCTTTATATACAACATATAAAATCATAAACATTATTTTCTGCATATCAACATGGTGTCATTCTTAATATATTATCCTCGAGATAAAAAATATAGGCCTATTTAACCAGTTTAGGCATCTCATCAACTTTTGTGTCCAACCGTAGGTAGAGAGATTTAACTATCTCTACTGGTGGAGGTCAAAAGAGACCAGTCATCTAAATAACTCCACAAACTGAAGAGTTACAACTAAAGCTCAATGCGTTTAACGTGGACGCCATAGCCCAGCAAGAATGAGTATGTATTACAGTTTGAGGCCTGCACTGAGGATGAATTCTTAAAAAGGTCACTAGAAAACGTGGTTCGCTTGTTCACTTTCTTGTTCATAGTAATACCGCCTTTGAGATAATTTGCCCAAACCGGCTGACAATAGAAAAATCTAGACAAGTAAATTTCCTGGCCTTATATATGAAATAGAGTTGAATATTATTAAATAAGCCCATGAAAACAGAGAAAGAAGCCATAAATGATACCTGGAGATGGAATGCGACTTGATTCATAACACATATAACTGTGTATATCGATATGTGGTGACAATCAAGTTTTTGTGTATTCCTTGGCCAAGTATTCAACATTGCTTCGGTTGATAGCAAATGTACCTTTCACAACGTTTCCATCGCCTACCTGCTGACCCAGAGATCAAATTTTTCGTCTCCCGGGTGTAAACATTTGGTCAACTGTAACCGCTTAGTATACAAAGAACCTAATCACGGAAATCAAAGTGTAAAGCACTAAAAACCGAAAATCGCTGTCCTAAGGGCGGGCACAGTAAGTGTGCCGGAGTGTAGAAGTTTTTCTACGTAGTGTTGCAGCTATCAGGCAAAAATTTTTTAAATTCTATCCAGTATTGTGAACAGTTATTTAGCTGAAACCACTCTCTTGCCTCCATGCTTTGTAATTGCGCAGCTCTCCGAAGGTTTTGGTGCGCATGCGCAGTCACCTTCAGGCGTCTGCGTAACATTTTTTACTGCACTGACATTTTTTGATCCACATAAAGCTGAAGAACTCCCGCCGCCCTCCGCTACACTCGAACTCCAGCATGACAGTCTTGACTTTGGCAGGATAACAACAGCGGTTCTTTTTACATGTTGTGCAAAATTTCAGCGTCCGCTTCTTGACGCTTCGGCAGTCCTGGTAAAGAATCCGGTGCTTGTCCCGGCTCTTTGTCGTCGGCGTGCATTTGTCTCGACCCTGAAAAAAAATGGTATAAACACGTCATTAACTGACTTCAACCTTTTCCCCTTATTTTCAAAGAGTGGTTAATTACCATTTCAGTGAACTAGATTTATTTCATTGAATTCTCCATGAAAAGACTTTGCCTTAGGATTGATTGAATTATTGATTGACTGGTTGGTTGACTGATCTATTTATTTACTTATTTCTTTATTTATTTACTTATATAGTGAAAGAATTAAAAAAGTGTCAAGTTGGGCGGTGAAGTTTATACTTGAAGGAAAGCGAACAGCCAGAAATAAAACAATTGCGCATCGCGAAATGTTTGACTATCATTCTGATTCGCTGAAATCACTAATTGGTTAACTATAGCTTCTCAGTCTTAAACATTTCCAAGTACACATGTCTGAAGGTTCTAGCTATTAAGGACGATGAAATCCGTCGGTAGCAGATCAGCGGTGGGATTGGAGGCACCACTGCATAACCTTTACGTGTATCACAAATACTGACTCCGCCCTAATGACATTGTCGTGACGAACAGAAATCTCAGTCGTGATAGTCAAAGGTTCCATCAGTCGATACTTCCGGAGGGTACAGTTATCACGACTAGACATCTGAGGAGGCTCCGGCGGAACCAGCGACCCCTGGCAAGGAACTGACATACTTAATCTCGTTGGGACGGGAGACAGGCGAGATGTGGAGATTATCCTACAGACGCGGAATTATGGATATCGTCCGCTGCCCCCGGGGTTGGGAACGAGGGATGGAGGGGGGAGGAGATCAAACACAGAACGCTTCCGAAAAGTATAGATTTTCGTTCACAGAATCACTGTTATTGTTCCTGCCTAATACATATCTGAAATCACAGCGGCGTAGTGCTCATGTATGTATCTATAACACGTATACCCCTTCAGCCATTTCCCGGTTAACGAAGCCGCTGAATGTAAATCACACGCTGGGCTAATGGGACATATCCTCCAGCTTAACGTGGATGGACAATGGACAGTGAGCGACCCGCACAAGATTGCCGTCTGACATGGAATGGCAGTCAATTCTTCCTCTAGACAAGGCTTTTTGTGGTTTCCGGGGGCAACGCTAAGCGTGGATAACGCGATGAAACATCTCTTAAATCATACATTCCCCGGCCACATTTGGGGAGCCTTTCGGTCTTAACCTAGCCGACCAGGGAGCGGAAAACGCTAGAGGTTTCTCGCGCTATGGAGTTGTAAATCGTCTCTAGAGAATACTTCGGCAAGTTATAAAAAAGAATGAGAAAAAACAGTGCCCCGGCGCCTTCAAGCCCCCATGACGTGCTGGACATAGGCACTCTTGAATACATATATACAAGCATTATTCATGTGGCTGGTCAAAAAAGGCTATACTGGAATGGCGAAAAACGCTTTGATTTATTTTAACAAAATGTATATCTTATGAAGATTGATATGGGTGTTAAGTAAATGCTTGCGCTGTTTTCCTTCCACAGTGCTATTGCAGAGAAGCGTTTATGCAAAAATGTATCAATGATATGTGTCTGTATAGATAACACCACAAACGTTCCGAATAAAGGTCTCCTCCATGTCATTTCGTTAAAAACGTTAAACGACAGCAGGCGCGATGTTCCCAAAAAAACACTAACTGTATATGTATATGTCAGATGAAAGACCATAAAACATTGCACACGTGAACGATTCTATATACTTTTTATTTTATTTTTTTTAACAAAGTTAAATGCGGTTGAAACATTGGACTCTACGTTGGCCTTTCTACTTGAACAGACTGTAATGAGTAACTTCGATCACATCAGATTTTGGACACAGACAGGCAAGCAAACCATACTGATGTGACACCACTGATACACGCTTAGTTGGGCACAATAGACCCCATTAGATAGATTCCATGTTTTGCATTATTTTCGGTTGAAAAAATTCCACTAAATATATCGATTTCTATTTGAGAGTTGTGGTAAATCGTCTGCGTTTCCTCTCAGTTATGCAGTCTGTCTGATATGAGCGCCTTCCAAACGCTGCTTTCTTGCCTTTTAACACATCTAATTAAGTTCTGTACATAAGGTTTTGAGCTACACAAAAAATGCTTAGTCTTTTTTTTTTTAGACTACTTGTTTCTCAATAAAGCAGAAGTGATCTTTAATTTATTTTACTACGCTCGTTTACAGAGCTTCTTATCTTGTATAGCACCTAGCGTAAGATTGATTTAACTCACCTCTGTGTGAACTTCTACACCACATGGTCGTAAATAACACAGTCGGGTTTGCTGAACTGGTTTACAGACGTAGTTATCATTCGTCATGCGCACTGACATCCCCACACCGCACGTCACCGAACAGGGACTCCACTTTGTCGTCTGTATTTTACACGGCGGGCGTGACGTCACAACGGCTGGCGAGGCGGTGAGAGGCGCTACAATTAGACACAACAACACTGCTTTAAGGGGTAAACAATTTGTTCACAGGATCATCAGAAATAGATGTCAAAGTCATTAATTCATACATCGTTTCTTTTATTTGACAAATAACTATAGAAGATGCACAGTTAGTAAACATTTTGCAGTTTTGTAGTTTTTATTTATTCATTTGACTGTTACTTGACGCACTTTTTTGGTTTATGAGTAGGGAGAACCGGTTTACCAGTAGTAAACCACCGCCTATTACAAGGTAACAAATCTGAGTTGAAGCCGCAGCGAAAGTATCGAGAGCTGGATTGGAACACGCGAGCTCATTGGTCAAGGCTATCAGTGATAGTAACAATGAGCCAATGTCAAGTTTAAAAAAAATGCGTAAATCAATATTTCGTAACTTTCCTCGCAAATGTCATCGCCATATGGCGATATAACCTGCATACATCGTCACTTACATGTATCAAATCTTTACAAGGCATCTTAATTACACAGTTTTGTTAAATTTGAGCCCTACGGTTCATCAGTCTGAAACCGTCTGAGGCAGCGATATATGAGCTGCCAGTTATCTCATGTTTCCTTTAGACATCTATATTTTTGCATCATGCAAAGATAGTTCTAAATTAAGATTACAGACTAAATATAGACTATAGCATATAAAAATGCAATGGCTGTGGCTTACAAAAGAAATTTTTATCCATTTTGGACCATTTCTCTAACAACTAGGTTTAACTAAGAATTGAAAATGTCGATGTGTTTGCGTCCGACAGAGGTTTTATTAAATATTTATATTTTGAATACGGCGGTATTTACAGTAACAAACACGATAATGGAATGCTACGGTACAGATGAGTTGCTTTGGCTTTGGTTGGTTGGTGAAAGACATAGGCAATTCTTATGAGGTTATCAAGAAACTGGCAATGGCAACTGAAATGCAATGTTGTCATATGACACGTAAAATACCATGAGATGAAACCAGATGAGGGATGATTAATTTATTTATTTCATTAACACCATAATAATGATATTTTCACTTTTATGGTAGCTTTAACAAGCTACAGACGACCTTCCATAGACTCTCTGTCAGGCCATAGTTGTAGAACGTTAGACAATGCAAACGGCCGCACTATCACCATCGGCCGCTTATTGTTACGCCAGCCCAATGCACAACGACAGCTGGAGAATCTACAAATTCCCCGGTCACAGTCGGACTTGAACCCACATATCGCGCGCATTCTGTTTGGATACATAACTCTTTGGCCACGTCTCTACGAACCGATTATGTGTCCATCCCGAAAGGCAGCTAGTAAGAGGTTGCTTCCGGTGGTAATTCACCGAACCATTTGGTTATTGAGATGTTCTTCTTATGAAGCTTTGCGGTCTTGTTTGGATATTGTCTACTTAAGTTTCCCAGGTCAGTGAACAGTGGTAAAGCACTTCGCTCTCCAAACGAACCAAGTATTACCAAGGACCCTTTAATCAGTGGCAAAGGAGTATGGGAAAAAATATTGGCTTGCTGTCCCAATTTTCTACGACGCTGACCTTCCGGGTTCGAAAGCGGTGAGGATAAAAAACACAGCAACTAGAAACAGGATAGTTCGCTGGCTAGAAAGCAATCAATCGACTACACCTCAGATATTAGTGCAGAATCAAGCGTCATTTTCGTGCCATTCAAATGATTCTTTCTATATCGTGTCATAAATCAAGACGACTTTCCTGCACACAGCAGATCAATGACATGCCCATTCGATACTCCCCCAGGCCAAATCCCCATTGGGACACGAATCACTATCGAACCCGAGCGGTTTAATTCCCTCTCCATATCGCCATGGGGACAGAGCGTGACCTTAACGCCGTGCGCAACAAACAAAATGGCCTCTACTACGTCAAATTACAATCAAGCACAATTAAACGGCAAACAGTTCCGGTTAGCTCCCGCCATTGCTGACAACACAAAAAACGGGTGAATACGAATTAATCGCTTCATCTTATGGTCGTGCTCTGACTTCAGTCGGCCAGTTTACACGCTCAGCTATTTGTATACATTTTCCTTTGTAGACCAGGGAATCGATCAAGGTTTGGTTGTGTTAGACACCCCGATATACTGTACGTGTAGGTACATGAACTATAACATACTGTACCACGTGCATATCCGCGGTACATGTCTTGCAGTACTCGCGTATACGAATGACAAGTATTATCATGCATAATCCATGAATTATACTATAACCTCTTGTGTGTGTGTGTGAACAGTTGGAATAAAACCCTAACTTAGGTAAACTGACTGGGTTTCACCGGTAACGTGTGATCATTTGCCAGCTATCACACTGTCATCGCTACTCTGATTTTACTCTGTATGCTGTAGTCTTTTATATGGCCCTAATATATTTTATTGTTTTATGATCATTATTATTTATTTTATTTTCATTTTATTCTTTTCACGAAAAAAAAAACAGTTGCATTAATTTATGCTGAAGATAACCAAGTATCTGTTTGATATAACAGAACCATCGGAGTACGGTAACCTTTAATAAACCTGGGGATTAAAAAAATACAAGAAGAAAACAAACTCCAGTTGTCCTATAAACCAGGGGTTTGGGGTACATGATATAATGACGTGTAACAAACCACGTTTAAAACATGCCATTAGAAGATGCCGTGCGATATTTTTTTCTCTCGCAATGACGTCTTGGGTCCAAGCTGGACTGATTATTGTTCTTTTGCAATGGACGAGTAATATGTTACTTTTCCCCACTAGACGTCGTCGCAAGGACAGGAATGAATGAATGAATGAATGAATAAATGATGATGGTTTAACTCCACGTCGCCAGTATCTTGGCCATCTCATGGCGAAGGACAGGGCTGGACCATGAATTTCTTTAGACGCGAAGGGCTTTCTGGTCTGTATCAAACCGAATTTTCTTTATTTGGTAAGGGCAAACCAGTAACTGTAGCATGGCGAGCGATTCTGGGTCACCTGGTAACTGTTAAGATTCATTAACATCGGATCTGAATGCTGCCTTTTCCAACGATTCTCACCAATACAGCCTGAACCCCATGAACATGGATTATTTTAAATGCCTTCGAATATTTCTGACAAAATTACTGTGAAACCGAAATTTTGGTAAAGGAATTATTGGGGCAAAATAGCACGATTTCTCTCTCATGCGATTCGTGTCACTGAAATAAGGCCATATTACCGTTAACAAGCTAAACTTTGCTTGATTGATTGAAGGATACATGTTCAACGTTATACTCATGGACTTTTCCACCTAATCTGACCTCCATTTATTTAAATGTTGCACCTTGAAGTAAAATTTGATCAACATGGTAGCTTGCACGGGTAGTAACCTTGGGGAAAACGTTTTCAGGTTTTATCTCAAATAGATAAAATTCTTTAGGGTCCAAATAATAGTAAAGATATTCATAGTGTATCAGCAACACATAAAGTGGCAGTATTATCCAATAAGTGCTTGAGCATTCTTCAATCCTCAGGCAAATCTCCTACCGGAGGGATGAATTGCACATGTGTTAAAGTGTACACCCTCGATGACTATACCAGGGAGACGGAGTGGCCGAATGATTAAACGATGACACTGGAAAAGACGACATGAGAGTTCAATTCTGGTCTTGGGACAGGAAATTGGTCCTTGGTTTTCACTGTTCGTGATGCCCGGGACAGCTAGCAGTCGACGACGCTGGAGTTAACGTTCGTCTTGTCTAAAGCTTCTTGAACTAGTTTCCACCAATCTGATGTGCACATGTGCCCATCACGTGTGAGAAAGTCCTTTAGTAACTTACCCATGGTGACTGGTTTATGCGTGACAGACAAAACTGACGGCCGTGGTATAAATGAATGCTAGTATGGTGTTCAGCAACAATCAAATAAATAAATAAATAGATACATTGACAAATTAATAAATAAATAACTGAATGTGAACGATAAGTATACATGAACTCACACTGAAGGACGAGATTCTGCGCGAAGTCGTAGGTGGGAGCGTAGTCGTTCTGCTGTTTTCCCGTGTCGCACGTCCATTCACGACAACACCGGCCGTTGATGATCATGAGCCGGGGGTTCGAGCAGCTGGTCAGGGAGGGTCTCTTCTCCTCCTGGGGACACAGCGATATACAGCCGTACTGACCGTTCTGGCAGGTGCACAATCTGGAACAGTCTGGCTTAAACTGTTCCCCATCCTCGTACATTATACCCTTGACATAGCAAGGCCGGGACGTTTTGGCTGGTGGAGGGAAATGAGTTGTCATTCTGTTTTTAATGAAGTCGTGTTGTTCATTAGACATCGCTCTAGACATTGTATATAAAATAAAATGGAAATTCTAGAATGATATTCCCAAAACCAATTTCCCAATTTTAGTTCTATTGTTAGTAGAAATCAACAGAGGCAAGTTCTGAAGAAAGCCATAGTACTTATAGTCATGTTGCTGCCTACATTGTCACATTTGTCGATGTTGCTTTCGACAGCTTACATTTATTTCACTTTCTGTACTCTGACATATTTTCAAAAGCGATAATTTTCTCCTGCGGCTGGCTAGCCCGGATTTATTTATTTATTTATTTGATAGGTGTTTCACGACGTACTCAAAATATCTGACTTGTAAGACGGCGGCCAGCATTTTAATGAGAGGAAAAAGCCCTGGAGAAACCCACGACCATCCTCAGGTTGCTAACAGACCTTCCCACATACGCCTGGAGAGGAAGCCACCATATGCAGGACCACAAAGCCGGTACTACATGTGTTACACGTGTAAACTAGAATTTAGAGCTGAGAAAGCAGCAAAAACATTCGTAATAACGAGTGTTCTAGGACGGTACCGTTGCAGATGCCATTTTTGAAATAAAACTTCCCACTTTTGA
Source organism: Acanthopleura granulata (assembly GCA_016165875.1). Taxonomy (NCBI): domain Eukaryota; kingdom Metazoa; phylum Mollusca; class Polyplacophora; order Chitonida; family Chitonidae; genus Acanthopleura; species Acanthopleura granulata. The sequence goes on along the minus strand of JABBOT010000015.1, from coordinate 2,663,553 downwards.
AATAAATTCCCCTTAGGAGTAAAAACTGAAACCTGAGCAGTTTTGAAATAACCTTGCTTACTGCGTTTGAAATAAAATATGTGCTTCTTAAATAAAATAATGCAATATTTTCATCATTGCATTTTCATAGTTTGTTTGTTTCTTTGTTTTTTTTTTCTTCTTAGAATTGCAATTCAAAGGTCTTTTCGAAAAGGTCATTTATTATTTCATTTTGTATTTTACTTCAAAATTGGTTCCTAAAGTTGTCAACTTACATTTACAGACTCCTTGCCCGTCCTCGGAGCCGTCACAGAAGAGGCCTTTTCTGTCGTCACAGCGAAACTTCCGGTTACACAACTCCCCCTGTTGGCGAGCACACATATTACAACATCCGCAGCCATCTTGGATGATGTTGACACCAAGTCGACATTTCAGCTCCTTGATTGCACAGTCACACGGGAGACGACAGTCCAAGTCCACCTGCAAAAAAAGAAGAACAAAATATACATTGAAAATACAATTCTTAAGTAAACCTTAATACAACAAAATACGTTCGGAAATGAGCTTGACGGGAAAAGCAAGTCTATGTCAACAGTTCACAGTTGGTCAAAGCAAATCTCACAAAAGCTTTTTCTTTTCAACTCTAGTTCTAAGGTTTATATTCCTCAAGACTGCTGTTAAAAGTCAATACATTTTGGTTCAATGTACCGTTTCTAAATTGAGATGCTCTTTTGCATCTCCGATCTAATAAATGAATGAATAAAAAACACAACTAAATAAGCTCCCAAATTTGACGTTAAGGGTGGAACTCTAAAGATTCTTAGCGATTCAGATTTTTATAACAGTTCCGATACATGCATTTCAATCAGTTAGTTCTTGTGTGCAAGACGTTGTAGATGTAAATCCCTGTTAAAAGGATTATACAGAAATCATTTCATCCTTACACAAATATACATGTATAAGAGCGAAAAACATTAATGGTGCTAGAAAAAGCATTACATTATTAGTTGTTTTCTAGTTTGTCGGCGTCAGATGTGCATTTCCTTGCCTTTCGGCGGAAGTGTCGGCCTTTCTTGTGTCGACTTCTATTAAATATCTATTTGATTTTTCATTGCATTTTTTACCACAGTAAAAGTTACACAGATTTCCTGGAATAGAATTCTACGTACAATAGAGAAGAGGAAACGATAATCAATCGGTCTGAAAAGTGACATTCATTGATACTGAAAAAGGAAGATAAAATCTCGCCGAAGTGCGTCAACAGGCGAGATTTATCTTCATCTTGAAGTCGTCAGAGACGATAAAAACGCAGCCTTTGAATTTCATCTCGATCAATAGAGACATATAAATGTCCTTTTGAGCCCTTGTATGTTTGGCTTCGCCAGAGGGGAGCAATCTCTGTGGTTGGCAGTTAGTAATTTGGCTAAATCGAAGAAAAGGGATATTGCTGAAAAAACGGTAAATGGAGAAAAAATTTTTGATTTACTGGAATTGCTGAGAGATTTCTTTAGATGGGTAGAGCTATTAAACCCGGAACTGCCTCTAAGTGCGGGACTGTTATTAACTGCGGAACTGCTGTCGACGTGTCCAATTGGTTAGCAGTCGTTTATGTAAAAGCTGCACCTAATAGAGTAAGATCCCTCAAGGAGCCAGGAATACCGTACACTTCCCAAAGCGACTGGATCAGAATTGATCTCTAAATTAGTTCGATTCAGTCTCCCAGTGTACCGTAATGGTCTTGTTCATTTCGGAACCGGCTCGCTAACATTGCGGTGAATTCCCACAGGATTTGGAACACTCCGAATCCTAATCAGCTGTTTCTCTTCAGGGAATCGTTTACAAAGATGACGGGGCTATTTTCGATATGCCAGCCAATATACCCCCTCAAAGGAATCTTTACAATTATTTTCGGCACGATAATGAGATAGCGCAAATTGAAAAGGCCGATCAGAACGGATGAATTGCTTCCTTGAACTCCGTTGAAAGCGTCTCGTCTGTGCTTCGACGCAAAACGCAAAGTGGCGTGAACAACACCATTTGAAAGACAGAAACATTCCCTGTGCGCTTGTCGCCTTTGACGCTCCGTACCGTAAAGGGGGGCGTCTAAAAGACATAACCTCCGATCCCAGACCCGGATTAATTTCCTCTGGCACGACGTGGCCAACCCAACAGCTGGAAGTTTCTTCAGATGAAATCCCGTCTGAGTGGCGAGTGAGGGAGAGTGTAAAACCCTCCCTGACTGGACAAGACGCAATGATTGCTTCCAATAGTGCCAGCTAGCGGATACAAGGCAATCAAGCTTGATTTTATTAAAATCCAGAGAGAGTGAAGGGAACAGAAGACGTTGGGTCTTATATTAGGAATTGATTTTTGGATTAGGCTATTGATAAATATTGATTCACTACATCGTTTGTTTCCTTTAGCACTGGTCGCCCCATGTAGATGTGCGTTACCGAAGCTATTGTTGTGTAACTTGCTAAACAGTAATATAGATGTTGTGTAAGCTTGACCCTTCCGACCAAAAATTACCAATACCAATGGCGTTTCAGCAGTTCACCAGGCCTACAGGGATCACATCAGTGAGCATGGAGAACAGTGTGATGGTGGCTACTTTGCAAATTCCAACTTGTAACTTCAACGAGGATTCGTTTGCTTCCTCAGAACAATGTACACACGAATGATATACTTTCCTATTGTATGGTTGCAAGTAAAACAAATAAAATACATCTATGCTGGAGCACGGGATTATATTAGAGAGGTGCTACGAAGGCCCATACCATTTTGCGCCCCAAGAGGGCCAGTTGTATTAATTCTGGTGAAGTATTTGTTCCTTAATATTGTATTCCAGAATATTTCAATTATACCATAACATTCAGTGTCCTGGGCTGAGGAAAGTACGTTCAGAAAACACAGTGACCTGACACTTGACTGACGAGCTTTCCCACATGTAAAGCCCAACTGTTTACCACAGAGGGAACTTAAAGGATTGATACCGAGTATCCTCATATCTGCTGCTTTTCAGTCGTTTGAGAACAAGAGATAGATAGGAATTGGGGTAGTTTTATCATACAGGGCCTAAACGTCCATGTTATGAATTTGACGCGAGGATGCACAGTTCATGGCGTCACATCAAGAGGCTGAATCCTCTGTAAAGCCATTGTAAAATTGTAAACCTAGTCATTGAAGCCGACATTCGTATACCAGCCGCCAAAGAAAACGGGTGTCACGGTTCAGTAGGCCTAATCGGTAGACCAGTTTCTAAAAACGAGACATAACACAAAACCACTTAAGAAAATATATAAAATATAAAACTTAAGGCGGGTTTTTGCAAAGAGAAAAAGAGAGCCATTTTCAGTGATGACGAAAAGAAGCAATGAATGTTCTAGGTGGTTGAATGAAAGACACATTGACATTCATGTCGAGCCGAATATGTTTTGTTCGTCACTTAGTCTCTCTGAATATTCACTTTTCAGCGGAACCATGCAGACAAGTGGAATAAAACTTTCATTACTGAATATTTCTATCCAAGGACTAAAATGATCTGTGATTTGGAGACACTGGAATACGAAGTGGTACCACGACAGATGTCGATGTCGTATTGCTACCCCGAAACAGTAACGACAAGTGAATCTCGCCCAAGAACAGTGAAGATAAATGAACCTCGAAAATTCTGGGAAAATGGAACCAAGGACCACCCGACAAATTACAAATAGGCTGGTAATAATTTCGCTTTCATAGAATTGTACTCATTTATACATTATGTAATGAATGATTGGTGATTATTACATCACATATCGGACAGCAGAGTAGAGAATCTGAGTGTGATAATATTACATGACCACACCTAGCCGGATACCTGACGGGCATACAGAGTCGCGGTGGCACAGACGGAGCCTATACACTGTATTTTGGAGCATTGAAGTTTTTTTTTCATTAAACACAGATGGCAGAAACTCTCCTTGCACCTACCTAGATTTGAGTTATACCTACGTTTTACATGGGAGTTGGGGCCTCCAGAGCAATGACCCAAAATGGATGACCCCGGCTGGATTTCCTCTCAGCCGTAGGTGGGAATCCAGCAACTTCCGTATGGTCGTGGGTTTCCAGCGGGCTCTGTATGGTTTGCTCCCACCATAATGCTGGCCGCCATCGTATAAGTAAAATATTCTTGAGTACGGCGTAAAACACCAATGAAATAAATGAATAAACACGCGAGCTAATGTTAATGATTAAGGCCGGACTGAGCCAGTCCAGTGTACAGCGATATAGACCTGTCTGCTCTAGCCTAACATTTGTCCGTCAAGGTCCCTTTTGCTAAAAGGGTATAAATTATATCATCAGTAACTGTCATAACGACATATACTGTGGAGATACGTGCCATGTCAGTTACGTTTGGTGTAGCGTTACATCCTTTCGTACAATGGACCCCAGATTTGTCTTAAACAACCTCACATGATGAAACTGACGAAAGCTAACAGCTGCGGCAACACCAGATATATTTGTCATATTTCATTTTAGCACAATTTTTTACAGTTTTCTTTTGTGTGTTTTACCACTTTTTTCCCCATAAATTTTAATGACAGGAGCTTGTGTTATCCATGAAGCATCACAAATGCTGCTTCGCCACTGGCAGACACAATCAGAAACTATGGACTTTGTTATTGCCACGTTCAGAGTGCAAAGAGTTTCTTTTTTCCTCCCAAGGATCTTAGCCAGTGAGAAATACGACGAAGAGTTTGCGGTTAAAGGGTTCAGATTTCCCAAGGTATTAAAATGCCATTGGAACGCCGTGGACCGAATGATCAAGGTTTTAGGTTTTGAAGGGCTTTGTGTCAGCGAGCTATGATCACATTTGCACCGACAGCCATCAAATCGATCGCCTGGCTAGTACTCCTGATGGAATTATTGGTTTTGGAATACCGCATTGAGGAGCATTTTATCTTTTCCATACTGCTAGAAGAGTGGCAGCATTGCCAACTCACAAGCTCAGGCGATTTAGTGTCTATATAACAACCAGGCCGAGGATATGTTATCCCCCCTGGGGCTCCTTATGGCTGCATGGAGCAGCGCTTGGTGAAATAACACTCGATAACTATTATATTTTTAGGTGCAGTTTCACTTAACTCTATCCATACACAACGGCACTGTGAATGTTTATCTTGCTGAACACGTGGCTGAAATGCGCTCTTCCCCTCGCCAACTCTTCACATTACGGGCCAAATGTAAAATCTATTACTGCCGTGAAATTGTCCTCGAATTTGCCGAGAGATGTGAAAATGGTTTAACAAAAACTCAGTGATGCAGATTTTTTTTCTTCACTTTTCTCATCTACACCCATATGGCTTTTTTTATACTTAAAACACTATTGTACTGTTTCTCCACCTAGATCTATGAAACATTCATTGTGGTTAATGTTAACGGTCTATCTCTTAACTCCTAGACCAGTTTTGAGCGTTGTCCACTTAAGTTGTCAGGTTTCCGAATAACTGCAAAATAAACCACGTCCACCTCTTAGCGCACTGGTGTCATTTCTCACCTCTATCACTGGACACCACTTTCCGCTGATGATCACTGAACACTGTGATCCTTTCTGCGCCAATATGAAATCTACACCTTTCTCTGGTTGAAAGCACCCCTATTTCTCAGACAAGCAACTGTGCACTCTTTTACTATTCAATCAAACATGCACCTACTGATAGTGCTGTGTTGTGAATTTTCTTTCCCATTTAGTGCTGTGGTGTTAGATTATGGTGCACATTTTCCTAATTAGTATTGTGGTGTATATTTTCCCTTGGGTTCTGGTGTACACTTTTCCTAATTACTATTGTGGTGTACATTTTCCCTTGGGTTCTGGTGTACATTTTCCCTTGGGTTCTGGTGTACATTTTCACCTTTGTGCTATGTTGCTATTGTACATTATCACGTTTGTGTTGTAGTGTACATTTGTACGCTTGTGCTGTGATATACATTTTCGCATTAATGCTGTGACGTACAAGAAAATGATGCAGCCGGGACACTTTCATCACCCTGTCCTCACTTTAAGATTCGTGAGGGCGGGGGTGGGGGTGGGGTGGAACAAATCACTCTATTTTACGAAGGTTCTGGCTCTGGCAACCCATCTTTTCCATCAACAGAACTCCCCCAGGGTTAACAGGTAAATGTAGGTTTCTCGGCCCATGTGTAGATAACTCTAATCCCTACGTTTCAATAATTCCGATCAATTAGTGCTAATCAGTACCCTGCGGCTTGTTATATTGATTTGTGATTAGCAGGAATCAACTTAATGTGTTATTATGAGGGTATTATTTTGCCAGAACAGGCCATTTTCGTGAAGGTTATACAGCCTTGTTAACAGAAAAAGCAACCAATAGTATATTATGAGTTATTTCAGGGTGGGAGCAGCTCTAAATGGTAGCATCTGTTTTGTTGTTACGTGATTGATAACTAAATAAATCAACACTTAATCAGGAATTCTTCCGAGATACGCCATGTTAAAGAAACCTGACAGACGATTGTAGCCATGCTCATATGGCTAAAGGTTACACATGCGCAATTCGACCAAGTGGGTCCAAGATTTGACTCCGAATTGAAGAGTGCTAAGGCACTGATTGGATAATACTGCCACACAGACTGCCTAAGTTGTTTATACACTGGAAATTTATGCACTGTCGTTTAACTCCTAGTTAAAACGTGTCAGACTGTTGTCATGGTGGTCATGCAGGGTTGATTTTCGTATGTGATATAGACAAAAGTTGATGCTGTGTGTGGTGGTATGGAATACCACCACGCGAAAGTTTGGGGATATATATTTTGGGGCTTGATGTTGACAAATTCACTACATAAATAGCAAGGAAACTAAATGCGCTGGTTTCACCTAGAAGGCAGTTGCGTTCTTGGGTTATAGACAAAACTCGCGACTGATTGGTTAAAATTGATAACATGGCGGCACATTTGCTTTTCTCGGTGTGCCCCAGTTTGCTTATTTTGAACTGCGATATCGGTTATGCAACACCGCAAAAGTAAACAAGTACGTTTTTAAGCTGTATGCTGGCGGCTCTCTCGATGTATTTGTACATTAGGTCTAATGTTGACTTTTCCTTTAACGTATCACCTTATGCACACTGAAAAATAAGTTTAACTTAACACACATATAATTAACCCAAGATGTACTTACAACATTGCAATGAGAAAAAAGTTATTGACTTGTACATTGTTTAAAAGCGTTGCTATCGTGCCAGCGCGTGCATTCGTGACTGTGCAGGTATACAGAAAAAAAATCCAACGCGTGAGGTAGTTTGACGAATGTGGTAACTCGTTTAAGGCGAATTGACAAACGACTAGCCTGGATTTTCGTTGAATTGTAATAGATAAGTTTGCCCAAACAGCGCGCATAATTCTCAGTTTCCAGTGGCTGATTAGACAGGTTAAATTGACGACATACACTTGCGAGAGTTACAGGCCAGGGGGAGGTTTAATAATATATACCTTGCGCAGCTGAATTACTGCGCAGAGATAAGCATGAAGAGTTTGGCTGAAAATATTTTTCTTTGTGACGCCGCATTCTGCGGCTTCTCATTGTGAGCTCATAGTATTCTATCAGTGATGTCTGTTGCAGTCGGCATGGTTTGCATGATTTCCCTTAGCTCGGCTTGAGATAAACATGTAGGCAGTAAAGGTATTCTATTTGATAAGTACTGCAGGGACAAAATCGTTTGAGGCGTGATGGGAAGGGCATAGCTGGATTTAAACCGTGGGGCTTATAATCCATTCCCCACATATCCTTTTAAAGACGCGAATATATACATAAATGTACAGTATTGTACTTTTGTACTGCATTTGCATATGTATAAAACGGTGCACACAGAAGTCTTAAAAACTGTATCTGTATAATAATCGTACAGACACTGTTGAACAGATGCACAGTACATGTAGATGCACTACTCTCCACAGCTGTACTCTATCGTACAGATGTAGTGTCTTACAGATGTACAGGGAGCGGTCGAGTCGTTCGGAAGCTAACAGTCGATATGATATACTAGGTGCGGGTTCAATCCCGACCTTGGAGAGGGATTTTGTTGGTCAACGACGCTCGTGTGTCCGTTCGATCGTCCAAGGCCACGTGTCCTCCATTCACATAACGTGCAATATCTTGATGTCATCTACCCGCAGGAAAATTCGTCAGTCCTTTGCCAAAGGTGGGTGGTTTTCCCCTCGGCGCCCTGCGCTTACTCCACTCATAAAACTGACCGCTAGTGCATGAGTGAAAGTTTCTTGTGTATAACGTTAAACAAACAATCAAATAAGGAAAACGAATAACTAACATCTATATGTATGTATGTACATTTATTTGTTTGTTTATTTATTTATTTATATATTCATTATTTCTTTAATTGGTGTTTTATGCTGTACTCAAGAATATTTTATTTAAACGAGGGGAGCAGTATTACAGTGGGATGAACCGAGCCAGATATATATATATGTATATGTATGTACTGAATCGCTTCATAGCACGCGACAAACCTAGACACAAGCCAAGAATAAATAGTGATAAGATTAGAAACTAATATGGTTTCAAGTATATATTTATCAATAAGCAATCCAAGGAGGATAGTGCGTTCCAGTATATAGAAACTGTGCTCATCCCCAGGCCTACATGTCGGGTTATTCACCTGTCACAGTGGCTATGTACACGACAGCCTGCATGCAGTAATCATGACAATGTATTTATACCCGTCCTTCTAATTAATTAGTCACGCTGCCGCGAGGGAGAACAAATATACGTTAGTTATCGAAATAGCGTATTCAGTCATCATAGGCTTATCTAATTTTGCAGCTGGTCTGGTTTAGCCTGCTTACATGCGGCCTGGCAGAATGTGGAACTGTATAGTGCCAGGGGGCTCTGGAGCCGTTTCCGGTGATATCTGTAATTATCAACACAGGGACGGAAACTGCCGAGGAGTTCCGAGGCTGGCATGTAATTCCGAGAGATTCACAGTAACTACAATAAAACATGTCCGCCAGGCATTGTAAGAAATTAGGATGCACATTTACCACATTTTGACCTGAAGCCGAAGGTGGACCAACGAGAGCGGGATTCGAACTTGCGGCTTCATTGGTGAAGAGCCATTCACCATTCCAGGCCTTCCCGGGTCAATAATCGTAAGATCAGTTTCCCAAACAGCGTTCAATACAAACCACCAAAGAGCTAAGAAAGTGTAAAAATAAAGAAACGACAACAGATTCATACAAATAGAAAGACATTAAGACAGATTCTTTGAGAATAGAAGCAGCCAGCAATTTGCAATGACGAGGGAAAGACGCATGGAATTATCTATGCCGATGAATGATGTCAGTACCCAAATCGTGTACCAAATTAGTTTATAAGATAGTCCATAATCAATAACATATATGGGAGCTATATCTCATGTAAACGAAGGCGTTTTAGTATTTCGGCAGGATTTTATACATCAACTAAGTGGCCTGTCAACTGTACAATATCTAGCACTTTTAACTGACACGAATCCTTCACCCATAGGCATGGTTTTCCTATCCAGAGGAACATATTAGGACGAAAACCCAAACAAATTGAGGAGCTTTCCATTTATGTCAAGTAGCGCTGTGATAATTCTGCTCACAGAATTGTTTGCCTGCCTCCGCTAGGCAATCTAGTTCCTCTTGTACGCCGCAAATTTAGCTAAAGCATTACTTCAAGAGGAAAAAAAAACAAAAACATATTATGATCTCGAAATAGCTTTAAGCGAATACATCTCTCTAGTTGGTCGTTTTGTGAGAAACAGATTATGCGCCTGGTTTACACGTTCTGAATTAGGTTGGTATAACCATATTCAGTGTGCCATTAATGCGAGATCAGTTAAAGGTGAATGACGACGGGGAATCGAGAAATGCCATTAGCGAACCATTT